>KK502461.1:668273-1092933 GCA_000688735.1 Glossina austeni | reverse complement strand
CTGAAAAGACTACTGACTTTCCGAATAGGGGATGCGCTGGTTTAGCTTTAATCGCCATCCCTGAAGGACTGAAAAGACTACTGACTTTCCGAATAGGGGATGCGCTGGTTTAGCTTTAATCGCCATCCCTGAAGGGATGGGTAAACGTTTTCTTTGTGACGAGAAATACTTAGGAAGGGACCCACAGCTGCTATGATTCACGCGAAGTATTCGTCTCTTTATAGCAGCCCGCGAATAAGGAATTAAAGTCGAGCACACGAGTGCAAGCAGAATCAAACAACGAGAAAGTCGAGGCCACCAAGCTGGTTTTTTTTTTTCATCCCAACGCTCTGAAAGCGCATCGGTAATCTCTACGAAAGTAAATTAAAATTAAAACCAAACCCGAAGGTCCAACAGATCTTTCATAAATTGTCTTGGAAACGGACTCTGGATTGGCTGAGATCTACGGTGCCCAAGAAAGTACCGCTACAACTGTAAGAAAAGAAAAGGAATGTTACATAATATCTTATGTAACGGGTTTGTTTTTATTGTCACGGTTAACAATGAGAGCCTGGTTTCGTACATATCCTCTTTAGTCGCGACGAGAACGTGGAGGTTTATGATAAAATACTGGTTTACGAGAACGGCTATATTTTCAATTTGTTCTTAAAAAATTGTCTTTTATATATGTTAAGACGTATATATTGTTTTACTTTTATAACTCATATTCAGTTGACGAAGGCACGTTTTTATTTAAACATAAAGAAATGCATTTGTTAGGAAGGATTAAAATTTGACTGCTGTTTAGGTGATAAGCATTTGGAAATGCTATTATCGAAAAAATTAGTTCTCGCAATCTCTTGAAGGCATTTAAATTTGAGGTGTAAAATAAAAAAGAATATTTATAATTAAAAAAAAACGATTAGAGAATGTTGTAAGCTACGCTTTGGTCGATGATAGACACTTTTCTAGAAATCCATAATGCGGTCGTTATAGGACTGCTGCAATTTGCGACAAAAGATTCTTAACGGAAATCTTAACTTATCTCTGTTCTGGAAGTTCTGCAGAGACCAAAATATATAACGAGCCGTATGTTGTTTGTATTTAAAAGATATATAAATGTTCTTCAATTGAAATTCAACGTGTCAGCTCATGTGGTAACATTTTGCTAATAAGTTACTTTTGTTACCTTCCACTTGACAGTTAACAGTTAATTTCTAATATCTTGAACTCTGTTAGAACCTGTTAAAATCTGATGGAGTTAATCATAAATTACGGCTTCTTAAACTTCAGTCGTCTGGCTTTCCCGCACATTTATTGAATTGGATATTCTCCAATTCGGAGACTAGGTCATTTAGAGTTATTTTCAGTTCTGCCTCCCAAGACTGTTTTCCTGTGACCTTAGAGGTCCCGTCGAACAGTCACTTAGGTCCCTTTCTGTTTATGCTTTATATCAATAATCCTCCATAGGTGATTAAGCCCAGTTATATAATAATGTATCGTGATGATATTAAATTGTTCTCTTCTTCCGTTGTGGGAACGTGCTCATGTCGCCTACAATCTGATGTAGAAAATTTGGCTGGAGGGTGCTCATTTAACTTTATGGAGCTCAACTTGCGAAAGTGCAAGAATATGCCATTACCAGGAACGAATACATTACCTACGAAATACTTTATAGATTCTCAAAAATTGAAAAATGTAGAGTCATTCTACTTATTATAATCGCGGTAAGGACTGCTCTTGGCTTTATAAAAAGATGGTCCAGACAATTTGATGATCCTTACGTTACAAGAGGTTATACAGCGTTTATGTTGATGCAATAGAATCAGTCGAAAAGCCTCTTTGCCACCGTATGACGATAGAATGCTGCTATTAGCACTTCCTTCAATTGAGAAGGATTAGGTACATCCTTCCTAGCTATACTAATACGTGGTGGAATTGACCCGCCTGCGTTATTAGCTCGACCAACGCTGACATAGTCATAATTTTTTAACCAGGTTAAGGTCCTTTGTAGAAATTTAAATGGTGTCTCTAATTTAATCTCAACGTAGGATTCGTTAAAGAACATCAAATTAGTGCCCCTTAACAAGCGCAATCTGTCAATGTCGTATTTGGATAAAATTGACTAATAAATGTAGAGTATTTTTGATCTTGCGAACTGAATCTACGCAATTATATCCCTATCCACAATTGTGTAAGAAATCTTGGCTTACAATTGGACCAGAGATTCACATAGAAATGCCATATTAAAGTTAAGCGCCAGTAAATTAACTTAAAACAGGAAGGCTCTGGTTAATTTGTACAGAATCCCATCTTGATCTAGGAAATAAACGCATTTTACACAAGCGTATCCGCCAACCTACTTGGGCTTACGACATACAACTGTGGGGAACAGCCAATAATTCTAACATTGAAACCCTCCAAAGGTATCAATCTAAGCGACTCTTCTTATTGTTAATGCTCCGCGATTCTTTGGCAACAAAACTATTCGTGATGACCTAGACTTTCTATTCATTGAAAATTTAATTCACTCAAATAAAAAGATTGGAACGACATCGCTTATTGGGCGATGAAATTCATTTAGAAATTCATTGAATTTTGTCCTTTAAATTGTTTTAATGAATTTTCTCAATTTATACCGTTTCTTGTTATTTATTTAAACATCATATCTATGTTATTATATTATTTAAATTAGGGATAACAACCTCTGTTATTTTTCTCCTCTTTGTATAATGTGCGCTTATTATAATTTTAGATAGATAATAAACTAAATAACTAATTTAAAAAACAAAAGACAGAAAAAACTTTAGCAGAAATAACATGTGAAGAAACGTAGATTTTAGTTGTTGCCGCAGTGTTCCATTATTTGACAAGTTATTAAAGCGGATTTAGACAATTTTCCGTTCACGCAAACTTTATCCGTTCGCCACATATATCACATCCTGCTAGTTTTCAATTCACAATAAAAAAGATGACTTGAACTTTTTCGACATTCGCCTCTCTCATTACTCTTTATACACACCAACTGATTTCAATATATAATCCATCGTAGAGCAAAAGCATGAAAAATATTATTTATAAATTTTTAAGATGAGATGACAGTAAGGACCATTTTTTTTGGTAGTAAAAAAATTTATAAAATGCGAAAATAGAGGTTGGATTTTTGCTCAAAAGTGTTGCTAGAAAAGATGCAGGGGGCCAATATTAAAACTTTCTGTATCTTCTCCTGCCAGTCACTCAAAAATTTATTTTCTCTTTGTGCTTACCTTCATACTTCATGAATATTGATTGATTGCTTATATTCGAAAGCAAAAAAAAAAAAAAAAAACAAATGAAGGAAAAACTTTTACATACAAAATTGTAAAAAAAAGAGAAACAAAAAGTAAATTATGTACAGCTTGGGTGCAATATGTCGATGTGTCGGGGTCGCCTTCTTTGTCACATTCAAAGTTTCTACTATTGCTTTCCCCAGCAGACTCAATGTAGTTTGGTCTTTAAATTCAAACTATGCATACTTTCTCATACCTTTCGAGTACTTCAAGATGATTTAGGGCTGCATTATGCAAATCCGCACTACATTTAATGAGCTTATAAATATGCCCATGTGCGTGTTAATTATTCCCCTTTTTCCGAAACCATGAAGAATGATAAGACTATTTTTCCAATTTAAAGAAATGAAAATTTCTCGTCTAAAAGTCATTGCAAATGCTAACTTACCCTAACTTTTAGCACTAACTTTCTAAAGGTTTTCATTACCTTTCATTATTTCATTTCACTCCACTACGTTCCTAAAAAAATGTACTGCAAGTAGTGCGGCCTGCGAAATTGATAATTCCACAAATGCATAATCTCGCGATATAGTACTACAAAGGAGAAAGGCACCGTTGAAAAATAGGTAACGATATTGACATATTGCACGGAAACATCTAGTATTTAAAAACCTAAGCTATTGAAACTTTTAAATAGACGGTATGTATAACTGATAGGTCATAAATCTTAAATTTCCAATATATGTAATATTTTTTTCCCAAAAAAAAAATGATATCTGTATTAAAGAGCAATTATAGTTGAAAGAGGGGATATAGAGGTTCAACCCGTCAAGGGTTGAAATTCTATGGAATTGTATTGTATATTAAGCGGCGAGATCGCCCGAACATTAGAACTTTTACAAATGTGTCCGAATAAGAAAATAATATTCACTTTAGCACGCGAATGATACCTACGGCCTCAACCAATTAGACGTTTAAATTGAAAAGAGGAGCAATTGTACACTTTTTAGACAAGTATTTTTTTTATTGATCTAGCAGATGCCTTGAACATTGGAGAAGTGGCGGAGAGAAATTGATGATTAAAATAAATTTTCTCATTAAAAATTCGATAAAGTTGTGTGTTGTGTTAAATGAAACTCTGTTGAAAACTCACGGGCTAATACCGTACCTAACGAATACTAACTCCTCTAACAAACTGCAGAAACACGTTCGTGAAGCTTACACGAAAGCAGTTGTTGAGCGAGCGATTTGAAGACTTTCAGCCTTTCAAGTAAACAAGTTATAAGTTGGTCTTTACGATGGTATCGACGGTTGACTTTTAAAGTGAGCTGCCCCTTTCCTTGCTATTTCTTAAAACGTAAAGTGTTAGCCGTGCAATTCTCTCTTCGACATATGTCGCAAAGGCGGCGCTGTCGTCTATGAAATCGTCGAAAAAGAGGCATTATTGATATTTGAAGATGAAGGAGCATTTTTATGGTCCTGGAATTTTTCCAACAATAAACATAACACATTTCGAAAGCAAACCATTCGAAATACGCTTTTTCTTCAAATACGATTTTTCAAAACGGCCAGCAGAGTAACTCCAATAACTTTCACCTTTTTCATTCGAATTTCTTCAATGTTATTACAAGAAATTTAAAAAATAAAAAAGCAGTAACGATTTCTTATATATTTTTCAAAATTAATTCTTTTGTTCAGTACTCAAATGTATGCTTATATGTTCGAATATTGTTATTTTATTACTTTTCCTTCCACATTTGTCAAAATTTCTGTTTTTAAACTTTTGCAATAGTTTCTCCCCAATCGCCTAAACGGACGCTGTCCTTTAGCTCTGAAGTTTGGTGTAGTTTTGAGAAATACTTCTTCAAAGCTTTACACCTATACATGCTTCCAGTTTTCTATTGCAAATTTTTGACAGTGATCGTTCTCACGAAGGTCCATATATGTATATATTATATACGTATTTAAACTTTCCGAATGGTTCGTTTTCCTAAATTTGCATAAAACGCTAATTGATTGCGTAAATATTTGTAACGAATATAAATAGATGTACGATTATAAATATATATATTTCTATGTCGGTCCGATTGCTGGCATCAATGTAAAATTTTGAGGAAAATAGGTTCAGTAGTGTTAATTTAATGAGATACGCTTGCTTATTTCTACGTAAAAAAACACTTCTTGTAATTCAATTTCAATTAAATTGAGTGAAAATTGGAGCTATTTTTTTAGAATTGAAAATTGGCAAAATCCGGCTATAGCTCGTTTTTACTACGGTATAAGTTAAATTCTTGCTGAAATATCTCGAAGAATGAAAGTAATGTGAAATGTATTATGATTATGCGAAAACTAATTCAGAGAAATAGCTTCGTGTAAGATTCTTCCCCTTCATACCCGTTCAAAAAAATACATGTCTCAAAGTTAGCTTGTTAAAAGTGGAAAATACTATCATCACTGATCATTGTAGATAATATTTAGAATTCTAATAAAATTTTGTTGGGATATCAAATATTAGGAAAGAAAGTGTGACCATAAATTTTTGATGGGACAGGACCAGTTAGCGTAGAAATAGTACGTAAAATAATTATAGAAAGGCTGAACTTTAACTAAGACTTCGTCGAAAGTCTCCCCAATATTTTCGTTAATAACATTGTAGGTTTAACGTGGTAATCTTGGCTGGTATGTGATGACATTGTCGCGAAAGAAAGGGAAAGTCAAAAAAATGTTCATAATGGTTTACTTGGCTCATACAAATGGCGATTGTCGAAAAAATTAAGAAGGATTCCATTTGAAGGAAAAAGGTATAAGGCCTGGTAATTTGCTTGTACAGAGGGAATATAAGCACAACACTTGCGGAAGGAAAAGTTAGTTGAGCTAAAAGAGTTGAATTGCGTTATTCAAGTGGACAAGAACAGAATGAAAATTAAAGCGTTCTAAATATAAGTTTCTGTATACAATTTGTAAGTAGATCTGCTAGAATTGTAAATAAATTCTATACTATCCTAAAAATCACGATTCGGCGATACGATGTTAATTTCAAAAGGAGTTGAGGAAAAACTTAAAATTACGAAGGACAGTAGGTGCGTCGTTTACAGTTATAGGTCAGCTGTAAACCAGTAACGCGAATCTGTGTACAAAATTAAGGCAGAATAATTAAACACAAAAACATTCTCTGCAAAATGGGTGCTCGTCTTACTCTCAATTCATGAGAAGCGCATTCACGCGACAATATCCAGAAGAAGCTAAGAATATCTAAAATCATTTCAACCGATTTTATTCGGAAAGATGGGTTAATCACTGTAAACCGCAAAAAAAAGAGATAGTAACTTTTGTCAAAACGAACTGCACCAAAGGAATGACAAATGCAAACATCGCTTTGCGGGATGTGCCTGCCCCCTTTCATCGGTTAATTCTGTCTTGAAAAGCATAGAATGGTATGTGTCGCTATTTAGCATTATTGGAACGAATGATTAACAAGTACAAGAACAAATGATCGTCTTTAAATGAGAAAAAAGAACTGTTTCATCTCGTGGTAGTGTACTAATGCATCTACGAAGTATAAGCAATTCTCTGTATTCTTCAGACACTGAAAAATCCTTAACGGGTTGTGGTAAGCCTTCTGCGCCGGGTGAAGATCTCGAAGAGTTAGCTTCGCTAAACAAAGCACATAGCTATTTGAACCGCTTGAAAAATTGTTTTATTTTAAGGGCGTGGAAAATTGAAAAGCTTTTGAACTCGATGTGTCGATCCAAACGGAGGCTATGTTAAAAAATAAAATTTAATTTTGTTAAAAATTTCTCTTTTGCTTAATACATAAGTACCTAAAGTATTAACAGCAAATGTAGACAATGTTTGTTATGAAACGTGTTCTGGCATATCATTAAGGGAGAGAAGAGGAGAAAGAATCTGATGTATTGTTATACAAAAATGAAAAATTGTAAAAATGTCTGTGTTTCAATAGCTCGCATGTCAAGTAAGGAATTGGAGATTGATTCTAAATTCTCGAAAGTCTTTATTTTTATTTTTCTCTGCATCAAGTAACTGAAGCATATTAAACAGAGCACCGATAAAACGAAACGCAAGGGGAGTTGTCTAAACGTTTCTATGTTGTTTTACATTAGAGTGCCGAGTTCTACTTATATATTTTACTCATATATTTTTCATCTGCTTCTATAGAAAATTTTTTATTTTTGTTTTCTTTTTTTCTGCAAAAGTAGGTTAACGAAGCAGCGTACATTCTATGCCTACACAGATGGTTTTCTTTTATTTTTTATATTTTTTTGTGGTATTGTTATTTGAGTGCTTACATGTGTACGCTTCAAGTTCGAAATAAAAAAAAGTTTACAAAACAAATTCTCATTGAAAAGTAATTCTACCATAAGTTAGCTAGCATGACAATTTACATACTTGGAGAATTTATGCAAATTTTTATTCTCATAATTTAGATCCTGAAAAAGTTGGTTTTTCTTTTCCGTACGTCCGCATGAGTCACATGACGGTTTGCTATTCTTCTATCGTATCAGTTTCACAAATAGCAAGAAATACCCGGTATATGTAGCTGGCGGCATAAACAGCAATTCTAAAGTAGACGTCCACTTGGTGATCTACGAACATACGCAAGCTTTTTCAAGTGGAAATCTCACAAAGAAGTTCCTTTAAGATAACATACAGTATAAAATGACACTAGCCCGCAGAGGTAGGGCTCTAAATTTCAAGTCATATTTTGATCAAAATTGTTCCCTAACTTTGCGTTTGAGAGGCACAATACATTTTTGATGTGCTTCAAGACTTCTACTTTCTATTATACCAAATGTCTCTTAATTACGTTGGCACTACTGGATAGAGAATTTCTATTAGCGTAGACTTGGTTTAGAAAATGAAGACAACAATCTTTTTAAGGCTTACAAGAACTTTTTGGATAATTGTAATGTAAATTTTAATTCCACTTCACTTTCCATTTCACGCTTTGAATATCGCGATTTAATTGCATGCCTTGAAGCCCTCAAAACGGCCCATGAATATCACATTATGTTAACACTCTTTTATGCTGGACTTCCATTTCTATTCCTGTTTGTCAATAAGATAATTTTCGAGGTAATCCAAGGAAGAGCAGAATATTGGCTTGCAAATAGAATGGCTAAAAATAGTGATTCAAAAAAAAAACATAGGAGTATTCAAGATGTTTTCATCTTGGAGGAGTAGAGGCGATCATTTTAATTGTTTGGCCCAAAGCCGAAGAGGATTCACAAAATTTCGGATATTAAAGACAATCAAAAATATATAGTAAGGGAACTAATAAAAGGTAAAAAAATTATTCCGATGATTTTATCTAATTTCTTTCAACCAGGGGAAATCAATCTTTGGAGCTAGTACTGTCCCATGCCCCGATATAAATGGCCGACCATTATAAAAGAAGATTCCCAACAACTTGTACCGTTTTCAATACACACAAAATCAAAATTAATTATTTCCATTGCTATTTTTGGCGATGTCAAAATGTTTTTAATACATTTCGTCACGTGTACTGACAACGGTGAACATTGTGTAGCAAAATATATATTTTCTCTGATGCAAGATTTTAATGTGTTAATCTAACAGAAACACTTCATGATGAATAGACCTGATCTCATCTTAAGTTCAGATGTCATGACATTGAATTCTTTCAGCAAAATAATCGTTTTCTTGATCAGGAATGTTTTCACGTTTTTCTATTATTCGAAGAATTCTTGTAGATATGGCAAAGAGACCGACATACTCAGTACATCCTTGGGTGATGAATGTAAAAAAAAGTCAACAAATTGGCTTTGTGCTCACTCTTCTTTATATTTCTCTCAATAACATAAACATATTGCAAAAATAAATGCTTTGTGAAATATTTTTCGCATTTGTTATTGTTCCTTTATTCCATTTTATTTATTTATTTATTGTTTTTCGGATGTAAAAATAAACTTTCACTCCAATTCTGTGGAAATAATTTGCAGTTATCTGTATACAATATTTTATAAATAGACCGATTAAGGGACGTAGGAGAGAAAGCGTTGATGGCTCTCAAAATATTACAACATACAGCAAGAACAACAAGAATAGGCAAAAATTCAATAAACCATAGAAATTCAATATAAAGTGTCGATGTATTGCGTCTTTCTCTGGGAAAACTAAAAACGATTTTTGTTTTTATCACAATTGTGCAGCTGTTACTAATACTGCTTAATAAGCATGAAGTAAAGACTTTTGCGTGCATGTGTATGCATGTATGAAGGTATATGTGTAAAGTGCTGTGGGCTACACTTGCTAGCATAATATTGAAAATATTTGTAAAACCATTTTTTTTTACTGACTACAAATATCTAGATAGGGTTTTGCTTCGCACACCTATACATATATGTACGTACATATGTGTGGACATAATGGGAACAAATATCAATGCATTTCTCCTAAAAAAAGCGCTTAAAACCTAAAAACAACTAACGTAGACGGACGTATATATACATGTACCATCAGGGACTCAATACTATGACTCAGACTCTCTCTTTTGTTCTGCCTGCGTTTATGTTGTTGTGTGTATTCTCATATGTATATGTATATTATCGAAAAGATAGCGGACTTAAAATTCAATTTTGTATAATACATGAGCTTATTGTCAGTAAAGCCAATACGCACACTCATCATATACAAACGCGCGTATATAGCTTGTTGTGCTATGTTTTATTTAGTAAGTAGTCAGTCATTGGGTTCGATATGCTGTTATATTCCCTTATTGATCTTTAGTTGCCATTTTAGTTATGTTAGCACAAGCGTATGTATGTATGTATGTACGTATATATTTGATTTCAAAAAGCTATTTGGAATCGTGCAGAATTTTTTTTTTAATAAAGAATTGAAAATTGTTGGAGTGGCTAAGCGTTGTTAGTATTGAAAAATCAAAAAATTTTTCATTATTTCCTTGTGATTTCATGTAGAATAAGTTAATTCTAAACCAATTATTAGGTGTTATGTCTTTCGAAAGAACTTGAGTGTAATGTTAAGTAACTTTAAGCCGTGAAAATTTAGATTATCTATGCACTTGATTCTGCGACAGTAAGTTCAATAGGTTAAGACAGATGAAATGTTGCGCCTCACACATTTCACAAGTTCTCCTAAACTTATTTATAAAAAAAGAAGAAAGGAAAATAAAATGTAAAAATAAGGTAAACCAAATTCGTGTGAAGATAACTAAAATTTTCATATTGTTTGTACACGTCCGGTCGTGGGGTCTGTATGTGCTTTGGTCAAGCTGTTGACGCTGGATAAAATGGTTTAAGTCACAATTGCAATAAATTCAATGATGGTAGTCGTTCAATTTCTTTTTTTGTTCCTTTTTTTTTTTTGTTTGTTGACCAAGCGTATGTAATTTACAACAATCACAACTTCTCTGTACATGCACACAGAGTGCAACACCCACACATTCACAGTCAAACTACACCATGTATAAGTATTTTTGTCATACAATTCAATTTGATGAAAGCTTATTTTAACACCATTTGGTCGTTGAAATATCACTCAGAACGATAACAGAAACAAAAAAAAAAAAGAAAAACAACAACAATAATAGCAACAGTAGTAAAAATAATAGTAATAAAAACGAAATACAGTATAAATGAATGACTAACAAAAAAGGAGAAAAAAGGCCACACACTGAAATCCAACCCTGTGATCAAACAACTATAAAGTAATTCACTATATAAGCGTATGCGTGAGTGTTCGCATACAAGTGTGGTGGTCACATCATTTTAAGTGTTAAATTATAGACAAATGGTTCAATTTTTTTCTTTTCAAAGGCGCACTTACTCATACATACATATAAATTGCATTTTAAGTAGTAGTAATAAATTTTTATACCGAACAAGCAAGAAAAATTGGATAAAAATATATTTAATAATAATAAAAAAAAGGAGAAACAGAAAAAATAAGAATAAAATTAATACCTTTTTTTCTAAAGTTCATCTCGTATATCATTGAGGATTTTTAAAACAATTTAGTTATATTTATTACAGGGGCACTTTATACCAATTTACTGGCTTTTTAACGCTTAAATATTAAGTGTTTAAATTATTATTATAGTTTCGTTTATAGTCTATTTAGGGGGTTAATAAATTTCAATAAAAGATAGATTTTTACGTATATTTTTCAACACAATAATTACGATCTATATTCAATTTTTATTATAAAATACATATAATTTTATGCAGTTAGTTGGTCTCCTCGTAGCACCACTGGCCGATAAATCAATTATAAGATAAATTTTTCTCTCTCTCTCTCTCTCCATATGAAGTACGTCGTATACCTTAGACTTTTCATTTCAAATTTTCATGTATCTCATCTCTTATATGGCTTTTTGGTAATTATGAATGCATTCGTGATTTATGCGATGTTCAAAGTTAACGCTTAAATTTGTAAACTAGATATTTGAAATTTCGAAGTCCACATAAATTAAAAAATGACTTATTTTTTATTTTTCTTACCCAGCAAAATTTATAGATTTTTAGAATCTTGGTGAAAAATTATAGATTTCATGAAACATACGAATGGTACAACAACTTTGTTATTATTAGGTGTACAAATAGTTGCAGTATTTTTTTTTTTTTAAAACATTGACATTTAATTAAAACATACCTGTTACAGCTTGACAATGCCCTTGCGGCAGAAAGTTCCTGGTTTCGAAGCGAGATAGCCATCGACCGATTTGCAAACGTAATCAGAAGGAAACAAATCTGCAGAACACGCCGCAATCGGGACAAGTTCTTAGCGCGGGTTGAGAAGATCACTTCTTGGGCTGCTTTTGTTGGAGACGAAAGTGATTGCTCTTCATGTTCAAGACTAAAATTTTTTACACGAAATCTCGAAATCTATCCAACTACTCATGACTTTCTGCATTTTAACTTCAAGCCAACCTTTAATTTCCGTAGTTTCACTCACATTTCTTTTCAGTTTAAAACAGTATAAAATGCTTCCCACATCTTTATACTTTGATATGCAAAGAACGGCAGGTTGTGAACAGCTGAAACTTGTGCCATACAAGCATTAATATCTAAGCTATGTATACCCAAAATTTCAGAAAACATGAACGCGTCAGCTGTGTTGTCAATCAATTTCAATTTACAAAATTTATATTTTAATTTATATTTGTACCCAATAATTATCAATTGCGACTAAGCTTATTAGCGCATTTGTGCGGTGCAGTGTTGTCAAGGAAAAACAGAAGGCAACATGACAGCTGACAGTTCAAGATTATTAAAAATGGAGTGTTACGCACCAATAGGCGCTCGTGAAACGAATGATGCAAAAGCATTAAACGGGTGGCGATTTTTCTAGCAAAATCATTTTCTCAGCTATTGAGCTAGTTTCGTCTTAAAGCTTAATTGATCGGGAGAATTGTCGCTCCGAAAATGCCCGACTTTTGTTGAGAAACCAATGCTTCAATGAATCAATGCAGTTTTCTTGTGTCCGAAGGCAAACTATGAATTCGGACAATCTATGGGTTCAACAGGGCGATGGTACATACCGTCCAGCCCGAGAAGCAACTCAGCAACTGCACGATTGATCGAAATCTTGAGTGAATTTTGGGATACCCTGTGTTTTCATTAACTAATTAACGGCATATTGATCCAAATTTTCATTTAGGTGCGTTCGCAGTGTGAGGACGTCATGTAAAGTAAGAATTTGCGGGTGGATATAAAAATCCACGAGTTCAATGAAACATAATTCAAATCTCATTTGTTTGTATATCCTTTACATAATACCAGTAAGCCAGCTACAAATGAAAATAATCTTCCTATTTAATATGGCATAGAAGTTATTTCCCATATAACATATAGCACGAACGCCGAAAGCCTCGATTGTGGTAAGAATATAGATGGTGTGGACATAAGCAATAGAATAATTGTATTATACACACGTGGCAAGACATGAGATGAAGAAATGTTATGCCGACGTATTTTGTTCTTGGACTCCTATCTCTGTATTATATTGTATATTTCAACTTCTTCATGTTACATGAAAAAATATTTTTTTTCTTTAACCTTGAATTTTATTACATTTTTGGTGATTTTTAAGTTTTTGCAATAATAACACAACAACAGTGATATATTAATTTTTTAACTATTAAAATTGAGGTCTTCCTCGCTTTATTTTGGTTTTCCATAAACTTTTTTATGCCAACCACACGTATTAGTTTGGACGTGCGTCGCTTTATTGCCTTTATCATGTGAAGAGCTTTTAAAAACAGATTACGCAGCTAACCAGTTAAAGAAACAGTTTAGATTCGGTTTGAATCTACAAAGTTAAGACCTATATAAAATTGAGTTTATATTAAAAAAAAAGATTTAATTTTTTGTCAATTATAGGTCGGTCTGTAAACTATCTCACTAATGTAAGAATTTCACCTATCGGTTATGGTGAGAAATGAAATTGTTTGTTTTATCGAACAACCACCATACGTACTTAGATGTTTGAGCATTATCCAACAGCAGATGTTTAACATAACATAGCCGAATTGCTAATATCTTAATGCAACAAACAAACATATACTTGGAAAATATTGCACGCGTAACTGTTAAAAAAAAATTTTCTTACGCAAGAAACGTGAAACAGTCAATGCGCTAATCCGAAGGTCGGTTTAGCTAACATTAAAAAGCTTTTCGAAGACTTGAGGGCGTAATCATGATTTCAACAAATACTTGGGAAAGTATGTATAATCGATTTTTCCACTTGTAGTTATTAAGAATATTTATGAACTTTTAAGGATTTTTCTGAAGGGTATGCATAAATATTTTAAAAGGTTGACTTAATTTAACTGACTGCGTAATAAGCAGCACATACATGCTTCAGATTCTCCATCGGTTAGGTTGTATCCCCCTGTGTATTTTCTATCATGACATCCACCAGGTTAGTGGTTTTGAAAATACATATCGTGAAAGTGCGATACAGTCCGATTGCCATATTCTAACCAAATGAATAGGCTTGGATTTAAAAAGTGCTATGATCGGTTAACTAGAAAAGAACTCGGGCAAACTAAACAGATAGCCCAAAATATTAGAACACCAATCGAATTATTCGACAAGTCAGTTATCAATCGGAAATTCATCTCAGGAGCTTTGCAAAATCCAGATAATATATAATATATAAAAATAGATTATAAAATACTACCCAGAAACCCAACTTGACTAACCTGACGGCACAGGTTCAGCAATAGGGGAGCCATTGATATCGAATACAATGTTTATAAATAAAGTTCATTCAACTATGTTTGTTGTTATTTTCTTAATAAAACATATCTCATTATTTACCTAAAAATTGTTTTAATAAGAAAACATGCCTTTAATACTCACATTTGATTGATTTTGACCCATAGCTAAAAAAAGTTTCGGACCCCTGATATAGTGAATCACAAAAAAATTTGCTTTAAACAAAACAAATATAGAAAGCGGTACACAATCTTTGGCCATCACGCTATTTTATGTGAAATCATAAAAATAAAAATTCAAAATAGCATAAGTTCATGGGTAACTGAATCAGACTTGATAAATAACATATGTATGTGCCTTAATATCTTTAACGAAGTTGTTTTGTTTGTATTAATGTTATACAAAACAAACCGTATGAAGAAAAAATAAATTCGATTCATAAAATTCTTTATGAAAAAGGGACACACACACATGCACATAGTGCAATTGCAAAAAATCGACCACAAAAACTAGTGCAGATTCGATTGTGTTACTTTTGGGAAGAAAAGAGAAGAAATGAGAAAAACTTAAAATTAAAGGAAGGACCGAATAAGCACTACCAAGCTACGGTCATGTGGTTAAATTTGCAGATGAACTGGATGGAAATGATTTTCAATTATAATAAAGCAAATCAATTAAAATGGAAAGTAATTTCGAAAGTGCTGAGAACATTCGTCGAACATTAAGCAAACTTTTTTAAATTTTTGAAATATTTTAGTGGAAAAATTTTTCATTTTTGCTCTGTTATTAAGCATTAAGATTTATGCCTCAAGAAATGAATTTAAGTATTTAAAAATAACATAAAACAAGTAAGAGATTTAAATTTGTTTTCAGTTGAATGGTGAATATCTCATAACTCTAAGGGAAGTGATGGGAATTGTTTCCGGCTTTCATTTCAAGATGGTCCTAATAAGCAGTCGGAACAAATTTCGGAACAATATCCACTAAAAATCGCATCCCGTTAATAGTGAAATAAAATTTTCAATTTGTTTTACTCTTTTAGCTCATCGGGAGGATATGATAGGCGAATAATACTCATACACTTTACAAACTGCGCGAACTTTAATAGACATAATGCATTTTATCGTACATCGTAGTTTGTTTTCTCAAACGTTAGACTTTTTGTTTGGCGGTAGATCGTTAAACGCATATAAAGATGAACGAATCGACGAATACGTGGAAAAATTTGAAGTAATTTTGAATAAATATTTGGTACAATTAATGCTTTTTTATAATAAATTCGGAGCTTAAATACATATCAAACCCCCGGCGGGAAGAACGCGTAAATAGTTTTGGATTAAAAATGAACCTGTATATGTGCACGGTTTTTTGTAAAAACAACATCAGTGATTGTTCCTCTTTGCAGTTTTCAATTCGAAACTTTCTTTGAAGCCAAATAAGACGGTTTGTTTAAAGTGTTTCGGGCATTTGTTATGGTTGCTGTTTTTTTTATTGCTCGTTTTTCCTTTATATAAATTGTCAATCACTGCAGAAAAGTTTTTGAACTTTCAGGTGCAAAAGCGTAAAGCACACTCATATAGAGGTACTCTTTACTCTTTTTAAAGTTTTTTATGTAGCATTAAATTAATAAGCGGTGCCGTGGACTTGACAATACGTATACAATAATAATTTTGAATAATTTGCGGTTCATTGCGGTTTTCCTTTGCTTTTCTTGCATGCAATAGGATAAAGTGTTAACCTAAGTTTCCTGGTACGCTTTTAATCAACTTTCATATGCAGGCAAACTTTGCGCCAACCTTTGGATATTTCATAAGAAGCGTCATACTGTATTTATGCGTTAATTATTTAACGTTGAGAATTTGATCATTAATTATGAAGCTCCATAATACAAGTTTTCCTTTAAAAATCCTTATATAAACTGTGCAGCTCTCTTACACTTTCTTATATTTTCGAACAGTAATAATAAGGAATTATTAAAAAGACGATAAAAGGCCGAGGACCACCATAAATATAATTTCCAAAGCAAGGCGTTGTACGGGGAGTAGTTGAACAAGTGGATCAGGTCGAACCATTTTCAACAGCGGTTGTCCTTCGGCCAAAATGCGCTGGTGTATAAGATTTCATCAAAATATCGCGAGAGACCTGCAGCTTAAACGTAAGACAACAAGACGGACAGGCGGACATACAAGCTTGGATCGATTCAAAACGTGATTCTGAATCGATCGGTATAATAAGAGGTGGGGGCTATCTCAAGTCTTTTTAAAACTCAATATTCTCTTGTGTCACAAGTAAAGTAGTATATAAAAGTAGGGAAGCTGCTCTTTCACGTAATAAATACAAAATTGTAAATATTATGATTTACTTATGTCTGATAACATATACGGCATACCTTAGTGGTTATTCCAGGTGCAGTCGTAAGAAATTTATGTATTCCCAACTAGACGAGGATGTGTTACGGACTGAGACTAAATGAGTGGAATATTATCACGCGTAATCCATTTGTTCATTGATTCTGTTAGCGTTTATAATATATCTTTAAGGGACACACAGAACCAACCCCTTTATTGTTTCCTTCACATCATGAACTCATTATTTCAATCACAATTTAATATTTGTTCAGCATTGTACGATAAAAGATAAAAGTACTTTACTTCTTTTCTTTGCTTAATTAATTTTCTCTCTGGCTTGGCCACTCATTTAATTAATCATTAACCCTGTCGCGTTCAGTGCGGCATTCTCTAAATCTTTCCATGGATTTCTCGGTTTTTGTTCTTCTTTTCTCTTTTGTTCTTCTTTCCGTATTTCTTATCGAACTCTATTGGGCATCTCTGCTCACGGTGACGATCACAGCAAGAAGAAATTTACTTGCAATACTTTGTAACTCCCATAAATTCGAGCCCAAGTCTACTCTTGTTGACGTCCAAAGCAAAAAGTACGAAGAACGTAGATAACTTCAGCTATTTGTGTTTTGCTGATTGGCGTGGCCAGCGTGTTTTCAGATCCCATTAAAAATCATCTGTTCTAATAAAATGGCGCTATATCTTTTATCCTCCTCATTTTATTTTTACTTGTATTTATTCTATTCCTAGAAGACTTAGAAGTGTTGCAATCTTAACCTAAATTTTGGAGCCGAAGCCAGTTTCGGCTTTGATCCTCGCAAAGCATAGCAAAGACCTAACAGCTTAAATCAATAAAAAATAATTTCGAGAATTACGATCCGTTGCACCATACTTAGAAAAGTTAAATACTGGCATATATTGTCAGTTAATATTTGTTTAAGCTTATAAGTATTATTTGTAAGCACATATTATTTATTATAAGCGTTGTTTATTTAATTTTATTACATGGAAGACCAGATTGTCTTGATATATGCCTTTACAAAATTCTAGACTAATACTTGTTACGTAACACAATTTAGATTTTCTTCGTACAGCAGTTATAGTTGCGACTGCATCACGGTCGTTCTCAAATAGTAACTTTAAGCGTCAACTAAACGCTTGTAAGTCATTTTCGAATGTGAATGTTTCAATAATAGACGACAATTACATAGTTTTACATAAATTACTTAAAGTAACTTATTTCTCAAATGTCATTATTATTGTTTTATTTTGGGTATTTACTAATCAATCAAGATTCTAAGAACAAAAACGGGCGAGTGCACTGAGTCTATAATGTTCCAATATATACATGACAGAATCCATAATGTATGTGGTCGCACGATTTTTAGCTTACTTCCCCTTCGCTATCCGTGCCCCCGTATACTGGTCAAAATTTCCAGCTGCCAAATTTGATACAACAGATTATTACTCAGCACATATTTTTGTTCTGCTACAGCCACAAATATCAAATTCGAAGAGAAGTCAAATGCGGCCCTTTGAAGGCTTGAAGTTTTATCAGCAAGTCTTCCTATGTGTGCATTTCGCTTCGAATATATACTTTCTTAAGAAACATTCCGACGGGTGCGGTTTTCAAGCCTGAGAATAGTTAAGATTTCTTTAAATTTGAACTGCATTTTATTCAATTAATTTTTGTTAAATAAGTTCAAAAATGTTATATAAAAGATATATAACTATTATTGTTATTATTATTATTATTAATTTACCCAGAGAAATAAATTTTAAGAGCAAAGTCTTAAAGCACCAGCATCTAAGTCTATCGACTTTGCTGAACACCCAATCGCATTTGAGATTTAAACTCACGATCGTTGAGTTGTTGTTAGTCGGGATTCCCTGGTTGCTTTAATTATTAAAAATAGCTTCAAACTTAAACAGCTTGACAAGAAACGAAAGAGAATGCAGTTATAAAATTACGGAAAATCGTTTTATTTAAAGAAAATTCAACTGAAACAGTACAAGAGAAAAAAGAGGAAAACAGTCGCTCTATAAACCATTTGTTGTTCTTTTCGGATATAGTTTTGCCTTCTTCAGCATTCTCACATATTTTCTGTTTTTCTTGTTGTTGCGAACGGAAGAGAGTAAAACAAAGAAAAAATGGTTACAATGACGAACTGACTTAAGATGACAAGTGGACGGTGTCAAAAGCGGTTTTAAGCAAAGCAATAAGCTTTACGTCAGTTATGAAATATCGTACGAAACGTTAGTACACAAAATACGGAGAGTAAAGAACGTAGGAGGGAAGGTGACTGTTTTTATCCTACGGGTTCAACGGTTTCGATAACAAGTTTAAGTAATAAGCAGAGACTATGTCGCAAAAGAACGAATAGAGCAAAAAACATGAATTAAGATAACAAACGATGCCAGCGGCAGCATTAGCAAACAAAATGGAAATATTTAAGTAAAGTATAAATAATATACGGTAAGGTAACCTGAAAGAAATGTTCAAGTATTGAAGAAGAGAAACGAATACAAAAAGTTACGCACATACAAGTGTTTATCTTTAAACTAATTTGTTAAAAAGAAAGCTAACAGCTGCCACAACAATAATGTAGGGAAAATTCTAACACTGCATAAAAATAATGTTCAAATCTTTTTGGCCAACTGCTAACATTAATGATGCTCTTAGAATAGAACATTTTGTTATTATGTTTTCTTTTTTGCAGACAGTTAACGATGATAATGTTAATGATGAAGTTCTTTTTTAACAATGCTTTTATGCTTTTAAAGTAAAGTTCAGCATTAAAACAAACAAAACAAAAATATTACCAAAAAAAAAAAAATAAATAAATAAAAGGAAAAAGAAGCGCAACTACCAGCATTAGTAGGAAAACTATAAAGTTACTCTTTATGTCATTTATTCCATGCGAATATAAAGTGAAGCGAAAAAGTTCTATAGCTGCTACGCCATCTCCTTGGTTACATAATTAGTTTCGTTTTGGTTTGATCCTGTTGTTAAACATTTGGGGAAGTTCGTGTTTTATTTTTGGCGGCACACTCTGTTCTTTCCTGTCAAATGTCTTAAATTTCATATTCTTTCTGGTTTTTGTGCTCTGAGCTTCTCATCTCCTCGAAGGAAAGATACTTTATAAAATGTACAAGTCAAGTTCTTTTTTCTGCTGTTGTCGTTGTTTTCGTTAAAAATAACAGACAATGCCAGACAATGCCATTATCTTACGCAAAAAAGAATTGTATATATAAATCTTAACGTATTTCACTCGTAAAGTTTGTTATTAATTTTTTGGTTTTTGCCAAAAAATTGTTGATAGATAATCATTCACAAGTCAAGAAAAAAGAGATTAATTTTTTATAATATCTTTTTTCGTATAAATTTCTATGAAAAATCGCGTTAATGATTTGAAGTTTTCGTTTACATAAAAACAAACTTCAAACTTAGTTTCTTGTGTTGTCCGCTTCATTTTGAAGTTCTCTTATCCTTAGAAAAATACTAGCTGTTAGCACGGAAACAAATAAGATGGCCAATGAGTTAGACTTCATTCATACCCTAATAAATTGTCTAGAAGTCTTTGCACAATAATTTTAATTTTTCGGTAATTTGGGAAAAAAGGAGCACTCATTACAATTCCTAAGTCATCCTCAGGTTTAGCTTATAAATTTAAAATCTGTCTGTTCTGTCCCTATTTATTATCTTCTAAAGGTATTGATTGTGTGGTTCTTGTAATAACTGCGTTTCATTGGCCTATTTTATGGCAACTTTCTCAATTTTGGCAGAAGTCTTAGGCCCTTCACATAGTAAAAACGAGTAGATGGTAGGGATGTGTGAGGATTGTTAGTCATTCCTAATTTTAACCTATCGTCTTTCGTTCGATTATGGGAGCTTGGTGCAGGCTAGGTAATAAGAGCTGACAAGACGAACGACGATGAAGGTGTAATCTTGACTGATTTTCACCGAAGATGTTGCAGACTTGTTATGCCAACCTTTAAAGAAATTACGATTTGGTCTTCCTCTCTATCTTCCTCTCTCTCCTTCTTTTTCTCGCTTTCTCTGGAGTGGTCAGTCAACATTAAGAGATATTAGTTATTATTATTACTTTTTCATTAATTAAAAAAATGGTGTAATTTAAGTCGGGTTGCATAAGCAACCTGAATTTCAAACTTTACGTTCAAACGTTACGTTGTGAACCTGCGTGTGAAATCGAAATGTTTGATAATGTAAGATAGAGGAAGCAAGACAAGAGAATAAAGAAAAACAAAGTGTAGAATAAAACGCTGAAGTTAGTGACTATCTATCCTAAGCCTAGAATAATGTAAATCGAATAAGGTAAGTCTATCCGCCTGAAAGCCCATAATATATAAATTTTCTTTGAAAATTCACCAAGAATTCCGGCGTGCAAGATCCCAGCGAGAACATTCCCCACAGAAAATTCATCTTTCTTACATTTTACAGGAAAATTCTAGATCTTGTTTGTTTTGTCAGTACGGTGTTTTAAAAAATATTTATAGATAGAGCTGTGTTGATAAATGGATTGAATTTTTCACTGACGTTGAGAGACGTCATTGCACCCAGATTGTGTTATTAATGATAGTAACCTATGAAAGAGACAAAGTAGAAGAAGCACATTTTTAAGTGTTATACAAGGATTAGTGCCATAAGAGCAATGTGAAGCTGATTTCTTCATTACGCAACTGCCAAGCGATCATAGTTGCTCGTACTTACATAACTTTAAGAATGAATGGAGACTGTGTACAGCATGTAACTGATATAGTTGTACAGAGGATGCCTAACTTGTTTGTCACACCAAAAAGACAAAGCGTGTTGTTTGGAGGGTGGCATGTCCTTGACAATTTTGCGATGGATACGTTAGACGGAGCATTGAAATTAAATACGACTGTTATGTCTGCCGGATACCTTCTTAAGAACCAAAGAAATCGGAAAAGAAATGAAGGACAACCTTTATTACAGAAAAAATGGAACAGCAGCCGTGGTAGTCCAAAACAACACACAAACTCGAAGTTGCCAATACGACTATGTACGGAAACAACTAAAAATATTTCATATATAGAATATTTTTTCTAAATAATAAATACAATGGGGAAGGTATTTTTCGGCTTAGTGGGGATAGCATATTCGAACGCAGTGTTGGCAACGTTCGTTGAACGAATTTTGCCATAAGGGACCAGTGCGGCCGTATATTTGAAATCACGATATCATGATTTTTTGCAATTGGCGCTTGTTTCTCGCCTCAGCTGCGTCAGTTATTATTTCCATCCGTCGTGAACTGATTTTCACGATTTAATATACAGTGCAGCCGATTGGTTGCAACTGGCAACGTACTACTTCAACTGAGTGTTGTTTTAAGCATTGTGGAGGACAGTAGTCGTTAATTTTCGATAGTAGCCAAAATCTTATAGTTGGGTAACTACACTCTGTATGAGCTCGATTTTTGGTGAGTGAGCTAGGGCTGCTCTGAATTTAAAAGAGCTTCGATTACCAAGTTGTTTTCGAATTGGACTGAAACAACAATTCGATTGTTAGAAATTCTAAATTTCTTATAATGACAAAATTGGCAACATTAACAATTAATTGGCAACAGTACGTAAAGAGAACTTGATTAGATTTGATTACGTATTGACCCCCTTAATGGTGGTTTGAATGAAGAAAATTACAATTTACCGTAACCAGCCATTTTATCATAATGAAGCTGAAATTAGGGTGACCATGTTTTTCCGTTAAATAATTCTAATGTCTCGGTAGCAATCAGAGAATTATGAAAACAGAAAGAAAATGAATATATTTTACGAAAAAAAAAAAATCAACAATAAAAAATTTGTATTAATTTCCCGTTTCAAAAGGGTTTTTCTCATGCACATGCAGCTAGAGTAAAGTTTATATCAGGCGTAAGCGTTCTACTAAAGGGGAAATAAATGACGATAAGCACTAAGCTAGCCTTACTCTTTGTGATCTCAGAAAGGTTTGAAGCAGCACCATGCGGATTTTCAATAATGACTCTCTTATTGTACCCTTACGTTTACAGAAAGTAAAAAAGTATGTATATATACTTTTGTAACATTTCTTAATCCCTAAGCAAATTGAAAGAGATATTTTCTTGGTATAGGTTAAATATATTCAAGATTCGTTCTAAGCTCTACTTAATGCGCTTTCACTAGGTTTTCAATTTCTTTTACATTTTCTTTAACATTTTACCAGCAACAATCATTGCAAAATATACAAACCATGCTATTTGCTTAAGTCAATACTATTACGCGAATATGCAAATTGACTCGGCAGAGAAACGGGACAAAAACCTCAATTTTTATACTCCCAACAGAAAAGGAAAGAAAAAGAATCAACAGGACTGTAAGTAACTATGGATATGCTTCAAATCTAATACGCATTTGTACATATACGCATGCATACACGCATATTCATAGATTTTGCATTTTATATGCAAAACATCAGAGAGTCATGAACAAAATCCTTTAAGCCGTCAACGAAGCTCTCTTCGTTCCATTCATATACTCTCCTAAGGAATCCAGAATAAAGTGTGAACCCCATAGACATGCACATACATACGTATAAATATGCATAAATATATGTGCACACAATCACATACACATACATACATACAGATATATATATATATGTTTAAAAGAGACTGTATCTGCGTATTGGTTTATTTAAACAGTCTATGAATATGCAAGTGCGATGTGCTGTTTCACGTGTGCATGGATATGTGCACATATACACTGAAAGATAGTTTTGTGATATGGGAATATATTCACAAATTCAGGATGCGTACTTTTTTTTGGAGAGAGCAAAAAAACATCTCGTGAAATTCGTTTTAGCTCAAATATGAAAAGATTTTCCCTCTAGAGATTTAAAAAACTATTTAAGAAATTCCGTAGGGGAAATAAAGTTATACGAAATCAAAAAATTTTAGGAAAATTATAGCGCATTTCTTTCAAAAGGAGGTTAAATATTATAATGAGAAAAAACACTTTTTATATATCACCCATAATTTGTCTTTTTCTTCACTTTATTTTCAGTCTTGATAAGGATAAAGTACTTGGAAGGAAGCCTCCGAAAGGAAGTGTGTTTGTTGCTAGTGGCAATATTTTTATCAGTTAATTGTTCATCATTGTCGATGACAACGAGCACAATTTATCATTAAATGACCGAATATAAGTGAACTGAATTTACTTCATTTTCCAAAGGGTACTAACATTTTTGGCAAAATGTGGGCGTTGAAGACCTGGTTTCCAGATTCTTTTCTTGCAGCAGTAACGCTTTTGTTGATGATAGGTAAGTTGCGATAAACAACAAGCGATTATTCGTTGCTGGTCAGTATGGTAGAATCGCAACCAAATAAGCAGAAAATCGAAATTTTTTCATAACTCCCGGCATGTTACTTGAGCTGAGTTTTATTTTACAGAATTTTTATGCAAAATTTTAATTGGCTCTAATTCAAGTGATCGTAATATTTCAAATTCTTCAATTTATTTGTCATCATTTCATCATTTTTTAAGCGGACTCTTCTAAGCAATTCCGGCTTTTGAAATTTCTTAAGTGAGTTAAGAGTATATGATATATCTCAACTTTGACCGGCATCTATCGCAATTTTGGGTCAACTAACAAACGCGCGGATAAATTTACGGGCATATTGTGCACGTTGGTGCTTATAAGTGATGTTGTAACGCAGCGTTTTCTTAGACCTGAAAACAAAAGTTTTTAAGAGAATTTTCGTTTAACTTAAGGGAAGATTTAAACCAACAAAAGTTCGCGTAAGCTAATAAATTCTTTTTTTTATCGGAATTATCAAATGGTCAAGGTTATTGAAACAAGCGCAAATGTGTTAAAACAGTTAAAAAATTAAAAGCAATATAGTGAAATAATGAATTTATATTTTGAGCAAATCTTTGCGAGGACAATCGTGAGCAGACACCCAAGTATTGAAGAAAATTTGATAAAAATTATATTTAAATCAGAGACGCCATCCTGGTCAGTCTGCTTGATGTCCCATTAGAGAAACTTAAGCGCTAAAGCGGCAAGTTATACTTGAAAATTAGGCAAATCGGCCTAGAAATGTATACACCTTTGGGACTGTTTTCAATAAAACATAAATTAAAGGCGTGATGAGTTCAATTTTCACACTTAACAAATCTATTTCATGGGATTCAGTTATACGGTGCCTGATAGTTTAAATTTCAAGATTTCTTCCACTTAACTAATAACTGGCAAAACATGCAGAAAATCTGCTCTATAATACGGAGCGGGCGCGGGTTCTTTTTTATATTTATATATTTTCAAAATACAAGGTTTTCGTCGTCTCGCTAATGGCAGAATGTTTACCACATATACTACACAGTTACGCAGACAGACAGATGGACAGACGAACAGACGGACATGTTTAGATGTATTCCACAATTGAAACTGGCCACGAATTTGTGTGCTTTATGGGGGATTTTCAAGTTTCTCCAACTTATAAAGGGTTTCAGAAAAACTTAAGTTTTGATATACTATTATAATATAATATTGGTTAGGGGTGGTCATTTTTCCCAGGTGCTACAGCACCGCCCATGGAATATGCGCTAAAATTGTTGTACGTTTATCTTATCTCATATAGTTCATGAGAAAAGAGCAAACAACAAATTGTTTATTCCTTTTGAAAAACCAAAGTGTTCTCAGCTTACGTGGCGCTGTGAGTGTGCCTTTTAACCTATTTGGCCTATTTTAAAGGCATCTGAGTTTCCATTTAATATCCTTAACGGTAGAGTTAAATTCGAATAATATTAGTGCCCATCTCTGTTAGCGCGTAGAAGCCATTATTGACAATCGTTTCTTTTCACCAAAGATACAGATTACTGCCTTATGGTTCTCAATATAAACTGATTACCTAATAAATATTCTCTTAATTTTGTAAGAGAAATGACGATTGCATTCTTCACTTTTGTTTAAAGCTCTAAATTTGAAGTATATCGGCTTAGGATCATCACCAATTTTGTGATGTCAAACTCCATTGCTTGATGCAACGGTTGTTCATATTATTGGCAGTTCTCGGCTATAAGGAACCAATAATTGATTTAAGGCTGTGCCTGCTTTGATTGCATCATAATCTCCTTAACTATGTTTGTTTCAACGAAACTGTGGGTCATTTTACAATAATTCGTAGAGCGTATTAGAAAGTATTCTATTTTATTTCAATGGAAGATACTTTAGATTGAAAGCATGCGCATTTTTTTTCAGACGGATGGCGGATACCTTGCAATTTTTGTGAAATCGCTTTGTTGTTCCAAATTCTTTCCTCCAATAGTTGTATCATCCTGATAAACAACAACGTGGAGCAAGCTTTCCATTGCGTAGCAAGCTTTCCATTATTTTTTGAAATATAACCACCGGCGTTTTAACACCAAATGGTACTCATTTGAACGTTAGCAGCTGGTCATCAAATTCAAATTGATTGTATGCTTAAATAGATCAAGTTTAGCAAAAATTGTACCGCCTCCTAAAGATGCGAATAATTCGTCAACAGGTGGCGGTGAAGTCAATCAAATCTTTGTAGATCCTGACTGTATAGTCGCAGCGAATGCGAATGTCTCCATTTTCTCCCAAAACTTGGTGGCGTACCTCAATCTGAATTGTCTACTCGCTCTAGAATACCTCATTGAATTAGGTCACTTCACTTCGGTTCTATTTTTGCTTTACAAGCGAGTGGCAATGATCTAGGCTTGAAGAATATTGACTTAGCATTGTGATCATTAAATACTTGGCTGAATTGAATTTTAATTTGATAAATGATGTGTTTATAGTCCTTTTGTAACTCGGTTTCATTTACTTGAATTTAAAAAAAAGGCTCTGAGAAATGACCAAGGAAGTAGTGGACGATCTGTTGTATCTAATACTGCAATAGCAGCCTTTTTCCTGACACCATTGGAAGCGATTTTGGCATCGTACTCATCAACAAGTGGTACGCGATCATCACTATAGTTGACGTTACAACTGTTACATTTTCTAAGCTTTCCATTTTTGTCTTTCAAACCCAACAACGCTATCAACTCCCTCCGGCAACCGTGAGATATGTCTACAGTACTAAAAATAGATCTGGCAAAATACGATTTACTATTAATAATATTTAAAGTTAATTTAGCTCTTGATTTTGATCGATAAACTGAGGCATTGTGACCTATTTTACCATAGCCATGGCATGCACTGTTGCTGAGCGATGTTTGCATGATTTATGTTCCTTGCGTGGTTTCTTCTTATTGTCGCTTAGCTCCTTGTTTCTCTGATAATTATTAAAGCACAATTTATTAATGCAATTAGCGTGGTTGCCAACTCTGTTAGCGTTACGTGAAAACTTCATGTCGATTATCAATGCTTTGCACAACTTGATGAAATTCTTTTCGGGCAGACCCACTATGAATCTGTCTTTGACAAATACCTCTAAGTGCTCAGCAAAGCTACAACACAAAGCCAACTTTTTTACTTTGGCAATCTATTTAGCAACTATTTCGCCATCGCCTTTTGTCGTAATATGATAGTTTTTTATTGCTCGATAAATGATTGTAGGTGGAGTATAATGGGTGTTTAGAATTTCACTTCGTTCCTTTCATGTTTTGCTGTATAAAACTAGAGCGTGCCAGTTTTGAATGTATAAGCGTTTGAAGTGTTGTCAAATTTTATAACATGCGACATGATATGCGATATATTATATATCGAAGGAATAGACATCCTTTCTGTACGACTATAACATATGGTGTGTACGAATGCATCAGTGGCATCCACTCAAAACATTTTCCCGTCCAGTCCAATGTAAATTGTTGTTACCTTTGTTTAAAATATTTAATGTGTAAGGTAGCGTTTTGGTTCCTTACTAATTATGACAACATAAATAACAATAAGACAGACATAAGGACAGACAAACAAACAAACATTACGAGAGAAAAAAAAAGTAGCTTATAAAATTATGCATGTCGATATGATATATACCATATGAAGGTATACTTAACGGTTTATGAAATCATTCGATTTAAGCCAACACTAGCAATCATACGGGTTGGCACTTAAGGTAGTAATAACAATAAAATATACATAAGGATAGCATTAGAATACTTATACAAGGAAAGCTGAGATGATAACTTGGTTGCAAGCAAACATGTTTGATCAGACCTCAGCTAGCATACGTAATAGCAGATGTATAAGAATATCGTTACAACGCACATGCAAGTGAGTATGGAGGTTGTAACGCATGTATAGTCAAAAACATCGATGTCAGCAATGGTGATCTCGACTATAAAAGAGCGCATCGCGACACGCTCATTCTTTCAGTTGTGTTATAGCAGCTAAAGGTAAGTGATCAAGGACTACTTTGCTAGTTAACATTACCGATAGGGTTTTTTTTTGACTTTACGAATAGGGGATGGTTGGCTTGGCTTAGGCCTCATGCCTGAATGACTGATAGGACTGTTAAACTTTACGGATAGGGGATGGCTGGCTTGGCTTAGTCGTCATCCCCGAACGACTGATAAGACTGCTGACCCTTACGGGTGGGGGCTTAGTCGTCATCCCTGAATGACAGAAGAACACTCTCACCTGCCACGTGAAACGGTCAAAGACGGACGAGTGGTCAAATCGCCGAAGTTGACTGCTATAACACCCGCGGCGTATTCTTTTTTCCAGAATTTCGCGATACGGTTAAAACGCGAAATCTAATCTTTCGGACCGAACAAAAAAAAAAACCTTGAAAGCGTTAAGCAAGAGTCGGAGCTGGGTTTTCTCCCACTCCCCTTAAAAATCGCCTGTATAATTCCTCTAAAAATAATAAATTTAACTAATAAGCACAAAAACCGGAGGTTCTGAGTTTTCTTATTATAAATTTCTTGAAAGGAGTCCTGGTGGAGCCCTGAGCTTACCCTGCCCAAGAAGACTCGTTAGCGAAAATTGCTTATAATTGAGGGAATAGACGTAACACTTTCTTTTAAAATTGACTAAGCAAGGCTTCTCCTAAGTCGACAAACTTATGTTAAGTTCAAGAGCTGTAAGACCAAAAACTCAACAAATATTAATTACTTTAATATTAATCTAATATATCTGTCTTACAATATTTTATATAAGAAATAAGAGCTTTGTTCCATGTACAATATCCAAGGCATTAACGTGTTTTTCTTAAATAATTGCTTAAACTATTTTTTTAAAGGATTTCCAAAATGACATTTCGGTTCCTTATAAAGTAATCAATCATTCGAAGTAACTCCGTATATATGAAAACGTCTATTCACTATATGCATAAATGTCATTACAGTGCCTGTCTTTAGTCATTGGATTAATGCAAAAGAGATGTCATACCGAAAACACTTTTTGGTTTTGTTTTTCCTCCATAAAACGCTTAACTCGTACGTCTCATGTGCTTTTCATATTTCTACTATGCTTATCATTTAAAGTTTGTGCTTCCAGTGGGGCATTTTAGAATGGACATACGTACTGACATGTACTAAAGGTTTCCTATTAATTTGATTTCTATTTAATTTTATTAGACTTTTCTTTAGTTGGTTTCTTGGGTTGCTTGCCTGTCGCTTGTCAATTTTACAGAAATCAGCAGAAATATTTTTTTTTTTTTCATTCTAAAATGCTTACATGCACGCTCAAAGTGCTCTATGGGAATAGCAGGCACAGATATGCAGTCATAAAAGCGCACTCGTAAAGCCACATGTGTGGGCTTGCAATTGAAGTGTTTGTCTGCATTATAGAAATTGCTAGAATGAAATATAGGTTTAAATGAGTTTTGAATGTATGTAAGCATCTCTGGATGTATGAGTGAATGCGTGTGTTTACGTACATTTGCTTGCGTATACTTTGGCCGTATGTATTATATTTGTATAAATGCTCTGTTCGTTTTGGCAGTTTTTTCCTTCTTTTTTTTTTTTTAATACCATATTTGTTACTGTACTCGTCATTGACCCCAGAATGCGTATTGCTTTCATCACATCACTTGTAATTAGAAAAAACCCAATGTATTATAGATGCTCTCGTTTAGGTTAGATCAAGCTTCGACGCTCATATCCATGCATTTGCATATAGCCTTTCGACCCATTCTTCTTTTTATGGCCCTTTTTTTGTTTAGTCGTCCACTCGTCCGGCCAGGTTATTCTTCGATCTTTATGAACATCGTTAGTCTGCTGGTGTTGCATGATTGAAAGGCTCAAATAAGCGTGGAAATATCGCCAACAGTGTATGTCAGAGCAGCGCATATGTCGTAACTAAGAGTCCGCAATTACAAAAATCATTTTTTGATTTTCACAAACGTACTTTAGATGACGGGTGTCTAAAATTCGGTCCAAGGATAATTTTTGATTTTTGCTCTTTTATACCTCATTCACAACAACTATGATTAATGTGGCAAAAATTATTCTCTTGTGTAATCGTTACTGTTTAAAAAGTTTCCCCAACCATCGCCTTTTTTGCTATTTTTCTTTTTGCTCATTTTCAAATTTGTACGTGCTGCTCATTACACTGGTTGGTTAGTTCGTGGGTTCGTTACATACTTATGCTTACACACATGTGTTTTTCTATGTTTATATGGCTGTATATATACATATATGCATAATATAATATGTATGTGTGTGTGTTTAGTGTTTTGAATGTCTATATGAATTAGTCATGAAAAGTTATTTGTTGATATTTTAGTTTTATTCTCGTGTTCACCATATTTTATTTGTGGTAAATGGGTAAGTGTTGTGAGAGGCTTTCCCTTGTAAGCGGGCATCTGTGTGTTTTTTTATAGGTTTTGCTAGGTCATAAGGGAAATTATTAGAAAATATTTCATGACAATATTAATTAGTTAGAAATTATCAGGATCAAAAAGAGTCATTTTTCATATTTCATCATTGTTAATAAAGAGAATAACTTTTTTTTTCTACTAATAATAAAAATTTATTTAAAACTACATACAAAAAATAGAAACGCATATTGTTTGGTTTGCGGCAAATTTCTTTATATTCGCCACTAATTCGTGTACGATACTTGATAGTAAAACGGAGAAGAGCATTTTACTCCGTGTATCGATCATAAGTCAAATCGTGCTTCATGCGAATTGACAGCATATTGTATTGCATCTTGTTGTAGGAAGATATGTTAAATCGCATACTTTATAAGTTTTTACGCCTATTACGAAAGGTAATACTCATCATTCTGCATTAATTAGAAGTGTAAGAGATTCTATAATGTACTTGTAACAAGAGTTGTTTTCGAATTACAGCACATGCCGATTTTATTTACACTCCTATAATTTCCATGCCCGAAATTAGTGCTGGGCTGTTCTTAAATTAAGTCAGCCCAACATTCTCTCTCTACTTTTTCGCTCATTTTAGCTATTCTTTATTTATGCTGGTTGAACGTAGAGTCCGGGATAACCGGGCAAGGTCTTCCTCCAACTCATTGATAAGCATGCGAGAGTCGTTTAAATTGTATACTAACGGCACAAGTGTAGATCGATAATGAAGCTACACCCAGTGTCCTAAATTGGCTCGGGAATAGCCTACATTATCATCGGTTATCAGCAATAATTTTAATACCAGAAATCATAAGCTGTGAGCAAAGGTGGATAGTTAAGCGGCGATTCCAAGACTGGAAGCTAAAATAATGAACTTATCTTTTAAAGGCCCTTAACTGCCTGAAGTTTACGAGTTCGAATAGTTGCTTCTATACCGTCCTACCCACTATTACCCATCAATAATCTACATTGGGCACGTGTTCTAATATAATTCTTTAACTTTGATGTAATTAAAAAATTTAAAAGAGATGATGAGAAATGAATCGGCTCTAGCGCTTTTAGAATAGAAAATTTATCAACAGGTTCTACTTTATTAACAGAAAACGTAAAACAAATTAAAGTGTAACAATTCATAGACTACTTAAAGACATAGAACTTCAATTTTTATATATGTGATGATAGAACGGCGCAAGGTAAAAAGTACCTTATAAATGATAAGAAATGACGCAAATAAAGTTAAAAGCAATGCGGCGACAAAGTAATCAAATTAATATGCCCACCAAATCTATTAGCTTTTTGTTGATAAATTGCTACCGCATAAATAACAAACACGATTATCAATTCGGCATAGTTGTGTCCATTTCGCGATGCGTGAAGCCTTATTTTAATTACCATTGGTTTCTGCGAGCAGCGTTAGTGTGTGATCGATCGACACAGGTACTTACCGTTCCCTGTCACTCTGCACACTCCTTTGTAATCGTGGCCTTGTTCTTATAGCTGTAACGAATGTCCCCTGAAAAATCACAGTAAAAAAAAAAGTGATAAGAAAATCGTGCCAGTTTGACCGCAAGTTGACAGCATGACCAAATGTAATTGACTTTCCTGTCACAATGTGTATTCTCGATTAACATAAGATATTTCACCTATTTGGGCCCATCCTTTCATCCGTAACTAAGTATTTACCCCGCAATTTCTTTCGATTGGTTTGAGATTAGAAATTCCATCCAACTTTCCTGCAGGTTTTTTTTTTAATTTAAAAATTTATAACAGATATAAGTGTTCAATTTTACCGGACTATGGAAAAATCAAAATACTATTTCTTAAAAGTAAGTTTCTTAAAATCCATTATTGGTTCCCAGTTATTAATGAAAGCACTCAATAAAAGCAATTTCAATGCACATGCCCCCAAAGATAACGATATAAGTTAGTATTACGATTAATAGTAAGTTGAATACATAGCTGGGCATTCGATTATCGTGCTGCAGCAAAGCATGTGTGAGAAACTTTTAATTTTCTCACATGTGTTCTTGTTGACAAGCAAAATAATGATGCTTATGTGAGCAAATTAATATCACATAATTATCATATCAAGCGCCACGTGACCACCGCAAACCTAAATACATAAGAATCGCGAACCATGTTGAATTGCTTGTCCAGCAAATCACATTTCGCTTACGATCAGCCTTAGCTATAAGGAATGTTGTGTTAGTAACACTTAGATACATCTCTCAGGCTGCGGCCCTATCCAATTCCTTTTTTTGGGGCTTTTTTCCTGGCAATTACCGTTTTTATGCCCTACATCGCTTATGGTAAAAGTGTTTGTGTGCATATATACAATGTCATTTTCTGAACAGATCTAAGTTTATCCGTCTGTCTGTTCTTTCGTCCGTCTTGCGTACTTTTCTTCAACCTATAGGTCGAAATTCTTGAGATATTTTTAAGAAATTTAATACACTGGTGGGTTTTGGCCTAAGGATGAACGCTATTAAACATAGTTCCCATCGGACTACTTCCCATAAAATGCCTTATTTTGAAAAAATTTTTTAATAAATAAACGTATTGAAAGAAGTGGTAATGGTAAGTCCTGGTATACATGTACACAAAACATCGACTGGGTGACTATAACATTAAATGCTACTAATTGTCGCAGGTTGGAGGGAATGTTCTGTCGCATTTTAAATTTCCAGGTAATTTTTCTTGTAAACAAAAAAACATCTAGTGAGTCATTCGGATTTTTTTTTTTGTTTTTTTACATGTTGTATAATATAAAAGGAGTCTTTTTTTACCGTTCATCACATACTTTCGATACGTAAAGTGAAAAACGTGTCAGTAGATAAAGTGCATTTACAACACTGCATTTTCTATGAATTAAAAAAAGGAAGCAACGCATCGGTTGCTCGTCAAAATTTATGTGCGATATTCGGAAAAGATATCGTAAATTTCCGTACTTGTCAAAGATGGTTTAGCAAATTTCGTTCCGGGGATCCAGAAAGTGATCGATCTGGACGACTATCTGGACTGAATAATGGTGTTTTGCGATCCATGTTGAAAAATAATCCACGTTTAACAAGTCGAGAAATTGCAGAAGAGTTAGGTATTCATCATACAACTGTTGGAGATCACATTAAATCTCTTGCGTTTGCGTTAAAGTCCCACATGAATTAACGGAAAAGAATTTGCTTGACCGTGTAAGAATGTGTTCATCACATCTGATTAGATACAATGTGGAACCGTTTTTGGACAAGCTGGTTACTGGATATCTTTACGAGTGGATTCTTTACGAGAATATTGAGAGAAAAAATCTTACTGCAAACCAGAACTAAGTATCCATCAACGAAAAGTATGGGGTGGGACAGGAAAGATCCAGTGTACTACGAGCTGCTGAAACGGAGACGCGGATCTGTACTGCAATCAGCTGGATAAATTGAATGCAGCTATCAAAGAAAATAGACCTGAATTAGCTTGTGGAAGAGGAATAATGTTCTACCACGATAATACCCGACCGCATACTGCAATGGCGACACTACAAAAACTGAATGCGTTAGGATGGGAAGTCCTTAGTCACCCACCGTATTCACCTGACATTGCACCATCTGATTATTACCTGTCCGTAAAATTATCTAACGATAACAAAATTTAGGTCTTTTGAAAGTGTTTCTAAGGCAGTTGCTGACTATTTTAACTTCAAGGACAAGGACTTCTACAAAACAGGAATTCACAGGTTACCTTAAAGATGGCAACAGGTTGTAACAAATAACAGAGTATATATAATTGATTAATATTAAACACGTATTTTTATAAATGAATTCAAATATTTTCTTTAAAATACGACAGAACTTTCGCTCCAACCTAATAGTATTAATTATTATTAACTTAGAGAGTCGTTTCTTCAAAAAAAGCTTTGCTTTGCAATTTTTATTAGTTTTAATGCAAACAAAATTTACTCATACGGTCAGTTCTTCACGTGACATGATTCTGTTGCAATAGCGCAATGCTCGCAACAAATAGCATCGTGTATTGAATAAGCGCATTCATTCTCCATTGTGCGTAAGATGTTGATAAAAATAAGAAAGGAAACCATTTACAAACTGTACTGAAGCGGTAGACTGTGTAGGTAAAGTACTACGCAATACGGAGGGAAATCGCAAATTAGCTTTAAGTACGTGATGTTGCTAGACTTTGGCTTAATGCCAGACAAGGCTTGCAAATTTTTCGATATAAATAGAATGAAAAAAATAACAGTATTTCTGTGCTCTGCTGTAGTTCCACTAATTCTTTATAAAAATGCCAAATGATAATCCTTGATGATCGTTGATTTTTGAAATTGTAATTCTAATATTGAGCTTTCCCCTAAATATGATGGATTTTATCCACGCGAGAGTGTAGTGTTTGAAAATTTTCTATTTGGGGAGACTAATTTTTGATGTGGATGTGATGTGCATTACTTACCCTGGTTCTTTTTTTCTTTTTTTTGCAGAAAATAGCAAGACTTCTTCTAAGGGTTGAACTTTTGAAAGTGCTTTATGGTGCTTGATAAACAATCGTTTCAAATTTTCTTGAACGCATTGGTTATGTTATCCCCCTTTTTTACAGCTCTGGTGCGCTTGTGGCACAATGATTTCTAGATGTTTTACAATCGTTAATTTTAAAAAGTTCGATATCAGTGGCAGTTAATATTATTCTATCCTAGGTTATTATCACAATCAGTCAAATTGTATATCAAAGAAAGCGTAATAGCGCCCGAACTTAAGTTTGTTACGAGCTAGAAAAAGGTACAAACAAATACCTTCATAACTTATCAGCGATTAATCTTAACGATTCCTAATAGGACGGCAGGTAGCGTCTACTATTCCTTAGAGTACAGCGAAGGCTTGCAAAATAAATAAGTAAGAAAGTTATATTCGGCGGGGGCCGAATCCCACATATCCACCACTATGTTTTTCGCGTTGTAATCTCTAAATTCTTTTATTTGACATCCATATCGCTGGTATTATTACCAAAAAAGTAATCGATGAGTCTACCACATTCATCGTAAAATCAGAAAAATCAAAAAAAAATTTAGTCACTTGTAACTTCGCGTGGGCATGCCGGATTTTGTTCACTTTTTCAAATAAAGAGTAGAGTGTTTCGTAAAGTAAATGTGGAAAACTTCAGCCTTCTAGCTTTGAGAATTTCCGAGTCGCGAGCAAAAATTCAAAAATTTTTGTTAAAAACACGGAGCTGCGTTCAGTTTACGCTCCACTGCGCGCTTCCACTCCCACCAATTTGGACCGTTTTCAAGACCAACCTGCGTGCAGAAACTCCCAATGTTTCCACTAAATTTGAAGTCGGTATCTTAATTTTTGCGGCCAGGAGAGTGCCAACAACGCAGAGAACACAGACACACAGACGGACGGACATAGATAAATCAACTGAGCATTTCACGCTGATCAAGAATATATATACTTTATAGCGTCTCTGAAGCTTCCTTTTGGGTGTAACATACATTATGGAAAAAAACCAAATGACCCATCCCAAAGCCATCTTAAAAAAGGGAGCAAGTCAAACAGGAACAGACAGGCCTTCTTAAGATATGAAACCGTGGCTCCTGCCAGCATTTAGATGTTACCATGTCTTAGCAATAAGCTTATAGTGAGTCCACATCGGCCGTGCTTTGGCCCAATTTTTGCTGTATGCAAATTTAATGTATATTCATAAACGCATATGTAATTTAATTGTAATTTAATTTGTATGCTGTCCTTTTTCCTTAAAAAAATGAAAAAAAAACTATTTTTTTGAAATCTTGCAAATCCGTACAAACCGCTTCGGAGAATAGACGATGATAATACCAAAGAAAAATGTTTGCTACAAAAGTAAAACTTTTCACTTTAGCAGTTAAAATGTTTTTGCATTGAAATGCATAGAAAAAAGTCTTTGAAAAACTTTTTCTTTATTTTAAACACAAAGCCAATAAATCCATTTGAAAAATAAAATTTACAAGAGAAGTAGAGATGGAGTTTGGTCGAAGAAGAAATAGTCAGCTCATTAAATTAGTTTTCATTCTTCGTAGCCTGATGTTGTTGTTTGTTTAGATTTATGTGAACTCATCACAAATGAGTAAAAAAAGAAACTATTTACGTTTCTGAAAAAAAGAAATATAACTTAAAGAAATGCACACGCACACACACACACATTCACAAACAATGCACAGCGAAACACGAGCAGCATTATCGAACTAAAGTGTATTCACACAAACAAACAAACGCATATACAAAAAAATATAAACTGACACATAAACATAAATATAAAACACTCCGGAGAATAACAAGCGAAACTCAGCTCATTAATGTTATCGGGATAAAGTAAAGGCAACAACATGAAAACGAAACTAATGATAATGAAAGGCGAAAAAGTATTAAAAAAGAAGGAGCAAAGTTTGTGAAAACAGCCGGAAAAGTGATTTCGAGAATATTGATAGTGTTTTATTCTTCTTCGTTCTTACGTTTTCGCATATCAAACGGAAATCTCCCATCTCGCTGAAGCAAATAATTAAAAGCAAAAAAAGAAAAATAAATATATAAAAATTTACAGATTAATTGTTGCTGTTAAAGTTATCCCAGCCAAATAATGCTTCAGGATGTTTATAACAACAGAGTGTTGACCTTTTTGGTAAACGACGACTGAGAGAAATGCAATTAAAATAATATCAAGGAAAACTTTTGTCATTCAAAATTTTTTTTAAATAATTGCCAGTTTATTTATATATGTTTATTAATTTATCACCAAGCATAAAATTTCTTTCCTTTAAAAAGTAAGAGCAATATTTTATGTTAGTTTTTATAAAATATGTCGCAATATATTCCCAGAATACCAAAAATAATTTTGGAGTTAAACGAAGAATTCGTTGAAATTAATTTTATTTTGATTGAATTGCTGGATGTCGTGGTAGAGAAGAAAATTAGAAACATTCTATGTTTATTTAATTCGTGCACACAGTACCCTATGACATTGCTTAAATAATACTTAGCAACATATGGCTTAGTTTGCCAGTAGTACGCATAATAGGACTGGTATTCAGCAAATGGAGCATCCTTAGCACGGGACGACCAGTGTGTTAAACAGCGAACATCCTTGAACAAAAATCTGATTCTTCTTTGCTTATGTATAGATGTATAGGCAGATACAGGTCGAAGAAGAAGAGCGTGTGTGGCCATGCGATGATGTAAATTCTTTTCTTTTTCTTTTTTGACATAAAGATCAATTTCCAGTTTCAGATTTGTAATGATAGCAGTCCAATTTAGCAATTAAAAGATTGCCCAATAATTTATCTCAATCGGTGTCATGTTTGTCCAAAATCTCATTTCATTCTTTGCTTATGAGACAGTAACTTGGGCAACCACCGCGCGTGCTCTTCTCAAGCGATCGCTTGCCATCTCCTTCGCAAAATGTAAACAAAGTAAAAATAGCTATTCCGAGGGACCGTTTTGTAGCATATATTTTTTCCGCTGGCGGCGCCGCATATACCTTTGTCTTTCGGCTGATCTAAACATATAAGCATTGCTTACATAATCATAGGTATATAAAAAAGCTTCAGTTATTTTGGACACAGTATACGAGAGCGAATATTTTACACTTTTTAGAAATTAGTTTAGCTGCACGCTAGGCCATGAAAAAAATTAATGTAGCTTATGAGGTCGCTGGGCATAGGTGTAGATTAAGAGGTAGTTGTTGGGTCTTATGACGTATTTACAAATGTATATTTATATATGTAAGTTTTACTCAAGTTTTTACCCTATGTTTCCGATATATTTTCGATTTCGTAAGAGAATGGAACGTTTCCTTCGAAGTGAAGTGTTTTTTTAAATTAGCTGGGATAATGTTAACACCTCCCGTCAGACAAATATAATAGCAAACGAGTACAGTCGAATGGATAACCAGACAACTAAGAAGCTTTCCCACTTTACGCTAATAAGGAATATGGAAAGATTATGAAGTCTCTAACAGCTACATATGGTTGTTACAAATCGATCGGAGTAATATAGCAATCTAGCTCATTATATTATGCTGGGGACTATGAAGAGGATGCTTGTCTTTCTGGATTTCAAACGATATAAAGAGATGTAACTAAAAACTGTTATTACAAGCACACAAATCTTAAAAATATTGCATCTAGAGCAACTTTAGTTAATTTCCAACGTAGTAAGTCGCAAAAGAATGTATTGATCGATATTAAAATGTCTTCCGATTTCTCATTTTGGAAACCAAACAAACATACGTAAGGCGTCGGAAATTCAAATCATTTGATATTGCAAGTCTTTCAAAGCATTCGTACACATAACAAATGCGTAAATGGGGAAGAGTCTACGAACAACATCGACCAGAAAGTCACAATTGTGCTGCTACTAGTTGTCGCACTTTGTTGATAAATTCGTACAGCGTGAGTCCTTGCGGGCTGTCATATGAAACTGTTAGAGATAAATAGAATAAAACAACTTGTTTGCAAAGTAGTTCATGGTAAAAATCTCTATACTGATGTAATCTTTCATCTGCATTTGAATTATTTGTGACATTAGTAATATGTTAAGGAGCTAACTTATATGTGCGAGGGACTATTGCAATCACAAACCACTAAAACATTTTTTATTTGTTAATGAGAACGCTTGCGTGACGGCGTCTGCAAGGTATTACGAAGGAAAGAACAAAAAAAAAAAAAAATAAATAAATAAATAATTAGCATATTTTTTCATTAATTAAAAGTTTATTATGAAAAGCTCTTTGAGAATGCGGTTAATTTGAAAAAAACAACCAACCGAAAAGATTATAATCATTATTTCCAGGAAGAAGGGTTTCATCGGAAACTAAATGAAATAGAAAAATTACTAGTGAGCGATATACGATGGTGGTAACATTTAAATTACTTTTACACAAACGATGAATGAGTTAATTGTTTATCCTTTGCACACCAGTAATACATGAGAAATTAATAATAACTTTCTTTGTCCTTCTCCGCAAGCACATCATACAGATTACTCTTATTTAATGAACTTTATGTAAACCGTTTGTTTTCTTTAATACTTATTATATTTATTTTGATTGCTCTCTTATTGCGCCATTTTTGTTTTTGTTATAGTTTGATTTATACGCGGAATTGTTAGTGTACACTTAACGAAAGAAGTAGATAGTCGCACTTTTCATTATCTCTTATTTTAATTATTTAATTAAAAGCCGGCAGCATTGTAAGCTTTTTGTCAATTAATAATAAACAACAATAATGATGACGATGATGATGATGACAACAACAGCATTATCTTCGTTATGGAGTTGATGTGAAAACAATGATACCTTGTAAATGGAATTTTTGCAATGCAAGCTTACGAATTGTCATCATTATTGTTGTTCACATGCGCAACTAAAAGGGAATTTCACGTTTAACGCCTGAAAGCATGCTATCAATTTTTCCTCTATATATAAACTAACTGAAGACTGAAAGCACTTCAACATTGCATTTGTAACAATAGTAGATTCGTATGCTCGCGTGTTGGTATACACATGTCTGTGTTTCTGTGCCTGTGAGTGCCATCGATAAACAACAGCAACAGCAGCTGTGGAACTCGCGCTAACAAATTGAAAAATCAGTCAACAGTCGAATTACCAAGCGAATGCCACTTTCAAGTACCGGCTGTATAATCATTACCGGCAAACATAAACAAGCCGTGCGCATTGAGAGGCTGCATGCTATATGTGTTTTCGTTATAATTTCAATAGGTCGTGATTATAATTATCGTGCGTCGTGTGTGCTTTGGACGCATGTTTGTGTCACTGATTTATAGCCTTATTACCGTTAATACTTAAACAAAAAATTGTTGTGAGGTAAAGTCAAGTACTGACACCAAAACCATTTCAGTCTATTAAAGTTTTAAGAAAACTGGTGGAATGGTAAATGGGGAATCTATCACATCCTTAACTTTGTTTTGAAACTAACAGTTGAACTTTATTGCTTCATTGACGGCGTTATACGAGAAGAAACAAATGACTTCCTTTGCGCAGCTTAGTCTCTCACATTTTCATCAAGAGATGAAAAGATTGAGAATATATTCAATATATGACCCGACGTTATTGGCATCGTGGATACGATTTTTTTTTCATATTACTTTCTATCCATTTTAAGTGATGATTAGTCAATATTTGCTGGAACTAAAAAAGCGTACTTTCAATCTGGAGCTTCTCCGGTGTTTTAATTCCTTTTTTATATAACGATTTGTTAAGACCTTCTTCTTACTTCTCAGTTTCCGCTTCAATTTCATTTGACGCAAATCGTTTGCCATAGGTCGTCGTTTTGAGATATGAAGGCAGATAACAGTCTGGAGGATCCAAGGATTCGAACTTTACTTTCCTCAATTTTGCTAGTAATCCACATCTGTAACGCACGGATGTTGTATTTTTCTCACCATTTCCTATCAATATCTTTGGGATGTTTTTCTTTTGAATATCTTATACGCTTAAAAAGGCACCGACAACCAGGAAGAAAGAAATAGAAAAGGAGCAATGGAATCCGGCCGCATCCCGACAGCTTTATGTGCAAACCAATAATGTTGTGCCAGTCCTTGCAGTTGAGACTACGTTGGCTATTTGTTACAACACCACTTTTCGATTATTGATGTATAGACTGTTAGCAATGGAGTCATCCAAGTAAACGAAAATACCGAAACAATTACAACTTTGGACAAAAGGACTTTTCATTTTCTTTATCCCAGAGATTATTAACGGTTTCTTTCTCATAATGTTCTAATTTTGTTCAATAATTGTTAACTAATTAATCCTTTCACAAAAAGTTTGTTACTATAAACTTTAGCTTACCGGGGTTATGATATTCGCAGTAAGATCCTGTTGTTTATTTGACAGATTTTTCTTCCAGTTTGTAAGAAACATATGCGTCAAGGGTTTCATAAAGAAAATACAATATTTATAAATTGATTTGTTCATGTCCGCTTGCCTCTTCATCATCTTATTAAAGATAATAATTCAGGCCTTAGTACCGATACTGTTCTGCGATTACCATGGAAATTGTCTCGAGCAGTAAGCTAACGGTTCCTTAACCAACCGACTAGTTTTCAACATTTTTTATATTCGTTTGAAGGGATGAATATCGCAGATTTATTATTCTCCTTTTTTGCTTGTCCTCATGGATCTTTTTAAACGTATCAAAATATCTCAATGTTAAACTGGCAAAATCAAAATTTTATATATTTATCAATATCTTAACAATACAATACAATAAAGTCAGTAATGTGAAACATTACACTGCACTTGCACTGATATGGCGCCATTGATGCGAGAATCCTAGTTTGTTCCTCCCAATGTACAAGCCTCTTTATAATTTTATCCCTTTTTAATACCGCAAATATTTATAAGCGGTTTTTCAAATTATTCTTGCTCAGGTCTGATTTATCTACATTTTATGAATGTTTTCAATATAAGGCACTTATTTTAAGGAGGATCTGTATTCACGCCTTATTTCATTTTTAAAATGGAATCTAATTGATTGACTCAACATGTATTCCTAACGAAACGTACACTTTTGATTTGATTTCACAACATTCTTCCCATAACATAGTTATGACTCTTACATGGAACCGTTTTCGGAAATTCGTTTTAGAAAGACCATTAGATCCCTGAATTGATCTGTAACTTGGACGTCTTTGATTTAAACTCCTTTATTTTTGTAAACCCATTCGACAAATTCGTATATTAACTCAGCTTACAGTTTTATGCGTTCTTTTCGACAAAAAGAACTTTGGAAAAAAGACGGCTGGATTTTCGAAACATTTCTTTCAATTGATGCTCAAGTTGTCTGCGTTTTGCGTAATTGTACGCTAAAGTAAAGTTAAACAAAGTACTGACAATGGACGTTTGTTCGAAACAAAATTTTTACCGCCATGAAATAAATAAAGCGGGAAGCCTTCATCAACGAATATTCTTAGTTAGTATAACATAAATGTTGTTAAAAATGCTCACATTGCATACATGAACACCGACTTCGCCTATCAATACCTAGAGTTAACACTTTGTAGTAAATACCGAAAATTAATATCCTTGCAATCTATTTTAATTGGCTGCCATGAGACACAGCTAATCTTTCCCTTCTTTCAAACTCAATTTGCTGGAAAATCTTTTTGCCATATATCATATGTTATCAATTCAAATCAATCATATCACATCAAATCAATTTTTATCTTTTTTTTGTTTTATTTCAAAGCATTAAACATTTAAATTTTAACTAAAAGTAAATTTAGAGAAAAACCAAAAATATTATTTTCATCCTCGAAAAAAGTTTTATCCGAGTACTTTAACTTTTGGAAAATCTATGGCATTTGCTGCAAAGCCAAAGAAGCTTTGTGTAGAAGACAAATGATCCCGGAATAGCAATTAAAAATGCTGTTGTCGTAATTTTCGCAGAAACAAATTTTAAACAAATAAAGAAAGAAAATAAAAGCCAGAACGAAAACAATTCTCTCATACAAACATTGAAAAGACAATAACTACAAATTCTTTAGCAGATTTGTTGTATATTCTTGTTTTTTCTAGTTTTTCGCTATTTGTTGCATTTAACAGCATTGCGTGTTGTTGTTTACAAAGCAGACGCAAGAAATGAAGCACGAAATCCACTTGAAATTCCCGGCAATAGCTGTAGCTTTTGTACTCAATTTCCTTAAGTTTAATTTTTCTCGAAAAAAAAAAACATTCAAGTTAAAGTTAAACGTTTGTAATGGATGCACACATTAGTATGCAAGTAGATAACTTAAATTTTTTTTGTTATTATATTTATTCTTGTATTGTGCGTATATTTGATGTATTTTGTAGAGATATTTAAAGGCAAAAAGATTTTCTTTCTGTGGTTGGTTGAGCGTCTTGTTAGTTTGTACTTTTTGTCATTATTTCTTTAAAAAGTTTTAATGATCTTTTCTTTATTTTAGTTTTAGGTTAAACGTCTAAAACTCTTCCAAGAAACTGATAAGAATTAAGATAAAATTTTTGTAAACTTTGCCAAAATAAAACGGAAACTGAAATAAAAGCAGGAGAGTATAAAAGAAAACAAATTATGTAATAAAATAGTTTTTATTTATAGCTTTTTCGTTGTTCCCTAAGCTTTAGTATATTGAAACACTACTAGAATTAATCTTCTTAAAGCATCAACGTCATCGCCATAAAGTTGTCATCAAACGAACCAATACATCTCTGGTGGATAGTGAAATTGTAAAATTCTTATAGAACAAAGAATAAAGCAGATGAAGACATACAAGTCCAAAGTAAGTGCTGTGTTCTTCTAAATTGAACGTTTAGCTAAGACAAGCTATGCTCCTATTTTTTAAGTTATTGCGAGATAATAGAACATCCGTATCAGAATATTTTTAAGGTATAAATGTGGACAAAGGTAATGCGCACTATGTTTGAAGAAAAAAACATATGGCATAACTTGTCCGTTCAAAATATCTCTTCTGACAAGAAATTGTAAGTACAAATGTAGCAAAACAATTACTTTCGGCCGCGCCTGTTTCGATTAAGCTTATTACGTTTTCTTAAACGAGCAACACATAAAAGAGAGGCAAATTATAGTCGGCTGTGGCCATATCTTTTATATCTGTCGCTTTTATAGTAAAGTAGAATATATGTAATGCTAACATTCCTTTGTTCAGCGTATAAGTAATGAGTAAAAATCGAGGTGTTCTCAATACATACTATACCGTGGGCGAGTCCCTTGCGAGGTTTTTCACATTGTACATACCAATCTGCGAGCAATAACTTTCCATCTGTGTGGCAAATTTCAAACCGACGAGGAGAATGTTTACCGTAGACGTTTTACAATATTATACAGACATGTAGACAGACGAAGGGACTGACGTGGGCAGATCAACCTGCTTAGATCCACTCGGGACTATGAAGCTTCCTTCTGCGTATTGCAAACGTTTTGACAAAATGAATACACCATCACGCCCTCATTTATAGGTATAGGATGCAGTTTCGTACTTAGATTGTTTCCTGGTTCTCAAGGCTTTCTAAAATAACAATGACAAACAAGTAAATTTGAGAGAAAGACTATGTGGTGCGAGATCTCATCATTGATATTCAGATGTAAGCCGCTAAAAAGGGTTTTTGGTGGTCGATTATTTTTCCCAAAGTTTTCGTAATTAGTGACAATTGATTTTGATGAGAATATATTGCAATTAAAACGCATTAGTTAAATGAACACCTTTTCTTTTTCTTGTGCCGTCCACTAAAAATAGTCTTCTATATGCAAATACTTTTTACATTCGTCCTCGACAGAGCCTGTTTTGCTTTATCTCTCAAAAGCAGAATCGGTAGTCAACGAACGTAACTACTCCGCAGAGACAATGATGTAAAAAAAGTTTTTTCCCTATATTCCGTCAGGCTCAAAGCGTCTATTAAATGAAAAAATGTTTGTCATAAATAAGCAGTGATGTACGTCGCAAGACAACGTAGTTTTCTCATCGTCTTTCTTATATTTTTTTTCTTTTTATTGGTCGTAAGATGAGCGCTTTTGCCGTTTTCTGCTATTTTCTTTTTGGTAATTAAATACACAAGTGAAAATATAGTGTTGTTGGCAAATCGATCAATGATATGAAACTAACGCAGCAATATAGGCTCACGTATTTCAAGATAATTTCACTGAAATTGTGATTAACTTTGCAATTTTTTATAATGTGACGGAATAATAATTTTCTGCTGTGATTTCAGATGCAATAATGGAAATGAGTTGGATCAGTCAAGTCGTCCTCCATCTAAACGAGGTACGGGCTTGCATACTTTCAGTATCAGTTACGGCTTTTAATTCGGCCGAGAGTATAGATATTTGTTTACCTTTTCTTCTTTTTTTGTTTCTCATTTTTTACAAATTAGCCCTACTGGCCATTGCTTTTTACATTTCTTTATTTACTTGTTTTCCACGGTTTTTCTTCATTCAATTTTTTTAATGAGTAACTATAAACAAAATGAAAAAAGTTATTATAACTACTTTAGCTCGTTTTCATAAATGGCAACATAATCTCATCTTATCATAATTATGATGAACTTTTGTTTTGTTAAGCACATATCCGCCATGAAAGTCTCTGCTGCACACACATAAGCTCAGACACGCACACGAACCCATTTACCACATATCAACGTCAACTAGCAGCCACATCACTATCGGGCTAATGTTCGGTAGTAAAATTTTTCGCTTTATTCCTTTTTTGTTTTTATTTTCTATCTTTTCCCTCTCAATATGATTATGCTTATTGCGAAAGGAAGAGGAAGTATGCAAAAAAGAAGAAAAAAAGCAAACAAATGTAATCATGTTGTTGCTTACTCAAACATGCACTTTTATAGATGAAACAAACAAACGCGCATAAAAAACAAAAAATGGAAAGAGAATAAACGAACGGGCAGGCGGGCAGGCAAGCAATTCATGTTCATCTGATATATTCGCTTGTATGTTGGCGCCGTTACTTATAATACAATTATACGAAACATAAACATGCGCGTACATTTGTATATATTCAGGCAGACAACAAACGGAAACTAACAGCAATGAACGTTTCCTGTTACAAAAGCTCAAGTGTCTATTGTTATTGTTGTTATTGTTGTTGTTGTTGTTGTTGTTGTTGTTGTTGTTGTTGTTGTTGTTGTTGCTACTGCTTCTGTTTGGTTGGGTGTACTTCACTTTTGCAATCACAGCTACTTTGGGAGTATATTATTTAAAACAAGCGGTAGATGTGTGTGTATACGCGCTAGGACACTAGTGTATTATAATTTATACATAAATAAAAATAAATACATTTACTCTTCTGTATAGACTTTCGAATCATTGTTTCCATACTGTTGAGCATTTCCCTAGCGCTTCACATTTTCTTCTTTTAATGCATAATACAATTTTTAAGTTTTCTTTTTTTGTTTTTGATATATCTAGAAGTATATTTTGTAGGTAAATACTTTCATACGATTTTACTTTCTTGATCGCTTTGAAGGCTAAAAAGCTAAAGCATATAAAGTAAAGTTCGCTTATGCTTGCTTATAGGCAGATATTCTCGCAACTTTTATGTATTCTTTTTTGTTTAGTTCTCCCTTTTGAAAAAATATGAAAACTTCATCGATTGGCATTGTCGTTGTTATTGTGTATTGTCATCAAACCAAATAATATATAAGACGTTCGTAAATAAATAAGTCCGCGTTCATTTTAATTTTGTCACAAATTCCACGAATGAGTTTTTGCTTACTAATGCAGGCTTTCCAGTCAATATCAATTTAGTTTACCGAAGATATCTAATAAAGCAAATCAATGCAGTTATAATTCAGAAAATGAGTTGTTGGAATGGGGCACAGAAAGTAGACTGCGGATACGAATTGTAAGAATTCGAATCGGTTTCCGATTGGAAGTCTTTGCCTACGGTTCTCTGGTTCTTTCAAAAGCATTTGCTTTTTTTGGGACCGATTTTAGTCATTACCGACGAACAGAGCTTTTTCTATTTTGCAGCATATTGGCGAAGGCCGAATTTGGTAAGGCTTACGATCTTTTCAAAGACTTCTGGTCTTTTCAAAGACTATGGTACTCCTCTTATTCTGCACGTGGGTTCAAGAATTAGATCCAAATCTCGTTGACAATTTTGTGAAGGTAACATCATAATCCCGCAATAATCGCGAGCTGATGAAAATTGACTTATGCACATCGATCCTGTTCGCGGTTGTCCTTTATATCACATGCTTGTGTTTGGCCCTTGCTGCACTTATTTTTAAAGGCGGGATTGTGTTCTCTATGGAAAGTACAAGTACGCCTTCTATACTACAGTGTGTTTGTACCTCTGTTGGATTTTCTAAGCTTTTTTAACGAGCATAATCTTAATTGAAAATAATTGGCGTTTTGCCAATTATAATAGACTTCTGCAGGTTAGAATCTGCAGATTATCCCCGACTAATTTTATTACAAGATGCCGTGGCTTAATTATAATTTACTTAAAACTAAAGCATAACCAGTTTCGATACAATTGTCAAACAACATAACTGCACAATATTAGCAACTCATAACATACTTATGCACACACTTACGAGGTAGACATTGCAGTGTACAACACTTTACGTAACATATTTGAAAACACTCGAACACAATGAGCATTAACCATGACAGACGTTTATGTGTGCCACAGCGGTCGGCCGTAATCTAGAAATTGATTAATAAATTTTAGTTCAGCTGATCGTTGAAGGACTGATGCTGGTCGAGTGAACTAATTACCGAAATCGATTGCATTGAATTTGAAAGAGAGAATAAGCAAGGAAGCTTTGCAATTCTAAGTGCGACTTCAATCGATAGGTCAACGGCAAGATTTGCTCTATTATGTTATTCATGTTGATTGACTACATATAAGTTAAGCGGCTAACCCTTATATAACAAATCTAATACATTCACTAGTATGACGATAGAAAGTTTTTTAAGGGCTTAACCAGTGAAATTGGAAAATCTATGCAGATTTTTCAGTCATCTGGCACGTGACTCTGATGTGATTTCTTAAATATTATTTTTATTTATGATTTTTTAAATAATAAAATGACGAGAGCCTTTTTATCCTTCTAAATTTTGCAAAGTTATTTCCTTGAGTACAATTTGTGGGATGCATTATTACCAACGTCCTTTCAAGCCTTCAAAGCAATTGTGAAAGTCGATTTTCCCTTTGGGATGCTGCCATTTGGCCCTACCCTTTGAAAGTGTTTACTGAGTTGCAAGAATAGCCAGAAGTCTGACGATATTAAATCGGAAGAATAGAGTGTTGGGCAACTAAATGAGCTAAATTTCTAATTTTATTAGCATTCATTTTATTATTTATTGGTGTGCCACATCTGAACTACGTTGAACATTATTTTACAATCGTTCTTGATAGCTCCTTGTAGTTCTCGTATAATGGGTTCTGTCTGCTGGCGGTTTAGAAGTTGACGTGAGAGTTTTATGAAGTAAATGCGCGTTACGCGCGCTCGCTGAAGCCTGATTTCAAATTCGAGCAGCCCGTTTTGTGAACTTGTTTTAAAAATATATTGCAAGTTTAATGTACTTAAGCAAACTTTTATATTTTTAAACGCGATTTCAATAGACGTACAGATGCAGTTAAGCGGACACCGCTAAATGGATTTCGCTACTTATTGAACAGTGTTTCCAAGGTATGTTGCAATTCTTCGTAAGCAGGCAACAAGCACCATCTAAGATAGGAATGAAATTTGAGAAATCCCATTAATTGGGGCAAGGAGAGTTTAGCGTAACATGCTTTCCGCTCTTCCTTCAGAAATACAACTACTTTTAGAGTTAAACTCAAGTGCGCTTTTCCTATGAACTTCTCACAGTGGTGGATATGAAATATTGGCGTTCCTCGTTTAATACAGACAATTCGCACCGTATTGTATTTAAATCGGGCTATTGGAAACTTTTTTATTTATTTATTTAAACTAAGATATAATGCGGAACAACAATATTTAAAATTACATACAACATATATCAAGGCAATAAGTATCGTGTTATATCGAAATCAAGTCTTCATGTGTAACATTTAACCGTTATAGCTGAAATTTCCTTGCAAACGTACATGTAAATGAAAAAGCAAGTTAACCTCAACTTTCTATAAAAATATATTCAAAACAAATTATAATAATTACAATCACAAAATGAATGTCCTTTAAAAATTACGACTAACTTACTTTTTGTTCTTTAAAGTTGCTTGAAACTTCTCTTCAATAGTTGAAAAAAGCAAAAAAGCAATTGAAAAAAATCCAGCGGGATACATATACAATTTTTGAAAATCGTGTTATATCGAAACCTCGTTATAATCGTCGAAAATTTTGTACCGTGTTGCACAAGTAACCTGATACACGAGGGGCGCCTGTAATTGCTTACACTTGTAAGGCGCAAGTTATGCATTTTCCTTCTTTTCTTTTTTTGTGAAGTTTTTCATAAAAATAAAAAACAAAAATTTTTGAAATAAATTTTTTCGAGTAAAATAAATTTTAATTAATTCTTCCTCATACTTATATGCAAGAAACTTTCCATCCATACATCTATACAAACTAAAGCAAAGTTTCTTCGTACAATTTGTGCTTCATTAGGCACAATTAACGAGCATCTATTTATACGCAACATGTAAGGCACAAATTGCTGACAGTAGTGCTAATTTATTAACAGACAACAACAACAGCAAAAATTTTGCAAAGACACACAAAGCAAAAGATAAACTGACTGGTACGGTGCGCTCTGTGAACTCTAAATGCATTATAAATTTTCAACAATTTGACAAGTTTTATGCTCTTGCAAAATTTTATATAAATTTCTTTTTGTGAGCCTGGGTACGCCTGTATGCATGTGTATGCACATGTCTGTATCTAAAATATTTTGTCAAATATTTCACTCAAAACAACATCAGTTAATGTCATAGCAACATTGAAAATTTGCAATTTTTGGTTGCTGTGAGAGACGCGATAACTAAAAATGATCTCCTACGAACAGATAGAGATACGTACGAAGGTTTGAAAGATTTTGTTAACGTACAAACCTTTACATGTCGATGGAAGCTTTCTATGAAAATAAAAGTCAAGCGAAAATGATTAAAGGACAATTTGCAGTTGTCATCATGGATGCAGGATGTCAATGCAGTTTTTTTTTAAATATAATTTTGTGAAAAAAGATTTCATTTCTTTGGGAAATAATAGTAGATGAATGTGCTCAACCAAGCCAAAACCAATTAAGCCTGTAGCTCACTTCACACGGATACCTAAACGAAGTGAAAATAAATGTTTGATAAAACGACAGATCAGTTGTGTAAGTTATGCATTTTTACTTATTGCTATTTTTATATCCTCGATATCTAATTTAAAAATAAAGTGAAAAAAATTCATGAATTTTGGAAATGAGACGACGTTTTTGTGTTTAAAGTTATTTCCATTACATTTTCAATATTTTCTTTAACGTCTACCTTTAATTGCTTTTTTGGCTGAATGACTGGCTGAATTTCCCTTTATTGTTGAAATATTGATTGTGGGAACATAAATAAATCTTGTTAATTACTTTGTGGAGATTATAGTCTTAGGTTAACAAAAATTGAATAATAATAAAAATTTGTGAAGAGATATAATAGCTGATTATATGTTGAGCTTTTATTCGACTTACAAGACAAATTTGATTTTTTTTTTTTTTTTTTTTTTTTTTTTTTTTTTTTTTTTTTTTTTTGATAACAAGTTATTGCAAACTGGTGTAGAAGCATTCGGCTAAAGGAGTTAGAGAACATGCAGTGCACTATGGTACTCTAAGTCATATTGCAGTTAAATTTTCACAATAACTCGCTCGTAATTAGGTGTACATACCTACGTGTACGAGTTTTCGTATATTTATCTGGGCACTGAGCGCTGTCATCAACAGTACGTTAATTAATAGTTTAAGAAAATATACGGAACTTCTTTGTATAAATTTCCTATTTACAAAACGCAAAGCCAACTTTTTAAAAACTTTGAAAAGCAAGAAATCTTTCCTTTTTATAAGCACTTAATAAAAGTCACACATTTGAACAGATCAACGACAAGCAAATAAAACGAGAAAGTATGAAATAAGATGGTCTTTATATAACGAACGGTTAAATTAATAGTGAAGGTAACGTTGGACGTTCGACGCCTTGTTTAATTATATGTCATCGTATATTTTTGTGAATATTGAAAAAAAAAAAAGGGACTAAATATGATGCTTTGCTTGCAAGACTAAAAAATATAAAGAGACGTTTGAGATATTCTACATGGCCCACTTTTCACATGCGCATATACATTCATCCGCCGTTACATCTTTTGCCCAAAAATTAGCACTCGCCAGATATACGAACGAAGCGACAAATCGTCAGTACAAAAATTACAAATCTTAGTAAATTTTTGTTAATAACCGCGTTCCCATGAACTACGATGCAAATCAGCGTATTACGAGATAATATATGTCATGAAAAATAAAAGACTTTTAACATACTCTACATGGAAAAACGAAGCTGTTAACAATATAATCCGTCGCTCAATAAATCCCAGTATAATATAAGGAAAAAGCTTTTTCTTTACTTAATTCGAGTGTAGTCGTAAATGCAGACTCCCTCAAGAGTCATACAATTATTCCAAAAACTTTCTAATGCTTTTTTTTCGTTTTTATGGACGAACTTTTTAAGACCTTCAAATTACATCTACTTTCCGAAATGAGTTTATCATCTCATGCTTCTCGTTTTGATAATTGTGGATTTTTAATAGTTGCTGTGTACGCCAAGCCTTTTGAATATTGTCAGTGGGACAGAAACTCGAACTTCTATCCAAGTAATTTTGCTGCACTAAAAATAACACCTCTATCGTTCGCAAACGTCCCTACACAGAAGAGCACATACAACCGTTTCGCATCTTTAGGATGTTATCTTCTGTAACGATCTCTTCCAGAAGTCCCCTGTATTTAGCATCATCGATGTGCCTAAAATCTCGTTTAAACTCAGCAAAACACCGATAAACTGTTGTTCTCGAAGGACGAGAGTTGTGTTAAAACATTTCAAACCAGCCATGAGTCTGAATGATCCTTTTTACTATCAGGAGGCAATGTTTGATAAGGTGATATACGGTTTTTTCCTTTGTTATGAAGCTTACAAAAGTTGGCCCTAAAACCACTATTCTGTTACAAAGGACGTCTATGTGTCGGTCTTGGTGTTCATTAACCGATGCGTTAAGAATCTTGTTAAATCTTGTGGGCCAAATTTTACAATAAAAAAAAACTTTGTGGGTGCCAAGTTCTTATGCTGTGGACATCCTGAAAGTATCTGCAGAATACAATATCAATAAAGTACTTATAAAGCACGTTATTAAAACAACTGGACTAGGCGTTCACTTTTTTTCTTTATTTAAGAGTCCGGGTTTAGTCTAAGAATGGGGGTCTTGCTAATCATGCCTTTTAAGAATGATACTTCTAAAAGACATTTTGCAGCGTTATTGATATTGGAAAAATTTAATATAATTCTCGGGACGGATACAAGAACACGTTTTGCATTTGTCACAAAATAATTAATGATTATTCCTAAGGCAAGCTAATCATTTTGTGTCACATAAAAACAAAGTCAAATACTCCTAAATCTGTATAATGCATTTTAAGAGGCATTAGACTATGCATGGGAGATGTGCAATGATATCAACTTATTACCATAATAATGTCTAACACACAAGTACGTACCCAGCAAATAAAGGCCGTCAGGTTAGTAAACATTCAGAGACACGCAGTTAGGCAGTCAGAAAAGTGAAGTACACCTATACTCTTGAAAAAGGAAAGCCACACACATACTAGTAAAACCGAAATTTTCTTCTTTTTTGCTTTCTTGGGTTATTGAGAAAACTGCACAAAGTTGGAGCAGCAGAAAAAAATATAATAACAATAAAAACAGAAAGAAGAAGAGAAGATCTTAAAACATACAAACGCATACACCATAAATCACCTCAAGTTTATATACTGTACAGCATGGAGCAAAGGAATGAAAGAATATTGAGGATGAAACGAAAAAAGGGAAAATTGACATAAACGTGGAGGCATCTTTATGGTAGAAATCTGAAAGCAGTATATATGCCGTATATAAACTATGTTCTGAAAGTATTCCTTACCCAAACACACAGTAAACGGCAGTAAATCAATATTCCCAATTTTAAATTGGCTGCAAGCAAGCATTGCAAACTACTAAGCCAATATTTTACTGATTGTGTACAGCGCTGTATGGACATAATGTCAAGAAACACCTAAGAACAACTACAACGGGTAGGATTTGCCCTATTCTTACCTCACCGAGGAATGTATAAGTTTCGTTATTACTTATGTGACAGCAGTAACAATTTACCTTTCAAGCGTTAAAAACTTAATAAAATTCATGACCAACAGCAAGAGTGCCTAAAAATATTTGATTAGATAGTAAAATATTTTCAACTGTTGCAAAACATTTTAAAGTCTGGGTAAAATGTTTACTTTAAGTTAGAATTTACATCCATCTAAGTTAAAGTTTGAACACTAAAATATTAGTCCTAAAAAAAGTAGTGCGTAGAAAGTGTTCTACACACAATTGATTTCCCCTTTATTTTTTATGTATTAAAACTACGAAAAGGAGCGTTAGCTAACAAGTGAAATATTCACTGGCAACCAATTGTCGTGTAATCCGGCACACGGTAAATGTCCCAAAACGGCGTCGCAGTGCATCATTGCATCGCATGAAATAGTAATAACAACAATTAATTTTTATATTGTAACATGTCAATTCAATACACTGAGTTGAGGGAACGGTATGCATTACGTGATAACTACACACTATTGTAACCAAAATCCAATAACACTTTTCCGTTTTAATTATTCGCGTTTCATCCAAATCAGTTCTTTTGGTTGGTTACTAGCGGCTTAACTGATATTTGAGTCAAATTTCATGTCAACATTTTCGGTAGGGTTAACGACAGATACGCATTTGCTTATTTTAACTAACAAGAAGAGTTTTTCACTTCGGCTTTATGCCTTCAATCAAATTAAAGTGATATCCTTGCAGAAAATTGTCCAAGAACAATTAAAAAATGTGTTATAAATTTTTCATTCATTGCTACCTCGAATTGGTTCAGCGTTTTAGACATGCTAATCTGTGGCTACCTTCTACGGCTTATTGTCCCATGTCAACGGGAATAAAGTTTAAGCCCACGTTCAAGTCCATATATCGCGTCCTATATATCACTTGCAGGATTTTAAATATTTAATTTAAGATATCTCCAAGTTCGGTCTAAGCCAAATATAACTTCTCGCTTCTTTTACTCTTCCATTTTACCATACATCCTTACAGTATACAGGAAAATTGCAAAATGTTAGTGTTGTCCTAGGGAGAAGGGTTCGAATTGAGATTTCCTAACATTTATTTTTCCGAAACATTATGTTTTCTCCGTCTAGAAAGTCAAGGGAATATGCTGCACTATTAAAATGCACGCTAGGCTTACAATGAAATCCCCTTTTAGAGCAGGAGAAAAACATGCAAGAAAATATTGTACAAGCATACATAGCATGCCCGGGAAAGAACGTAACGTAAACGAAATGAAAATCGCTGACACGACAAACAGCAGCACCAAAGAGGTTTATTATAGGAAATGACTGCACTTACTTGTACACAGTCATATAGGTCTATATATGAGACCGTGTTAGAGTTTGTTAAGAGGGCAAATAAAGAGAGAATTTTTTAAACGAAAAAATAAATAAATAAATAAAATAAAATAATAGTAATAAGAATGTAAGAGATTCTGTTGTTGTACATGTTAACTTATCACGTGTGCGGGGAATTTAAGTTTTATTCTTATTTACTTACTTTTTTCTTCTCCACGAGAAATAAAAAAAAATTAAAAAAAAAACCGGAAGAAACATGGCGAAGTCAGTGTAACAAGGAACAAGTGTACATGTGTCACGGTTAAACTGGTTTCCTTCTCTTGCCTGATTATAACAGGCAAAGAAGCAAACAAGCAATTTTATTAAAATAGGGTACGAGTTTGCTATCAGCAAAAGCAGTCATCGGCATCTATAATGCAGTCAATTTATGTATACAACACCATCGAAATTGCATTGCATTCACATACAAATGCGCACACATACAATAATAGAAAGCTAATGGAATCCTTATGGCATAAAGACTGACGAGGCGAAGCAACAAAATTGTTTACGAAAATGCCATCAATGTTGATTTGATTTGAAAATCAGTTTAAAAAGCAAATACTAAAGTATTTATGGGATGAAGTTAACAAAACATGAAAAAAAAGTAGAAATAGAAAAGAAAACTGCATAAGAAAGAACAAAGCATAATCAAAAAATAAATTGTCAAAGTTGAAAAAAGCTAAATAATATTTAAATAAATATCCATTAAGCACGCCTTAAACGCGTTTAGAAATTCAATGCAACTGCCACATAAGCTTGAGCATAAGAGCTTGAGCTGAGATCGGTTGGATGCATATGTAAGAAGCAAATAAAATTATGTGGCATATTGCAACTCAAATTGCAGTTGCAGTTGCATTCCAGTTTCTGTTTTTTGTATATTTCTAAATTTGAAAATTTCAACATAAACAGGAAAACACAAAGACAAGTTATCTCGAAATATGATGCCTATGAGTTATATACAAATTTTCTAAAGGCGTAACTGCGACAATATAGGTAAAAAAAGATTAGGAACATTAAACCGTTTTCATCCTTTATCTACGCAAGTATTTCATAAGTTTTCACAGACAAATTGCAGACATTATTAAGGCATCTGCTTATTGCATTCATTGCTCTAAGAATTACTTACAACTTTCAAGCTGATGAGGCGAACATCTAGGAATAATTATTATACTTCCACGCTTGTCGACTCTCCACTCGCATATAAAAGAATGGAGGACTTGTCTTGAGAACAGAAAAAAAAATTGCATTCAAATTATTATCCATTGCAAGCTACCTTCCCATATATAGTGTTCACATTTCATCACTCAAGAAGCACAAATATCGCTGGCAAGGTTTGGTGGTTTTTCGGCGCAGAACTATACAGCTTGAAAAAAGAGGAATGCCCTGTAGTACTGCCGTATAGTGTATATATAAATTCGTACTTTCATTTTCATCAAGAAGACATAGTTGGCGAATGCTTGCCGATAAAATATTTACCCAGAAGAAGTGGTAAAGACTAACACGTGTACTTAGTATGTTTAGCCTTGATATGCTTTGTAGGGTTTTGTAAAATATCATCGTTGGTCATCGGCGACCTTCTTCATACTATAACAATGAATTTCCGAAGTAATTAACCCGCATGTTCCAAAGTAATAATTATCTCTGTTGGTGTCGGAGATCGTAGTCCAAAAAATTGGCACTTAGCACTCATAAGACTGTATTCAATTTCGGGGATCACAATAGACTTGCTGAGGTACGATAAATATCGTCCAAATAGCGTACGGATACTTATACTTATTTAAATAAGATTGATTTTTTTTACCGAATGATCCTTTCGCTTTATTTATCTGACTTTCGACATTGCCTTTTTGACATTGAAAATTGTATTTTGAAAATATACAAGGTCAAATTTCGTTTCTAACTCCTTTTAACTCCTTTGAGGCCATAATTATGATTTTTGCAAACCCACTTGGCTGAATCGATTTCGTATTGAAGATCTTTAAGCAAAATTTATGGCATCTCCTACATGCTCGATGAGTGCAACGATTGCGCGCCTAGTTTAACGCAGGCCATTTCCTCTGTTTTACAGCGAAGTATGAGCTTCAGTAAGTGCTACGAGATTTTGTATATGGCTAATCTATTAGGGTTTCGTTGTTCTTCTTGGACGATCCTATCATGTGTTGACTGATAATGTGCATTTTCAAAACCGATATGCTGACCACCAAGTAAGTGAACAATAGTGCACGCATGGACTCCCAGCTCTCTATCCATAATTTTCAAATCTGTTCAATCCAAGAGCGGAAAGAGCACGAGCGTTTGCAATAGCGTTAAACCAGGCCAAAATCTTACTTTGATCAAGCATACATATTCTTTACGGTGTCGCTTGTAAGTGCAGTTAGGTTTTACAAGTAAAAGCGGGAAGCAAGAATGTGCGCATTCCCCAGTTACGACTATACAAATTGAACACCAGAATCTACTGTCCAGAAAAATATTTGCGTTTTATTTGTTGTAAATTACAAAATAAATTTGTCGTGGTTTGTTTGGCACAATTGTGACTTAACTCTCTTGGGAATGTTCATATATGCATATATATTTTTTCTTTTGTTCTTTTTTTTTTTTTTTTTTGAATTTAGGAGGCTAACCCTACATTTCGTCTAATTCCGGTGAGTCCCGTAAATCCGGTACTTGCAATGTTCCGTTTGTATATATTAAGTCTGTGAAAATGAATTTGCTTTCTTTCATACAATTTTGAACCTTCTTTATTAGCTTTAGATAGTGTCGATTAAGGCAACAGCCACAGCAACTCACTGCTATGTTAGACGAGCCTTGAACGATGTGATGATCGTCGTAATAAGTCCAATATATTTTGTTATACCCAAATATTAGCAAAACCTTGTCAAAACTATAGCCATATATGGTTAGCAGAGCGACGTTGTTTACTGGAATGATCCAAGTAGTGTAGTTAACCGAAGCATTACTTAAGTGACGATCCTTGTCGCGTTTCATAACACTGAGAGCCTGTAAGCAATAAATTGAAAATCCTCAATAGAGAAAGGACTCAGTAAAGTCCTTACCAAGAAATTGATTTTTTGTAAAACTCACCCAATCTTTTTTATCGGGAATGTGATCGGACGGAGATTGGCAGTTGCGTACGCAGGTGGCTAATTTGTTTTTAGCACATCTTGAAAAGCAAATAAAATATACGGAACAAAATATATATATATATATATATTTAATATATATATTTAAATAATTTGAAAAATCTTTAGATGAAAATAAAAAATAATTCTAAAAGCTTCAAGCAAGGAAGGAACTTTATTGCGATCCTATATGACTTTACTTACATGTACTCATATTTTAGTTGCAATATAATATACTCAAACACCTGCCGTTGAGACATTTCGTTGATTTCTTGTTCTTCGTTTAGCTTAGTTTTAATTTACACGCTCTTTTCCTTCTTATATTTCCATCTACTTTTTATGGACTCTTTACGATGTTCTTTCCGTTATTCTTAACCTGTAAGCAAAATTTATAAATATGTAAATATGTTGATCGCCCTTTTTAAACAGACTGATATGATAAATTTCTTGTTAAATTCCACTACTTAGTCATGATAGTCTCCATACCTTTCTACTTCTAACGGTTTCAAAAAGAATTGTTAAAAATTTTATTTTCAGGACATTCTCCGATTATCCATCTGAAAAGTATATATTAAATTTTTTTTTCCTTTAGTGGCAGTGATATTGTAAATGTGTCTACAAATCGATTTGAAGAGGATTTGAAGTAGTACCGAGAAGGGTACCATTTTACGCTCTTAAAAAATATGTTTACTCTGGTCTATGTTGTGCAATATTGCAAATCCTAGGACTGTGTATGTATGCCAGCCGTCATTAGGCAAAGGTAGATATAACCTATTAAGTATTGTTTAGTTTACTCTATTTAGAAGTTGCAGTCTTTTTTTTATTTCTTTGTTGCATTCTAAACCGTTCATTTTCGTCTAGTGCAGCTACGTTGAGTAGAAAGGTTGGAAAACAAGGCGTTATTAGTTCAATAAGCTAAATTTTTAGGTTTCATGGCTTTGGAATACTATAAACGAGAGCAGAATTACTTGCGACTCTTATGCACTGACATTGAAGAAAATATTCTCAAAGGCATATTTAAAGATGTTGTACGAATAAATGATGCGCAATAAGGTGAAATAGAAATCAGTAAAGTACCTTTTTACACTTTTATTATACAATGCTTCGAGAGGTTTATAAAAAATCGCCCTAAGCTGCATTAATATATATGGTCGGGCAGCTATAGATCTTCTTTGACGATATCGACATTTTGCGATGTAACAAAAAATACGAAAATTATTTTAGTCTTGGACTGAATCTTGCGGGATGCAACAGGTACGTATGGGCTTAGAGTTGAATTTGAGTTTCTCATCGATTTCCAGTCATTAGCAACTATATACAGCCACTACTCGGACAGACAGCATTGACTACATACAGAAAAAGCTGATTCTAGCTCATTCGCTAACGTGAAGATAAGCAAACCAGTTTTTCTTTGTTTTTCAATCAAACTTTATTTAAAAAGAAAAATGAAGAATTCATTTGGGAATTGTAGTTTCTTCTATCTATGTCGGAATATATATATTGTCTGATGGTGGTTTTTAAAGACAGGAAAAACTAACAATCTTTTCAAATACTTGTGGCGAAAAGCAAATTTTTTTTTTTTTTATTTTGCTTATTTGAAACTTAGTTAAATTAAATTAACGGCCTCTTGATACTAATTATTATTAAAACTAATACAAAGTAATAAAGAGAAGCGAAGAAAAAAAAAATAAAGTGTAAATAAATAAGAAAGCAAAACAAAGCATGTACACATGTAGCACATTCACATGCGGTACAGATCAAAGTTGCGAGTGAACTCCTTAGCCATTGCAAACACGCAGAAGCTTGGCAACCGATAATAATAGTAAACAATACCAGTTAATTTTCGAATCATAGTAAGCGGTTAAGATTGCTAGTTAGTTTCTATACGACATAAGCAAACCGCGCGTGTTAAGGATTGTTGTTTTAAGGGGTAATTGAGGGTACGAATTATTAAGTTAATTAAGAAGTAAACACCAAGAGTAAATTTACGTTGCTCAAGGGATGATAAGGCCAACAGAAGTAATCTATATTCATAAGGAGGCAGGTAGACAAGGATGCCCCAAGCCGAATTCCTAAGCGCAAACAGCTTTTGAACGGATTCAATTGAATCTACATAACATCTATAGGATGGAGACCGCACAACAGAGGCATACTTAAGTATTGGTCTAATTAAGCACATGTATAGTCTTTTTGGAATGCAAGCTCATTATTATACATTTTCATAAATAGAAGGCGTAGAAGAGGGCTGAACTTGCGCGGAAGTCATGTCTCAAACTTTGTGACGTTGAACCGTTCTGACATATCTATCTCAGTTCTCTGAGGTTTAAAAAATTTGCAGATAAAAGCAGTGTTGCAAATATAGGTAAGATTAGCAGACACTTGAAAAACACACATCTACTGGGGCACGGGAGTAGAGCTACATAGAGTCCCAGACGTAGTTACAAATACACATAGAATAGTATTTTCCTTTAATGGTTTGATATTGAGTGCTTATTAATGTAAATATTTAGCATATGACAATGAAATTTCCGCGTTACAAAGCAGTTGAGCACCTTCTATTTGTTCGGCTACCTGCTACTAGCAACGTTATAATGCCAAAAATTTAGTTTGTTCGCTAATGTTCGGTCCGGATGTATTCTTTTACATTGCGCTCAAACTTTCAAATCCCTTTTGCACCATAAACGTCTGTATGTCCACAATTTTTCTGATGATTATTACCACAATTTTGATGCATGGTAGCTACGGCACATATGCCCGCATGGAATAAAGTTAGTGAAGTGAGATGATTGCAAACGAATGCCGTAGGGCTATAAGTATTGGAAATTTTAAATGGGTTCAGACTTTGGCAAATTATTAGGTTTATTTTTCAAATTTTATTATTCTGTTTAACTAAATGAAATCATGAGTATGTATATGCATCAAAGCTTTCTAAGTTTGTAAAATAAAAGAAAAAATCCTTTGTCGTACCGTCCAATTTTTCACTTATTTTAATAATAAATAATAATAACGTGAAATCTGTCCACAAAAACAAAAAAAAATTTTTGTTTCCAATGTCCTCTGCATCTAGAATTCTGTTTTACGAATATTTGGTCCTTGAATAAGTAAATAACTGCACATAAATATACAAATAAGCAAATGTTTTTTTGTTTGCAAAATTTATCATTTAAAAAGTCCTATTTAAACTCAATCATTTCTATCATGAACAACTCGTACTCAAAAAATGCAGTTTGAAAATGTTCCATTAGGTTATATAGAACATAACATAAATATTTAAATTTCCATACAAACGCAACAAACTATTTAAAATACTATCTTTGTTGACATTTTATTACTTCTTACCGCTCTTGTTTGTTGGTGTACTTTTTTGTAACTAGTTTCCCATTGTAGCTGCTTTGTGCAGGAACTGAACACCTTACATATGCGATAATCACGAGACGGCATTTTTGTAACATTTAACAATAATTCACGTGTATAAATAACTATTCATTTAATAACATAGTTTAAGTGGTTAAAAATATCTTATCACTAATTCAGGTGAATATATAACGAGTAATAATTATTTTATTGGCAGTTTTTCAAGTCTTAAGCTGAACCGAGACGCCTAAATTGACATTTCTGCGTCCGTTCTATTTTAGAGCCAAACCGCTTAAAGCCTTTTAAGATGGACATATTGAAAAATCGAAATGAAAACAGTAATCAAAACGAGGCATTCGCATATGTATATAATATTTATCTAATATCAAAATAATTATATTATTGATGCGAGCACGTTTTCTGTAATACGAGCAGCTACGGAGAATGTCATGAGACCCATTAACTTAATTCAGCATTAGTAAAATCGAAGCCCATCCGCCAATGTTAGCCTATTTATTGCTTGCATCGTTTTCTGTAGAAGGATACATTAAGTTCATGGAGATATATGCAAACTCTAAAATAGCTTAAGAGAGAATGGTTTTTCGCTATAACAACCTATTGATAGCTGTTTTTTAAAGCGACCTAAGTTTATCGACCCGTCCGTTCCTTTGCCATCTGTCGAAATATTTTGATGAAGTGGTATATTTCGGACGTCAAGCTCCCATTTTAAAAAACTCGTTATATTAAAACAAATGCGATATTGAACAGTTCTCTTCAAAGCTCCGGGAAAAGGGTTTTAGCATATTAACTGAAAGTGCACAATTTGGAAGGAATAAAGTCATTTTGGATCGCCTTAGACAATATCATCTTTTACATTGCGACCAAATCGCATTTTTAGTGTTTCAAAAGTGGTTTGACTTATTAGGCTACAATTCTAAATATGGACGGTTATGACCTGGTTCCCGAAACCGTGGCCCACTAACAATTTTCTCATGAAAAACAAAGCTTTTTATAACGAATTTAACTCAGGAATATTAATTTCTTTGCGAAAAAATTTAAATATGCTAAGCTGGAACCATAGGCAATTTTTAGGGACTTCTCGTAAATTTTGTGCAATTTTAACCATTGTATGACGATTAAACTCCCTTTTTCCATAAGTAAAGAGGAATAAAGATGCAAAGTGCTTTCTTTCTTTGACTATGAAGTCAAGTGTGCCAAAAAAGCAACTTAAGACCTGGGTTAAACTCCTCTCTCGCGTCTTCATATGACGAAAACCCCTTGCATAACGTAAAGTTTTAGTAGAAGAACATTTTTGGAGACAAAAATTGACGCCCAGTCGGGTGCTAAACAAAATCAGCATTGCCCACCTGCCACTTTTCAACTTATGATATATGATTGCTGTTGTTTCTTTGACAATGTGTAAAAGTTTTCATATTGTTCTGCGTTAGAAAAGTATACCTCCTACTTTAAAATTCTACCCATCAAATAAGTAGATTATGGGCAAATGTTGTCTTCCCATCTAAATTCCTGCACGCATGAGGAAACTGCAAAAGGAAACGAACAGCAGAGATCATTAAATCTTATCCAGAATTCAAAATGTTGAAACAAGTGAAAACATTATAGTTTGCCATGACCGACCACGAAATACACAATACGGCTTCGGTTAATACTGTTATTCGTAACCCTTCATATCTTTTCATATAACGAATTCTTCAGTATAAAGCCTAATATGGAAAGTGGTTGTGAAAATGGTCTGATAGACACCATATTGAAATATTCGTTCTTAGGCCGTAACACGCCAATGTACAAAATTTTATCAAAATATTTCAAAAATTGCGGAGATATCAAGCAGACAGGCAGACACGCTTACATTAATTCAGACAATTTTTCTGAAGCGACCGATGTAATAAAAATCCTCTGGGTGCTGCGCACATCTCTACAACATGGGACCACATGGGGGATTCTGTACAACTGTCTACAGGGAGAATGGCAAGCCCATTTTACCTCGTTCCCCTGGTGGTAAAAATAGGAAACTTCCAATTTTTATAAGTTGGACGCATGTTACTTTGTCGCTCGCATATGTAATTCTGCTGAAAATCGAAGCTAAAATTCATAAGTCATTGAAAAAATGTCACTTTTTCGACTGTTTGACGTAGCGTCACATATTTGAAATTTAAGACTGTAGACCAGAGATATAATTTGTTGTATTCCATATAATTTGTTGCATTTCGTATAGCTAAACGATCCCAACTTACGCTCCCGAATTTGGATACTTTTAAAATTGTGACTGTGTAGCAAGCGGGCATATGGCAACCAGAGCTGGGTCAACCTTAATCTTGTCATTACTGGATCTTCTAAACATTTTAGCAAAATCTGTACCATATCAACTGAATGTACATAAAAGTTAAAAATTAATAGGATAACGGAAATATATCTATATATGACATCGAGAAAGCTATACGCATCTGAATTATTTATAGTTAAGTTTATAAGATGGCTTAAACCTGTTCGTCCGTCAAGCACTTTTTAGAATTTCCTGTCCTCGATTCATTTTCAGCACTAACTCGCGGGTTTTCACAGAGTTCGATGTTAGGTTGATTGCACCGTAATTTTTCAAAACATAACTGATATATGAATAAGTTGTCAGAAACTTTACATAAAAATCATTTTATATATTTGCTTCTCGCGGAGTGTAATCCAGATTTGCGCCAAAGACGGTATAATACTTCTAACATTTTCATAAATCTATAACCTACGTAATACTCGGCAAATCTTGGCAAGTGCTTTCTTTTGCCATGTATTCAATGGTTCAACCTCCTCGTATGCCTCGTATGTTCAATGGGATATGTTCCCTTTTCACCTTAGTGGAAGACACTTTCTTGGCTAAAACTTGGAAACTGTTATCGTAAACAAATTATTATAAGCGTTTATGTATACATATGTTTATATACGTATAAGTTAAAAAATATACATATTTTACAATATCAGTTGAAGGCAAGTCGACGTTTAATCGTTTGAATCTTGAAAAGCACTCAGTTCACATGTTTATGAGGTCATTACGAGAACGAAATACAAACAAAACTTATTCCATTAATTATGTTTTGATTTCATTATTAGGTTAAATAAATACTTACCTCCGCCATTTCTCTTAATGAATATAAATGAATTTCAAAAGCACATGCAGCTACCAAATGTTGTGATGAGAAATTACAGACTTTCAATTAATTTTCTGCTTCGACACTAAAATCTTGTTTCTTTTTTTCTATCGATTTGTTGCAGCTTTTAACAATAGCGGTAAAATTATTCTATAAATATATGTGAATTTCTGCTCATAACTATGAGGTCATGTTTTCCTGTTATGATTACTTACCTTATATCGTTCGGCTACTCTAAGAAAATAAAAATATTTTATTTTTAAATGATTTTGATATTTTTTAAATTTGCTTTTTAATTTTTTTGTTGATAAATGCTTTTGTAAACTTTTAAGCAACAGAGACACAGAAGTTTGTAGAAAGTCGCTGAAAGAGAAAGTTTTCTATAACAAAATAAAAATTTTATAAAGAAATCCGAAAAGGAACGCTTTCGTTAAATTCCGTTCAGAGAAACAAGCAATCGCGTATAAAGCATAAAATTGATTTAAAAAGGCAGCTCATTTTCTCTTTCTTGCAGACTTACGGATTGCATATGAAACAAACGGTTCTTACTCTCCACCTCCACTAGCGGCAAAACAGATATCTGTTTTTTCTTATTATTGACGAATTTTTATGTTCAATATCGAAAGGTAGTGGTATACTAATTTTATCATATCAAAAGTTTTCAAAGCCGTAGAGACAAAGGCCATAACCAGCATAAGTTTCTTGCTTAGTTTACGCATGTTCGTTAGTTTATTCGTCTGCTCTTTGTTGACATTTTTGCACTGATAAAAAGACAATAAGTTAATATTTGAGATGAGTGTTTAGAATTCTATTTCGAAAATTAAGGTGGTTCTTACGTCAACTGGAAATAAATAATAAAAAAAGAGAGAACCGAACGTGTTTTTGCACACATATCCCTCATTGATTAATAAAAATAACTGATGTCGACTAAAAAATCTGTTGAAGCCATTTTTAACTCGAAAATTTAACTCGAGTTTAGAAAAAAAGCGCAAAAAAAAAAATTGAGTATAATATATGATTTGTTTATTTTGAAAGTGGCTGAAATTGTGTTAGCTTATATTTCAGATAAGTGATCTTGTGTGAAATGATGATAAATTTTTTCCTTATATGTCTTAGAATATTATCGGTATATGCTGCTAGGCATTAGATGTAGATTAGTACACGAACAGCGAACGCACTGTTGGTGAAAAATTTTTAACACAAACCATCTAAAACTAAGACACGTAAAGTATATTAATTAATTTTAATCACCGCAGAAGTGTCAGCTAATCGATTATAATCATTATCCGTAGTGTTTTCACATGATCTCGAGGAATATTTATTACGCACTTTTAGAAAAATAATCGCAGTTATAGTTGCACGAAGATGTACTTCATTCAGTATCAACTTTAGATAGTGAATGAAAGTTTTACTTGCGCTTAATGAAGCCGCTTTCAAACTTGACTTGCAATCATCGATTAAAAACATGTACGACATGATGTAACCCCATATTTGTGGCCGTGACTGTTCGAAGAAATAGACGAAAAAGGGACTCAAATGAGTTAACTTGTAGGGTTTCCAATGTTAATTTCTGAAGGAAAAAGTAAGTCTGGCAAAAGAAATTTTTCAGTAATGGGTCTGATAAAGATAATGTTGTTTCTTAGTCCCAAGTGACTGTGTATGTATCAAATAAAAGTTTCCACATTATACTGTTATTACTGACGTGTGCCTTTTTTTCTATCCATCTTAAATATACTAAATAAAAATCTCATATAACATACAAGATAATGAAAGGATAGAAGATTACCAATGTAGCTCGCTTTTTGCAAGATTCGACTTAAATCTGCTGGGTATTCGAAATTCATTTTAAAATTACTATTATTTATATTCTTGATGGCCATAACGTCGCCGATCGTAAATTATTACATTTTGCGAAGGATTTTGGTTTATCATGTATGTCACAGGTGACACAAAGAAACAAGCGTAAGTAACTCTATAAAAACATGTACCTTCCATCGGTCGAAGCTTTTGAATATATTAAAGCTTGTTAGTTCTTCAACCCGCCTATACGTATGTTGTGTGCTATTGAAGCTTGACATGGAATCGCACATGCATATTTTATTGATTGACGATTATGTGTAAATTGAGCAATCGACTTACAGTCACACGTGTTTCAAATATTTTGTAGTTACTAAGATCATAGCTAAGTTTAACTAACTGACATGCCCTCAATTAAACCGTTACTTCACATATTTTTATATTAATATCAGACAGTGGGTATTAAATTCGTTTCAAATCAAACGTACCGTACCTGGCTGTTACTTTTCTCTCTCCCTTTTAATGAGATCTATAAATACGTAAAATACATAGTATGTGATGCACATTTGATAAGCCTTTTTAAACGCATGTTCAACCTGGAACATATTTTATTTTGTGTTGCGTTCACGTAAATTATAGGAGCCTGCTATGGTCAAACGCCCCTGCGAATAGATATTCAGAAATAATTAAACCGTAAAATTTTACTACGGTGCGATGGGGTAAGTCGACAACCAAACATTGAATTAACAAGCAATGGCAATTTTTAAAGATGTATGTGCTGTTTGCTATTAAATTTTTTCCTTTTAATTGACTGCGGGAAGACGGGCGAGAGGCTTAAAAGGCAAATTAGGGTCATACTAGTTAATAAATGTTTGAGGAGAGTTTTAATTTACCCTTCTTGTTATTTATTGAAAGGAAAGTCTTTGATTGGTTTCATGTCAACCACGAGGGAGGACAGACATTTATTCGATTTTTCTAAGATACGCAAAGTCTAGTTTAGCCCGTTAGATAGAATTATATCAACAATCAAATCGATACTGCAATGTCCGCTCGGCACTTTACGATCGCAACAAGCTTGGTCCCACATACCTATTTTTTACTTCTTGCTGAGACGAATTCAAATTTGACAAAAATGCGATAGTTTTTACAGTTTCCTCTATCAACTTTCGTCTTAAAGCTTTAAACTACTTTCGGTCGCGTTTGCATATCATCCAGCAACTTCTTACGTAATGTCTCCATCATATATAGATAAAATGCAAGATTCACGCTTCAATGCTGCAATCTATTTAAAGGATTTACTTGTAAAGCCCACGATGTAGTGGCGAGATATAAGTACATCGGTCCAAGGTAAATATTCGAAAAAAAGAATTTTTTAAAGTCTACATAAAGTTTTTCTTTAGCAAAACATGCACGTGACATTTTGTTGCATTCGTAGAGCATTCGTAAAGGCTTTCCTAAATCTAAAATTCGTACTTAACGAAATGTGCTTAAGCCTCATAGAAACTCTTTAAGATTCATATATTACCGAACAGCATCAACACGTTTTATACTGAACTTATAGTTGAGAGTTTCGTATACCATAAGAATATTCGAAGGCTTTTAATATTGCGATAGAAAATACACTGTTTGAAAGCTATCGCATTTGAAGAGGAATATGACAAATGGAATTTTTATAAAAAATATATACATAACAAAAAAGCTAAGTCAGTTAATCTTAAAAGATTATCAGACTTTCCATAAAGTATATTTTATTGACTACAGCTTTTTACGTATAGCCCCAGGTTATATTTACTGAAAATTTTTATTTTACTTTAGTTCTACTATAAACCGAGCATAGCGTGTTTTTTGTGATAGCACATAAAAAAAGCCATCCAAAATTTCGATATGTCAATAACCCCGAATAATAAATAAAAATAAATGCAAGCAAAACAAATATGAAATAAACTATCAAAGAAGAGCCACGCAATAAACGCCAGTCGATTGACGAACGCACAACCATCTCTATTGAATACGTATTATTTAAATATGCCATCAAAGTATTGTGTGTGTTCAACACTCTACACTGAGAGCCTAATAGAGGAATAACTTTTATGATTTCATATGTCCATAAGGTTCACTGACAGCAGCAAATGACGCTCTTATTAACAATGTAGGAGTAATTAGAGAATTTTTACGATTCAACGACGAAGAGAGCGCGGATATTTAACGAAAGTACTTCAACCTGGAGGCGTTGATTACTTTCGATTTCATTTTCCAAGTCAGCTGAGCGAACTAATGCACGCGCAACTTAACGAAATTGCTTTATTATTCAGTTGTGTGCTTCGAAAATAATAATGATCTTGCCCAAGCACTTTCGCTTTCAAAACGATCAATAAGTTGCGTTCAGTTGGTAACAGGCTCACAAGGTTTGCAGTAAAGGTATTTTTGAAGCATTTCAATGAAATGTACAATTTATTTCTGGTTTATTTTGATTTTGGTTTTCCTTTGTTTTCATACGTGATTTCTATATGTTGTGTTTTGATGATGCGAACTATATAAAAATTTGTGTTGCTCTATAACCGAAAAAAGAAAAAAAAGAAAACAATAAACACTACTACAATATTGTGGTGACTGAATACAAAGAGAAAAACAAAAACGAAAATTTTGTACAGCAATTAGTGTAGCGAGCTAACTCGCTATGGTTCATATGCTAGCGCAGCAGTAACCGGTTTTGTATGCCACTGGGAAGCGGTATATTAGGTTTCTTAGTATTTACCCAATATGAAAAAGATGTGTTTTCATTATGAAATCTGTCTTTGATAAGAGAATAATCATATATTGATTTATTTATGCACGCTAGGCTTTTTATTTGCTAACTGATTTCGTCTGATGTTTGGAGTGGCTACTGCGTTAAATGTACACTTAATAGCTGCCTTGTGTGTTATTATTTTGTACTGTATATACTTCTATTTATATTGTGTGTATTATTATTCTATTATCTTTTCATCGATCTAAAAAAAAATTCTAAAAAAGAACCCTTTTGTAGGCTGTTACAGTGACCTTATCCATTAATGCTTACAGCAGGCAATCCCGTTTTTTAAAATTTTGTACAGATGTTTCTAAGATCTGTTAAAATGAGGTTTCGAACGGGTTTATTCTTAGTTTACTTTGATGGAAACTTACTACGAACTCTTACTTTAAACGATGTTGTGAATATATTTTATTTCACTTCCAGCTTACATGTACATGCTCTGCGCCTCTTGAGAGCAGACTAGATCTGTTAGTTTTAAAATAGAACTATATAAAGCGTTTCACCGAAGGAATCATTTTTTGAAAACGTTCGTAACCATAACGTGTATACATTCTTGAGCAGCAGAAAATTCTGAGTCGATTTAAGCATGCCCGTCTGTCTGTGCAATGTCCGTTGTAAACATTGCAGTGGGTGGAAAAATGAAGATATCGATTTTAAATTTGGCGAAAATATTCAAAGTTCTTGCACGCTGTTTGGTGTTGAAAAAGGCCCAAATCGAACGAAGGTACGGGGATGAGGAATATTTTTTGAGCAATATGTATCGTTTACACGAAGCTATTCGCCAGCGTTATGAGTACATTATTTTAATGCATGCATTGTAACAATGTGCACACACGTTATGCATACTATTCTACTTCCCTGAGCCTTCTCCATCAGAAATTCAATTGATTTCGCCTCTCAACGAAGTTATTCGTTTGGTGGGACTTCGTCCGAATTTTGGCTAACCGCAAGATTGAAAAAGCTGCTACGGGGACATCGTCTTGAGTCGACTGAACCGACAAAACCAAATGTCACAATGGAAAAGTATATCTTAATATTTAAATGATGACGGCGGAATAAAACATGACAGAGATGTCTGTTAAGGTGCTGGCAAATCAAAAAACACTATTACTTGTTACGACAAGCTTGAACTATTTAAAAGAAAACATCTCACTCTGTCTTTTGATTACGTGCTTGAATGGTGACAAGTGTTGCGGATATCGAATATAAACTGGTTCGTTTTTTGAATTTTGTGATCGGACCATTGAACATTTGGATACATCTTGTCTTGACCTGCATATTTAAAAAATGTAAGCTTTCATAATTGAACAAGTAAAAAAATTATGTTCAGCTGTGACCGAATCTTTTATGCTTATCACCGTCACCCTAAAAAAAAAACTGAAAAAGAAGAAAAAATCAAATTTCCATCTGTATAATATTGAATAGGCGTGGCTGATTTTCGGGAAATTTGTATTTTTATGCAAGTATCTGTTCTAATTTATGAGTTATGAGCAAAAAACATCGAAAACAAAGGTGTGCCCTGTTTATGCTGCGGTGTAAGAAGTGTGCTTCGATCGGTTCGGCCGTTTTGAAATTTTGTTGCAAATTGTAGGCGATATCATCGTTCACAAGGACAGACGAACAGTCGATTGCGAATGTATATACTTAAAGGCATTTCTGGAGCTTGCTTTTGTGCTGTAGAAACTATAATATTGAGTACCGTAGCCAATTTTTTCTATATTTGTACAGGTGGTATAGTGTCGCTAATTGAATATATGTTCAAATGTTTGCAGGTTTGTCTGCCATAGTGTGTGAGTACTGAGCAAAAAGACCTATTTTTTCAATGTGGAACACACATAGGGATTTTTAGTTTTCTTGGGAATTTGGCCGTTAAGTCGTTCAACCGTTACACCGTTTTCAACCCCAATCTGCATGCAAATGTTTGTAATGTTTTTGCAATTTCTAAAGCCGATAGGTGTATGTTTGCGGCCTGGAGAATATTTAGAACACACGCTGGTGTTCCGGACGTTTTGACAAACCCTTTATATCTTGGCGGTGGGCGTAAAAAGAAAAAATTACGTTTAACTGGCATGTAGTGAGTTCTTTTACACCCTTCACCTCTTTTGGCTCAATGTTATCGTACCAGTGACTGTGGTATGCATATAAGTGTATATCTAAAGGTCAAACAGCAGATATATATGTAGCAAATATAGCTAGCCTTCTTTTTATTGTTTAGTTTGAAATTCTATGTTCGTCAAATGCTTTGACAAGTTCAAGGAACATTTTCATATAAAAAATTATTATAAAAAGATATGTTGTAATTTACTGTATTTATCTTTATCTAATTTACTTATTTTAATTATGGATTTGTTAACTTTATTTGCTTACAAATATGTATATGTGGCATATTTCATTCGATTTTCCATATCACTCAGCGTCGATTTATTTTATATAATTATTACATTATTTATACTCCAGAATTAAAAAATTGATTGTATAAGTGAATAAAATATTAAAAACTAGTCCTTAATCGTAGCTTACGCAATTTGAACTGTTTTTTATTTTTGTTCAATTTTGTACAGTAAGCAGCGTCTATGCTCGCTGCAGTCATCGTCCATTGTAAGCCAATCAATCGCTTTCTCCGTAATCTTATTCGAAATTAGTTCGTTAATATCTAATTTACGTTTTACGTTAATATTCAATATATTGTTCTCGATTTGTGGTTTTCTAGATATGACATATTTACGCTATAATTTTTATGTTGCTTAAAAGTTTCGTACAGGCTGCCTGTGAAATCTCGCACGGGCATGAAACTCAGACATTTCCGATGCATCTGCGTCCGATGCCGACATCACGATCAATATTAAAGTCAGTTGTTTCCATACAAGTATCGCAATATATAAGTAGTAGTAATATCCTTCCAATGGGTATACCTCCACCAGGCTGTGCTTAGAATAATTTTGATTTATTTCCAGATATTGTTTAGCGAGAAAACGCCCGAGCAACTTTATTGTTTCATTTGAAAACATTTAATTCATCGAAAGGGTTATTCATTTTTTCGAGAAACCCATGCGTTACCAAAGCCTTTTCTCTTGCATTGCCTTTGAACCTTTTTAGGACTACACCAGTGTGAATAGGAGATCGCCTTTTGTTTTAAATAGTAATAGAAAAATCTTTACATTTCTCTGAGGGACGGCTCGCAACTCACAGTTTGGAAACAACTGATTCAGAGAGAAATTTGAACAAAAATTAATTTTTTTCATTCACAGCAAAACTATTTTTGAAGTCATTCATTAATATCGAGTTATTCGTCGCCTCATAAGTGAAACAACGAAAACAAACAAAAAAAATTTTTTTTTGAACCATCAAAGAAACCTTGAAAACAGTTGAAAATGAAATCTTTGAAAACTTAATCATACCAACATATCAGAAATTTTAGTAAGCAGTAAGGAAAATATCCCAAAGTAATTGGACACAAAACTTGAACTTGACTGCAAACTTTAAATGCAATAACGAACGACATAAGTAAGAAATGAGAGATCATATATAAGCTCATATGCATGTTTATATATGCATGTACACACACATATACATGCTTATATCTAAATATATGTCAGGGTTCTTTTCAGGCATTGTGTTTATTTATTTAAGGTCTATCATCGGTTGGCGGAGTACAATCGCTATGACAAAAAGCTTGCAGCATTCAATATTCATAAAAACTAAAGATCACTTTCGCTTTCATTTTTATTTTATAGGAAATCTCATGGACATTCAAATTGAAAAGAACAGGAGTTAAAAATTTTTAGTAAGATAGTTTTTTGTTAAATAAAAAATATAAGCACAATTCATTCATGGTGTGTGAGAGTGTGTGTGATTGTGTGAGTGTGTGTTTGTCAGCAATAGTGAGTTAAACATGGAGACAAGGTTTGTTATTAAAATCGTGCGTTTTATTTTTGCTCACATGAATACCTCGCGCGACTGTTGCAGACATTGAACTTGAGCAATACACAAACTTGAATAGGGCTGCTTTTAAGTGAGTTAAGAAGTAAACGACTTGAAAATAGGGTGAACATAAAAGGCAAAAAATATTCATTTCAGATCGATGATGTGCATCTTGAATAGTGGTAAAATATGTTATCCCAGGTGTAACCAAATTCTATTTATATTTGCAACTGAGATTTTTTAACGCCAAAATGATCGATATTTTGCATAGATCTCTTTCCTCTAAAATGATCTAATGTGTAAGAAGATCAAATTTATTCCCACAATAGACAAAAAAAGGGTCAAGCCAATAAATACCTTATTTATTTTATTTAATTTGAACCAATCAAAACCTGACTAAGTTGGCATATCTTTGCATCCATCGAAAGGCGATTTCCGCTTTTTGGCGCTAACTTTGGTGTTTTTCTAAATTCGCAATTTAATGAAGAGAATTTCTGCGAAAGATATATCTTTTAACGCACTACTCAATGGCAACATTAGTATTGTTATATTCTCAGATTCGTTTTTTTTGGGTCAAGCGGCCAGTTGCAGTGCAGGTCTGGCACTTCCACGCTTCTTCCGCGAGTCTGAGTGTGACAAGAAACATTAAGAAACTTTTCGAAGAATTCATTTCAAATATGATAACACCGCACAGACTTTCCATTCCATTAACAAGATATCGACATACCAATCGCCACGACGCCACATATCCAAGCTTGTAAAACAACGATTTTTTTTTTTTATTCCTTAAAACGGGATTATGGTGTCATATTATATTAAAGCTAATCGTAAATACGTGTATAATAGAAAAGCATTGAACAGTTAAATATTGACCAACTGTTCCCCTTTTATATGTGGGTACATAAATTTAATATAATTAAAGTGTTTCCTAAGTATTTTCTAAACGTAAATTCGGCATACACTAATTCGATCAGAAACCATCCAGGGAGGGAGAAAAATAAGTAATAACTTTATTTGTTCGTTTATTTGAGGAATCTTTTTGTTTTTTGATGATTTTTGGTTTTTCGCAATACTAAAAGCATTCTTATCGCGCCCAGTTCATCGACAAAGCCACTGAAAATTTTGCTGTTATTTTCTACGTAAAATATTATATAATTTTTGCTTTCTAAGAAAAATAATAAAATAATATTTCTGGTAGACTTTGTATATTTCGACAGCTTAAAAATTCAACCATAGAATTTACAAGCTCCACGCTTAAACCTCGTCGTGGTACGCCCCAGATTCATCCATAAAAACTCCTTTAATTCTTTTGAAAAAGTAGCCAAATTCGAAGTTGTAGCTTTTTTTGATGCGAATTCCCCGATTACACCGCTGATTCTGGTGTTCTTGAGTTCTGTGCTAATTGTGAATCGTCCATTAAATTAATTAAGCAATTAAACAAACTGAGCAAATCCCTTTATTGCTTCTCATTTTTCATGTATCATTATATCAAATTTATACTCAATTATTTGTTCATTAGTTGCTCTTAGGAGGCATTCAGAGAAAGATTAAACGATGAATAGGCTTATAAGTCGGCCATAAACTTAGTTGGTTTCACCGAACCGGATGCTTCGAACGGTGTGCCGTACGTGGCGCTCAGACAGAGTACACGCACCTTTTACTACACCGGTCAATCCAAAATAATTTTCTAAAACTATTTAGACTTGTCTACCTGTCCGCCCGTCTGTCTGGCTGTATAAAGTTTTACAATGTAATTTAGTGTTCCACCTACAGGTGGCAGTTTTAAATATATTTTGGTTGTTGGTTTGGTTGTAAAGTTTCTTCTTGTTCATGAACAAATTAAAAAAAACAGACCAAATGGAAAGTCCAAATTGCCCCCTATTGCTTGCGATACACGGCAATATTAAGTTTGTGCGAACGTATGCAGAACCAAGAAGAGCTTGAGATAGACTACTCTTTTGCCCGGCTCTCTTGTATTCTTATGATCAACTTATAGGTCGCAATTTTTGAGATATTTTAATGCACTTTGGTACAATGAAGAGTTTTGGACCAAAGACGAACTCTACTGAAAATCACTTATTCGACCACTTCTGAAAAGTCGTTATATGAATAAATGCACTGTGGTTTACAACATTTAACGGTGACTCCTGGCCCACTATTGTATTTTTACATGTTTTGTTTTGTTTTACTAAAAATATATACGGTCTGATAAAGTAAATTCAACTAGTAAACATTTAATTTCCTGGATAGATATTCAATTTCATATATAGCTCTATTTGTTTAAATTTGGTAATAAATTCAATTAAATTGATTGCTAAAATCTAATAATTTTTTTTTTTTAAAAACTAATCTGGAATTTCGGTAGATTCTTTTAATATATTACTAAGAGCGCGCATATAATGCTATTAGTTTTCATTTCAAATTACTTTTTTGACCTTAGAGGCTTAACGAAAACAAGACAATTTATAATTTGCATTTGAACACACGAAATACACATATTTTTGTGTATCTATACGCTTGCTATAATTATTACCAGAAATGGTGGTATAGCCATTTTGTCAATGCACTTAAAAAAACGAAGACAATGAAAAACACCCCTCTCGGAAGCCGTGTGCGATGATGTCCCGTAAACCTTAGTTTCCATTTGTCGACCATACTTATTTGCTGAAAACAGAAGCAAACAAAAGGAAGATTTTCCAAAATTTAAAGAAAAGAGACTCCAAAAGGAAGTTAGGGTCCAAAAATCAAATTTTTATCAGACGAGAAAATGCGGTCTCCATAACGAATTCCATAGCGAAGACCTAAATGTGGTTTTAGTCATCTACCTAATTACTTATGTACGTATTGCAGCGAATATAATCTTTTGGATCAGAATTTTTTTCGGAGTAGGTATAGCCAAATTCTTCTGCCATGGGATACGCGGATAAATTGCGATGTAATAACTAGACTTGTTATGAAAAATATAAATTCTTCAAAAATATTGCTGATCTACGTGTCACATCAAAATCACTTAATGCTTTAAGATATTTATAAAGATATTTTTTTAAGATATTTATAAGATAAAGGTTGGTTGAGTGGGGAGCTTCTATTGCTGAAATGAATATAATATGAATGTTGGGCATGCGCTGCTTTAAGCGTGTTGACATTTATACACGAAAGAGCGTTAAAAAAATTTCACTTCCTCATTTTCTAAATATGTCACTGATAGATATATATTCATCAAGGTTTTCCGAAATTTAAGATTTTTGAAAGTCGCAAAATTATACTTTTATTTTGGTTTTTAATATTTCTGCACCCCTAGGTAAAATAGAACACATGAAGACACAATTCCTAGTGAAGACAGAGAGCTGCTTGCTGGCGCTATCTGTATATACTTTACGTTTACATTTAGGAATTTCTAATTTTCAGCATAGTTTCTTCCATATCGTTTTTTCTACCCATATATGGTCTTTTGCTTAGGCTTTTGCACTATTTTTGAATAGGCTTGCAGAAAATGAATATAGGAAACTTTAAAGATTTCTGTAAATAAATTTCCATATGCCTAAGAATGCAAGCTTAAAATGAAAAATTGTTATTAAAATATAAAAAGTGAAGAGAAACCAAAAAGACTCTGAGATACAATTACTGCTCTCTGCAGAGATTCAAGCCCATTGATTAGTTTGCCTTTCTGGCATTGTTTTGGAAATTTAAATTGTTTCATTTAGCATAGGCCACCAGGACGGCACAGATGGCGATTTTTAGGTAGAGGATGTCGTGGGAAGATGAAATGCAAAAAAAAAAAAATAAATAAATAAATAATTCGAAAAATAAGTATATAAGTAAGTACATAGATAAATAAGGAAATGAAAAAAAAAACAAGTTAAAAAAGATATATTCGGTTGGGTTCGATTTTTTCACGATCAATATGACTGCCAGCTTGTTTTAAAATGAGAAATAATTTCAATTCAATAGTTTCGTACCGTTTAGAGGTATGTGCTTAACGTTTGTCCGCTACAAAAACAGCGAATAAAAATTATTATGAGATATTTGAAATCATATATTGTTCAATATATCTGAGAAATAATTCTCTGGATGTAGACGACAGCAACGCGCAAATGTTCATATTTTTGCAGAATATACAAGCTTTCTCATAAAGCAAGTACATACTTGACTAGCATAACAAACAAACCAGATTTCATTATTTTTATTCGTGTGTCCACTGTCTACTAGGGATAAGATATATGATTGTTTCGTCGTGTGGATCCACAGGTTAGCATGCAATCAGAAATCTCTCGACAACCAAAGATAGTTTCAGACCGAATATTATTCTTTTTTCGCTAGGGCGTTCTTGGGCTTTGGTGTTTTAGCAGTTAAACTTAGCATTTTCATAAGGACGAAGAAGAAGTTTACACCAATGGAATTGCTTTACTATATAAAAGTTCCAGAGGAAACAAAATTTATATATTTTAGGAATATTGAAAGTTAACTCTTGGTAGTTAAGCCATTAAGCAAGCACATACACGCTTTACGTTTATTACTGTTAGGTATAGATCCTTCATATGCTTCCAAACTTCAACAATCTAGAATCAGGAATGTTCGTTATAAGGGCACACTTTACGTAGAAATTATAAAAAATTTCTTTTTGTAATTTCTAAAAGAATTTCTATGCCATTGATCAACAACTCCTTTAAGCTTAAAATCGCTTTCTGTAGAACTTTCAGTTTTCATCGACAAATAAATAATGAAGATAATGTTTTTTGAGTTTGTTCACGTCTTGACACTCAGATCTTTATACTGCCAGAAAGCATGTATTTATTTAGTGAGGCAACCAATTTAAAGATAAGTTATGTATACCTTTGCGCTTGTACGTCAACTAAACCAGACTAGAATTTAGGGAGTTGCTGAAGGTTTTGTAGAAATAGGCCAACAGAAATATAAGCACATTAAGATTTTTATACTGGCTCTGAATGAATCAATGTATTAAAGGTAATGCCTTGAAATAAGTTGAAGCTCTTGTAATGTACGTGCATTTTTGTAGTCCAAGAAAACTAGAAATAAATGATTTATGAAAATTTCAATAATATGTATGTTTGTTACGTCGAACTAGATTACGGTACGCAGTAAGTTTGGTACGTTTTTCACTTCGTATGTAATCATTTTACAATATTTGCACAAAATTATCCCACGACTTATTCGCCTTTTTTGCTTTCTTTTGGCACGTTCAAAAGGGACTCTTTCATCTAGGCTGTTCTATTTTTGCCAGGCCAACAGCAACTTTAAGTAGGACACCCATACACGCAATCAGGCATTTAGCATATGTACTGACGAAAATTTCATTACAAATCATCTCAATATGTTTTATATGTTAAGTTGAAAACTTGTAAACCTTGGAAAATATTATTGTTAACACAACAGAAACAATTCCCTTCAAGAATTTTCAAGGTTAACTGAATTTGTAAAACCTACAAATGTAAACCTTACATTTTATGACTATTCATGCAAAGGTATGTATACAAAAATCTCCGCCTATCTTCACCATTCTTTTGTGCGTTTATTTGTTCAGTTATGCAAGCATTTATTTATTGTGCGAGTTAAGCATGTGCTAAACGTGTTAATATACGCGTCTTCGTTACTACGGAACAGCCAAGCTCACGTGGTTTCTATATGCTCACATATATGGCATGTTTTTTGCTCATCGTTATTTAAAAGGTGAGACGTTTAATTGTCAATACGAGTGTATATACATATATATATATATACGTATATATATATATATATATATATATATAATTGTATAAATAAATAGGTACATATATACATATGCACATATGTGTGGTACACAAGCATATATGCATGTATATATATATTTATACATAAATATGTAAATGTATGCACACAAGTAAATGTGTGTGCGTATATGCATATATGCATATGTATCATACATATGCATGTGCCTAGGTACTATGAAAAAGCTGAAAGTGTGCATATAAATGTTATAAAAAGTCAGTTGTATTGTTTTAAATGGATTTACTGCCATTCACATAGGCATTGCCACCATTGGCAGAAGATACAGACAACGGGAAAAAATCAACGATACGTCTCAAGTAAAAAAATTCACAAAAATGCAGGAAATTGAACGTAGCAACGGAACGAAATCAACCAAATATTCAATAAAATTAAATTAAAAAGTTTTACAAATTGAAATCCAAAGGCCTAAAGAAAAGGAGAAAAGCTACAAAGCTTTGAGGATTATCCTGGGTATGCTTACCATAAACAAATATCTAAACACAGTAAAGTTTCTTATTAATGGTAGACTTATCAATCTTTATTTTTGCGAACGGGTGGATGTTTACCGCAGACACTGCAGAGATGTGCAAACGTACGGATGGACAGTTTTAAAGATATTAGAAAAAAAAATGCAATTACAACACACTATAACATTTTCATTATTTACCATTTTAGTAGAAGTACTAGAGCAGCGTCCATAGAATATGTGTGCAAATTCCCATTCGCTTGCCTGGTATAGTTTATGAGTAGTGAACAAAAAATCATTTTTTTATTTCATTTAAAAAACAGAGGTTTTCTCAGTTTACGTGGGACTGGAGACGTATCGTCGAATAAATTTGGCCCATTTTTAATGCCAACCTGCGTAAAGAAACTTGCAATGTTTCTGCAAAATTTGAAGCCAATATATTCAGTTTTGCGGCCAAGAGAATGTTTACGGACGGACGTGCTTAAAATGATTCAGAATTTGATGCTGACCAAGAATGTATATCCTTTGGTGGTGTTCTGAAGCTTCCTTCTGGCCGTTGCACCCGTTTTGACAAAATGGATATACCCCTCCTCTTTCGGTGAGGGGTATAAACATTATTTTGTCTTAAATCAAAGTTTAGGTGTAATGTTAAGGTTGTTGTGTACAATTGTAATGAGGTTTTTGTTTTTATTGATGGAAATGCATTTTTTTTTTAAATGTCTTTGATAAATGCTGTTGGAAAACTTCTGTTCTAGCTGAATACTTTTAAGTTTTGTTTCGTTCTCTTTTACGGACCGTGTTTCGCCTTTTGCAAGCGCATTTTAATTTAAGAAATCGCCCAAAAATGTTCAATGCTAAGTATCAACTTTTATTCTCAACAAAGAGAGAGATTGAAATCTTTCACTATTTAGGATTTATGGGATCTTTAGAGTCTTAGCATTACAAAGCAATACGAGGACACAAATAAATCCTCATCCAGTAACACAAATAAATAGTGCAAATCTATCCCTCGCTTTACGCGGTTGATATTTTCGCTATAAAGTAGTGTGACTCGAAAATGATTGTTTTTATAAAACCGGGTAAAACTAAAAGAGCATCCACTGGCTATAAAAGAAGGAAGACACACATATAAATATGCAATAAAAATAACAAATGCATTATTTTGCACAATGGCAAATGTAAGAGAAGAAACAAATTTTTCGGAGATATAAATAAATTTTTATTTCAATTAGAAATCTGAATTGAAACACAAGGATTTCTATTATCAATTTTTTTTTTTTTTTTTTGTGAATGTTGTACATATTATAAGTGTTGCAAAAATAATAAGCTAAACTGATCTAAAAATATAAACTAAAGTAAAAATATTGTGAGATCAATGCAAAAGACTACATTTTATTGTGACACCTGCATTATATAGAGAGCCAAACTAGTTTTGTTTTTTATATCAAGAACGTTTAATAGTTCACAAGGCCGAAAACAAAAAGCAACAAATGCATGAATGAAAAACGTTACCTTAAAGTCATTGCCACACAAATGTACCTGGTTATATAGTTACCATCAGTATAATCAAATATAAACGCAGTTGGTTTGTTGGTGTACGTGTGGGCTAACAAAGAAGTCGTATTGTTAGACACATGCATAATATTATTCAATTTGGACGTTAATCGTTTTGAAAATTAATTAATGTGTTTTTAATCTCTGTAACAAGCACAATCAATTCTCCCGTTTCATGCATTGAGGACTACGTCCTCTGTTCAGATATCAAATTTTGCTAAAATCAACGAGTATTGCCGTGTTCGTCCAACCTATGTAAACTATAATTACTTCTTTTTCTTAATCATGTGCGGGACAAAAAACGACCCGTACTACGCCTATTAAGTTGCTAAAGAATATTTAATATTGCCAAGTGGCAAGCTTACACGAGTTGCAAATATAATCACTGGAGAGGTGGTAGTCGGACAAAACTGTCTGTAAAGTACTCTCTACCACTTAATTCATTCTTCTGATAGTGCCATACTCGTCATAAAATGTGAAAAATTATATTTTCTTTCCTAGCATATATAATACGCCAACTGACTATTTTGTACCGATTTCCGCAACGACAAGCTATATGTTAGATCTTGTGAAATATTTAAATTGCAACATTTTTTCGTCTGAGGACCTTTACAAAACAGATAGATCACGGGGGCAGGAGTGATCGTAAAAATCGCTCAAATGCATTGTTAACAACCTTCGAGCTTGGGGACAAAACGTAGCAGTGCGTCAAATTTTATGAAATTACTTTAAATATGTTGACTCTTCGGTTGAACACACAAATAACTGGACACATATCAAAGGCAAGGACTGACGGACAAAAAGTATTCAGTAAATGATTCCCAATAAGTGATTACCAAAAATTGGAACATAGAGTAATAAAGGACTAGAGATAGAAAGGAGAAAAAATAGTCGAATTAAAATAATAACATTAAATTTATAATGAGAAGTAAGCACACTACAGTGGGTTACCGCCCGTCATTAAGTACCCTACATCACCTTACAGTTGTTTCCGTAAGGAGTTTTCAAAATAAGGCGTTATATAGGAGCCGCTGGAAAAATGGCCCGACCAAAGTGATTTTCAATAACTTTCGTCCTTGGACCAAAACACGCCCGTGTACCAAATTTAATCAAAATATGTTAAAAATTGCAACTCGCAGGTAGAAAACAAAACGGACAGTAGACAAATCAGGTCAAATTTATTCTGAATTGATCTGTGTGTGGTATGCGTACTCATAAATTTAATATGCCCTTCTAGCACAAGTTGTGTAGGATATAATAAAATGAAATTATTTGGTCTTTCGGCTGAATTTTTCCAGTATTTGCCACTCACGACATTTATTTGTAAGGTTTATTCTATATATACCAAGTGCCGTTTACACGTTATAGACCGCGTATCCTATCGAGCATAACTAAAAACTCTGTACACATGGTCAGCCTTGTTTATAAAAATTTTTTTCATAATTGTGGCTGAGTCACACATTCGCTTTAATTGGCTTTCAAGCTTGACTTAAAGATATTTTTCAGTGAAAATTTAAGATAAAATGTAAAATTTGAAAGTAATGTCTACACAATCTTGAGGGCAAAATTTTATTAAAACAAGGCAACAGATGCCAGTTTAAATGATGCCAAGTTTAACTTTGTGAATAAAAACAATCCTATCAAGAGTAGAGGGAAAACACGTATTATGCTAAAAGAAAATGTAGAAAAAAAGGAAATTTATTGTCAATGAGAAAAGAATCACAGAAACAAAACTAAAAGAAGATAGACTTTATTTTGTCTTAAACAAAGAAATGAAGAATGTACACTTATATAAAAAAAATAGTAAATGCTAAATATGTCTGAAACCGAATTTTGTAAACCTACCACTATTCAGTTTATCACACTGTGGTCGTCTCTTGCCTTTTTTGCCCCAAAAAATCTATACAACGTATATACGATGCCATTTCCACTCTAACTTAAGAAAAATATATAAAAAAACATGAAAAATTAAGCCAGTTCGATTTTATTATTCTGTAATAATATAATAGAAGGGCATGTTCAAATTTTCCAATTAAAAACAATACGTAGAGCGTGGCAGATTATTTTGAACATTTTGTCTTGTTTACCTTAGGTATTAATAGGTAATAAGTAGAAAACGTCAAAAAAGTTAAGGATATGAAAACGTGATCACTTTTAATTCTGTGTGGGTGTGGCCGATCTTTTCGTGAACGTCAGTTTCCAGTCTTTCCCAATTAATGAGTAATGAGCAACTGTTTGCTTAGAAGAACGTAGATGCTTTAAGTGTACGCTTTACTCTGGTTATGCTCTCCGAAAGACTTAGTTTATTTTCAACACCAACCGCAGCATACCAACGCAAAAAGTTTCCAAGTTCCTGCTTTGTTGGATAGCCGATAGCTTTATTTCTGCAATCAGGAAAAATTTTTTTCATAGGCATTATACAGACAGCCAGACAGACAAGCAAACGGACGCATGGACATGCAAACTTGCTTAAATCAATTCAAGATTTGATATATTCTGATAGTAAATATGTATATTTCATGGGATTTCTGAAGCGCCAATCTTGGTATTGCAAAAGTTTTGTCAAAATGAATATACCCCCATCCTTCGAAAGTAGGTATAAAAAAAATTTAATTGTAATAAATTTTAAGTGTTTAAAAAGAGTGAATGTGGGAGAAAGTTCTTTTGTACATTCCCCATATGAACTCTAATTGTTTAATAGTTTATTTCTGTATGATTTATATAAAATTGTTGGGTTCTTTTAATTTCTTTAGAATTTGTATAAGCTCCGTCACAATCACACTTGACATAATTTCTTATTGCAATGTTTTTTAAGTTGTTGGTTTGTTGGTGGTGTTCTATAAGCTTAAAAAATCATTTCTTGTTTAGTAAATCTTTGTCGTATAGAAGTTTATAAGCTTTAAAGAAATTGTTTTTGCTTGTTTTGCTGTGTGTAAAAAAATGTATTGGTGCTGGACTTTTTTCCTTTTCTTCTCCTCCACCAGTTCAGTTTCAGTTCAAAAGAGAATTTAGTTAATAGAAATGTCAATCAATTGGGTAAATATTTTAACAATTTCATTTCCGTAGCATTTTCGAAAAAAAAATCCAGGACTTTAGAGAGAAAACTGACCACACAAGTAGCCAGACAAAGGGAATTAGAACGAACTTAAAACGGAGTAGAAAAAAGTACAATATAAAGAAAACTTGGAAAAAAAATTATAGAATGTTTACGAAAGTGCTTGTGCCGGAAACAAAAAATAAATACAAAAATGAAAATGAACACTTTAGAGGAACAAATGAACACAACAAGAAAAAGGTCAATGCTTCCTTTAATCGCAACGAAACATAGCGGCTACCTTTCGTACTTTCAATGGACACTAATTTATTATAATATTTAAGAGAAACCATAAGAAAACATTTTTCAACTAATCTTACGATTTTTTTGTTTCTGAGTGTTCCTGTTTTATGGCGTTGCTTGCGAGCATATATGGCATTTTGTACTTTATAGCCATTTACTGCATTCCAATCTAATATTCCAACTATTTTTGAAAAATTCTGCGCAGTTATTTGCTGCGTATAGAAAAAGAATATTGCGGAAGCCCCAAATTACTATTCTGCAAGGCGATCTTTGTTAGAAAAATGGAGAAAGCTTGCTCCACATTTTCTCATGAGGGCATTTATGTCATTGGTTGCATCCTCTCCGTTAAGACTTATAAGCACTAATGGAATTTGCCTTCACACTAGTCTTGGATGTTCACAACATTTGAAGAAACACGGAGAGTGTTCTGCTTAAAGTCAATGTGCAGTTTCAAATAAACTGCATAAAGAACATAAATCATTTAACATACTCTCGTAAAGTATTTAAATATATATAAACTTTCATTTTTTATTGCAAATTATTGCATTTAACAGCAAAATAAAATATAAATGTTTTTCTTCCGCAAGCTTCTTTCTCCGGTCAAATGTGGCCAATGCCAAAACCTTGGTTTTTGGTTATTTGTTCAAGTTGATTTTTTAATTAGAATATGTGGATGTGTATTGTCAGATTGTGTAACGGCGTTCGATTAACAGCTTCTCCAATTATAACCCGAAGTTGGGAATTTAATAATACTTAACCAGTTCATCTATATGGAAAAAACGAAAAATCGATATATATTTTTTTTTCTTGCCAAAGGATTTATTAGTTTTCACTTGTCCTCGTAATAAAAAACCGAATTTTCGAACTTATTGGCATATAGATAGATGAAGATACGGAAATGATTGAACGCAGTAAATTTATATGTCAAGCCACTATTCTGCATTAAGTATCATCATAAAATATTAAATTTAGTTATTATTGCAAATGACTCGTCCCATCCCAATTTTTTGCATTCGTTAGTAAGGCTACTATTTTCCTTTAGTTGTTGACGAGTACTGTTTTCAAATCAAAGCTTGATATGCTCAATCTTAATGTTAAAAATGCTCCCATCCAACCTCATTTCGGTAAGAGGGTCGTCATTGGGCCAGCAAGCGTCCATGGACCGACGAACAGAAAGGCTTGAATCTGTTCAGGTTATTCTACGAGTTGCATATGACAACTAAACCTTTATATGGAAGGATGATTGAGTTTTAAATTGTAATATTATTACAGTGACTCATAACAATAATTTTATGTCAAAATCAGCCGTACCATATTTGGAGTATAGGTGTGTTTTCAGGATGTATATCCATTTCATACGGCGCCAAAGTATCGATCACGCATTCATCGCAAATATACCTTTATGTAGATACAAGATATAATGATAAGTATTTTATTGTTATCATGCCGCAACTGTAGAGATACTTTGATAAAATTTACTTCGCCGAGATGCGTGACCCAAGGATGAAAGTATTTTCAATAAAATGTTTCGTTTCGGACGACTTTTCCGGCCTCTTCCCATATAACACCATGGATACTAATTTTATTTTTTCTTTATTTATTTTGTTTTTTTTTTTTTTTTTTTTCAAAAAATGCACATCCAATGAAAAAGCTTGAAAAATGTTGATATATTTTCTTTACAACAGCGCTAAACAAAAGCGAGTAGGAACAAATTCTTAGACTATGTAGTTAAAGACGTTTTATCCACATTTCGATTTACATTTGCGCTATTTATGTGTGCGTGTTAAAGGTCAGCTTTCATTACTTACAGTTTAACTACAGCCGACAGTAAACAAACATAGAGAATGACGGACAGACGATCAGACATGACTAAAATGATTTAGAAGATTAAGCTTTTCGCAAATATATATAGCGTTCTTTTGAATATTATAAATCCAATTTTTGAAGCTAAGCACAGAAATACTCTTTAGTAAAGTGCATAGTATGTTAATCTTTGTGAAAGACAAACTCAAGTCTTATTTAACGCTTAATGACGCAGCAATGAATAGGTCCTATCCAAAATAGTGGCATCTGTCTGATATCAAGCCGGTCGCACACGTCGGCAGGCATATGACAGAATCACTGCAAGATATTTTCAATATTTAAAGAGATCTGTGAGGTGATATGCATTATTCAGAAGTTTTTGTTAGCTTCAAACAATGCTTAATGTCTAAATTTGAGAGACTGCTTTGGAAAAACAACGACTTTTTCTCATTTAGCTTTTATAAGTGCTTGTGTAAATTCCTTCTTTATTTGCAAGAGTGTGCGTGTGTGTATGGCTATGCGAACTCACATAATACAGGCAACACCTTAGGAATGTTTGCATAACTTCGGGCATTCCTTACGCACAGGTATGCACATATTTAGATAATAAGGATAATATCACTGCATAAGCACATATACAAAATTTTAAGGACAAAGACAACAATCAAAGCTTTAATTAATAGCAACATCTGCCTTTATATTCCCGTACACAAATTAAATATTATTTTAACACCATTATAGTGAAGGACAAATTTGTATATTCGCACACACATGGTTACGTTCATGTATACGAAATTACGTTTAGATAACTGTACAGTATAAAAGCATTCAGGCGTCATTGTTTGTGTAGATAAGCATTGAAGAGGACAATTGCTTAGACATGCTAGTGCCATCACCATCATTTAATTTGATTTAAACATATTCAGTATTCTGCGTTTAGACGTCTTAAGTGTGCTTGGAGTGGAAACATGAATTAAAGTTTTGTTTTAGTCTGAAATTATAGCCAATCAAATCATAATATACTTATTTAATGTTTAATACATTAAACAGCTGCAGCAGAGAGAAGGAAATGCGTATTAATACCTAATAGACTGAAAATTATTTGCTACTATAAGAGATAATAAATAATCTCTAAATTTGTATATTTATCAACTTCTCAATACATGAAAGCTTTACTATTGCTAATTACCTAAGAAGCCTTAAGGTTACTCACTATTATGAGAAAATTAATTGAAATTCAGTCATTTATTCAATTCAATACCATTTAATTTTGAAAACTATTAAATTTTAAAATTATTATTAAGGATTTTAAAAAATTTCTTCTTTCTTTCTTTCTTTAAATAATATTTAATTATATAAGATTTCTGACTTAAAAGTTCCTTTCCAATGTAATTTTTGTTTCAATCGAAAACTTGATATCCTCTTTCGCAAATAAATAAAAAAAATCCTACGGTTTTATTTTCCATTAAATTTTCATTCAGGTCATCAAAAATCAATAACCTCCTTACTCCATACACAAACACATAGATTTTTTTGCATACATATGTAATGTTGCAATTTTTTTTTTTTTTTTTTTATCTCTTTAATGGTATTAACACCTTGCGTATCTACGTTTGTAAAACATTTCTTGGTTATGCGTGCACTGCCTTGTTTTTCCATAATAGTCCATATAGTCTTTAAAGAGTGCATCGTTTTTTTCTTTCTTTCTTTTCCCTCTCCTTTCACACAGATCTCACATTGTGTCTGCGTAATGTCAGTGTTACCATACCGACCGCTGTAAAACGTAGCGATAATGCGATATTAATCTGCAATTACGACATTGAAAATGACACACTTTACTCAGTTAAGTGGTATCGTGGACGTAGAGAATTTTATCGTTATACACCGAAAGAGAATCCAGCTTGGAAAATATTCTCCCTGACAAATCCGGGCATTAATGTTGATGTAAGTATTATTATTATTGTTATTATTTTTTTTTCATGCCAAATTGTCCGTTTTCCTTGCTTTTATTATCATTTTCCACGTACGCACTCTGCGCCTTTAATTACATAAACATAAAAGTAAAACAGGACTTTTTAATATGTCACCATTGGTTTTCATTACGACACGGTGAACAAGAAAGAAGTCACGACGATATGCATATGTGATGGACGTTTCGAATTGATATTTTATGATTAAAGAGGTTTCTTGCAAACACTGAAGCAATGCGAGTCCATTTTATTAAAACTGAAAGATTATCAAAATAACGGAGAGTTAATTGAATTCTTAAAAAAAAAACAAAGCAAACTGATATACCAGAACTTCGGCTACCGGTAGACGACCCGCTGACGATAATAAAAAGCAACCACTTACAAGAGCGTTTAGGTGTTTATAACTGCTGCTTGCGTTTAGGCTTAGATCAGGATAGGGTGGCATTGAAGAGTTTTTCTTAATCGCTTTATAATAACAATAATTTATAAGCACTTAATGCAGAGAGGATGCATTGCAGAGCTCGATTTCAGTTTGTAGCTTAACTTACTCCAATCTTTAGTATTTAATGCTTAGTGGTTGTCCTTCCGCTGTTGAATGTAATCACATCCGTTCTTTGCTCGTCGATGACATTAAAGACTATCGATTAAAATTTGGACAAACCAAGCCTCTCATGTGATACTTTCTCAAGTCTTTCAGGCCCTGAGGGGCCGGTTAAGGTGAGAAGTGAGAAATAAGAAGAACGAGTGTATTACTTTTCGGAGATTCAAAAGAACCATTGAAGTCATTTTGAAAGATAGGCCCCACAGAGTCGCTTTGACGCTTGCAAAAGATCTCTGAAATTTCATCACCACTAGATTTATTTTAAAATTACGCGCTTTAAAACGAACACCATTCAGTCCATCAGAGTTGAGGTCACCTCAACGCAGTAGAGAGGTTTCTTTTGCGGAAAAATTTCTTTTTATCCGGTTTATTCCACCAGACGTATATTAGGCAAAATTATCGACTAAGAGTTGAAAGACGAAATCGATGTATTCATTGAAATCGCCTTTAATTGGATTTAGAGGTAATGTCACGTTATGAGAAAATGTGATCGGAAGATATTGACGACACCTATGTAACGAAAGGAGGTTTTGTACGTCTTTGATGAGACCCCTAGTTACACGAAGCTTACGAAATTAACGGCGGTTTAAATAAATTTGCTAGTACAGGGAGAAAAAATAAATTAATATGAAAAATGTTCAATATACTTCAACAAGTAAAATAATTAAAAAACCGCAGATTTTCCATCCCAGAGTTCACATGACATGGTTTCTACTCCAGGAGTTAAAGCTGAAATATTATGGCACTTGCGTCATTTAGTACGGGAATGAAAACGAACGCTAGAGCACTTACGTCCGCGAACATATTAAATATTATTATCCATATGTATAACTCTTTTCATCCCAACTAAATTGCAAGTCTTTATAATGTTATTTTCGTCGTATTTTGAAGACAATATGGCAGGCGGCCATACTCGCAAGGAAAATGGGATGTTCTGCCTACTCGATAAACCATTCCTCCACTTATAAGCTTTCGCGTATCCCATTTAGATATTTTAAGGATTAATTAAAACAATATAAGAAACGTTGAACAAAAAGTTTATAAGGTAACATTACCCCTTAACGGATTTGTTTTGCAAACAATTATAGTAATAACAGCTTTCGGTGCGGAAAGTATCGAAACGCAAAATGTTTCCAACGATTGTGGAGAATATTTTGTAAAATAATAGAAAAGCAATTTTATATGAAATATTTGTTCATTTTATTTTTTATTTAATATGTATATGTTGATGACAAACGCATTGTATAATTAGAAACGGTTCCCCCTTCCTTTGATATTTTAACTTTATAATAATAGTTCAAAATACATAAGCGAAAACAATTCAAGCTGCATGCGTTGGAAAGTGATTCACAGCTGGCATATAATAGCGCAAAAAAATCCCCCAAACAGAGAAGCACTTTTCAATTTTACATTTTATTGAAATGAAACTGTAAATGTTTATTGCAATTAAAAAGCGTACAATGCCTCATTTGAGCCGACACCGACACTTATATGCAATACAAGTGGGTTGGATGAAAAGTATTTGAACTGAGAATGAAGATAGACGGCTGCAGTTGTCCACAAAAGTTGGAAAATTTGTGTGTCCATTAATGGACGAGTGCACTTCGTGACAATCGTTTGAGGGTGTCGATTTGAGGTGGTTTTCCAACTGAAAAAACTGCCTGTCGGGCTATCACTAAGCATTGATTGTGGAGGGAAATACTCCTGCACATATAAAAGAAGAATTAACGCGGTGTGCCCGATTTCGCTTGAATGATGATGACGGCGGCCAAGAACGATAACCATTGGTAAACGTGGTTCAAATTCACCAAATTGTAGGAAAGGCTATGAAAATGTCCAAAAAATCTATTTGTCAGATACCGCATCAAGTTTTAAACGTGGACACACGACACTTTGAGCGCCGGCTTTATGAATAAATTGCATGCATTTTCTCCCAGCGACTATCATCTGCTGGCAAGTCTCAAATGGACTCCATAACAAAAAAGAGTAGACGGAGACGGATCATTGAGGGGATCTCAATTAATAGCCATCCTACAGAAAGCTCTATCGACGTGTTAAATAACCGTTGGTCTGGTCATATGAATCGTAGAGGAAACCGTGTTAATGAATAGATTTGGACTTTGCAATGTTTTTTCTTACTTATGGCGGAAACTTTTCAGATAAACCTTATATGTACATTCGCGTACGTAGAATAATTAAATACAAAATTCATTGAAGGTAAAACAATAGGAAACAGTATATGTTTTTTTATGTAAAAATATTACAAAAATTATAAAAAGTAAGCGCTGCAGGAAAAATAAGGAAAAACTCCTGCCAGCCTATGCAATTAAACGAAAATAAATAATTGCATCACATCCAACAAGGTACCAACCAGAAATATAAAAAGGTATATTTATCTTAAAGTGTGGTAAATTGTATAAAAACATTTATAGCAAAGTGTGAAAATTAATATTCAGTTTTCAATTAAAAAAGAAAACGAAAAGAAATAAGTTCCGAGTCATTTATAGAGCAGTTTTAAAGGCACAATAATGTTTCCGCTTATAACAATAACGAGAACAGTTATGTCGTCTGCAACATCACTCGCAGCTTGCCCATACTTCTCGACTAATTTACAGACGCGGCCTGAAGCTTTAGAGGACTTATTATTATTAAAGATTCAATAATAAAGATGGTAGCTGCCTGATGTGAGATGTAGGATATAATGGAAAACCGTATTATTAGATATCGATTTTGATATTGTCCACCGCCCACGGTCCCACTCATTTTGCTTCCATTAAATCCGTTCACTTTCCGTTGAAATCGAGGCAACTAAACTTTGCTATGTAGAGATTTTTTCAGCCTTTCCCAGTACGTAAATTCCATTCTACTACCGCCCAAAAAACTTCACGAATACACACAGAAAACGATGACGACAATTGTTTCTACATATTTCTTAATAATCCTATAAACCTTTTTTCTTAATGCCTCATTTTAGGATATCAAAAAGAAATTTTAACCTTTTTAGGATGCAGATTTTTTGGAACTTTGATTTCCAGTAATTTCAGTGTTTATAAAAATTAAAATTTTTTTTTTGTCATTTAAAAATTTGAAGTGTAATAAAAAATTTCAATTCCAGTGAGCTTAGGCTCAAAACTACGAGTTTACTTTTCTATTTTATGGTAAATAAGTTACCGACAACGCAGCTTTGCTGTATCCAATATTGTTTGTTCATTAAAGAAAACATAACTAGTGAGATGGGCAGGAAGGCAAAAAAATTGCAACAAAGAAAATATGTTATCCGCGTGAAACTGTGGAAGTAGCCAGAAGCATAAGTTGTCTGCTCCACAAATGATTATATATTATAACCTATACAACATGGGGTACAGGGTATATTAAGTTAGTGCCCATGTATGTAACACCCAAAGGGCTACGCATCGATCGATTCAGAATCATAATCTGAATTGATCTAGGCCTGTCCGTCGGTCTGTCCGTCGGATATCTGTGGGTAAGTGGTAGTATTTGAACATTATAAATTGTAATGAAAACTATGGGCTTGCTGAGACAATTTTGGACGGCATGCGTCTATTGCTTTGTTCCACTCCATAGAAGATATCTCATGAATAGCAAGCCATTTAAAAAAAGGCTTAATTTTTAATATTTTATGATGAAAATTAATTCGTAGTAGCTTTTCAACAAAAAAATTAACGTTGGGGAATTTGGTATATTTTTCTGGAATCCAACATATACAGGCGCTAAGACGAAACGCAAACTCTTAAATGGAGAGAAAATCTAACCTTCGAATATGCAGGTTTTCACGAAAATTATGGCTATGCATGAAAATAATGTATACTTTTCGTTGTATTATTAACCAAATGAGTGAATAACTGTACTAGGCGAAGTGATGTAGGGTATGTAAAAGTCAGCGTTTTCCGACTATAATCTTCTTATTTGTTTTTACTTTTGAAAACAGAGCGATTTCAGTTTATGTTATATACTGCGAGTGAGTTCTTTAACCTATTTGACCTATTCTCAATGCCAACTCGCATACAAGAACCGCCAAGGATTTTGCTGTATTTGAAGCTTGTATCTTCCTTTTTGCAACCGGACAAACAATCAGCACATATGCATAAACAGAAATGCAAGGATCGAGTAAGCATTTAACGCCAATTGACAATATATGCATTTTAAAGAATCTCTGAAGCTTCTATTTGTGTTTTATGAGCGCTGTGATAAAATGAGCATAGCTGCATCCTTCGTTGGCGGGTATAAAAAGGGGGCAAATTGCCACCAATATATCTTATCTAATCACCTTATATGCTTCATTCGATTTTTGTTGTCGATGGAAAGATGAAAAAGGAATAAGTGAGCAATGTTAATTTTTCTTTGAGGTAATACGCATATGTAAATATATAAATGTAAAAGAGTTTTCGGAAAGGTTGAAAGAAATTTTTAAAACAGAATCTTAACTCTCCTCTCTAAACCAAAAAATATATAAAATTGTTTTAGTCAAGGCTTAGTGTAACTTCACTTCATACAATTCTTGACCCATTTTCGCCATTATCAAATCACTCTTCTGTCGTAGACTTCATCATAGAATATTATGTGAGGTGTCAAAGTCGTGCCTCGTTTTGACCTCACTTGTCATTCATATCGGAAGGGAGAATGATAGCTTTCAATTAGTATTAGGCTTCAATCTCTATATTAAGCAACGTGATAAACGGCGTGTTTGCGGAAACCTAATCAGAAAACAACTCTCTTCTGGTTGGGACATGATAACGTTTTTTGACCGTCTTTTGACGGAAGTCCGAATCAGGTGACTTCCGAGTCGAGGGAGTGATGGTTTCCGGTTTTTTCTTTCTCTACTACTCCGGACAGCGAACCGACCAGCATGTTGTTCTCGTCGTGATTTTCTTGTTTTCCACTTAGCGAAAAATAACGAGCGAACTTTCTCTAAAACTAAATATTCTTGTGAAGACGAGTTAACCCCCCACCGAAGCTACCGCAATAAGATGTCTCATAATTAAGAACTAGACATTGTTGGCACGTCATTTTTTTTTTTTGTAGGAACATTAGCGGTAAAGTCAATTCAAAAAATTGTGGCATCCCATCTTATTTCATTTTTATTGTTTATTGCCGATAAATATTTAAAACCGAAAAATTTTTCGTATTAGACTTTTTTAGGAGAATGCCCGCGAAAATGGTTGGACCGAGTATTTTGAATTTCATAGAGATTACGACTTGTGGCTTGAATACAAGTTTCTCTACAGACGTTCTTCGTGTAACACGATACTTGGAAAACACAATTTCGATAATTCACGGTAGAAAATTTCCGATCATTATAACACGATTTCAAAACGTCAAATGTATATTCTCCTAGATTTGTTTTCAACCGCTTTTTGGCGATTGTTATTATTTTGTCCTTAATAAGAAGGGTTTCAACCAATTTTGAGAAAACAAAAATTGGATTAGCTGTAATTTTTGATGCAAATTAATTCTCTGATCGTCATTGCTATTTTGCTTTTGAATATATCTTTAATTTTTGTCTTTCGTCATTACGTCGATTCTCATATTTTATTTCTCATAAAAACTTAAAATGAATTTACTTCTTCAGTTATATGTATGTATGTTGGAAAAGAAACTTAAGCTATCATGCAACTTTACAGTTCAAGACTTGGTTCGGATACAACCGGGTGCATATTGCCTTGATATATATTATGTTTGAGTTTAAATTATTCTTATTCTATATCTTAGTTTAAATAAATAAAAATAATAAAATAAAATAAAATAAAAATTATTCTATATCTTAGTTTAAATAAATTAATTTAAAAAAAAAGTTTCGTGTCATATGGATTTCATATAACTCGGTGCTAACCGTGTTATACGAGCGACACCTATGCATAGCTAACAGACGGACAGAGGAACAAATGTCCTTTAATCGATTCAGAAAATGATTCTCAATCGATTGTTCTAATGAAAAGCAGATCTACTCCGATCCCTTCCGGAGTTATGTAAACACACGTACAAACTTATATGTACTCTGTAGGGTATAATAACAGCAAATTGAAAACTAGAAAAAAAATTGAATCTAAAAGGTTTAAAAACTTTTTTTAAACGATTTTCAGATTAATCACTCAAATGCTAGCCACGTCTGGCTAAGTAAAGTCCCTTTGGCAATATCAGGTAAATATGCGTGTGAAGTGTCAGCAGATGCACCCTCTTTTCACACGTTAGTCAGTTTCGGCGAAATGGATGTGGTAGGCAAGTACTCATTATTGTTATTTTGATAGTTTTTTTCTACCATTGATTTTGATTTTTTTTTCAACATATATTTAATTTTTTTATTTATTTATGTACCTACGTATTCATTTATTTATTTAACTTTTTTTTTTTTGTTTTTACAGAATTACCAACTCAAAGACCTATCATAACAGGTATTCATTCGCGTTATCGTTTAGGTGATAATATCGATGGTAATTGTTCATTGGACTATACCAAGCCAGCAGCTAACCTGACATGGTGGATAAATGATATACAAGTAAATAAATAAATGATTTATTATCAATATAAAATAATTTTTCACAATTTAATTATTATTTAATTAATGCTTTGAAAAACGAGATATCACTGATGATAAGAAAAAAAGATTTTTTTCTCTTTTTATTATGAAATTTAATTTAATTCTTGCTACCTATTTTTAAATTTTTCCTTCACAATTATTATTTATTGATAAATTTGCTTTTTATTCTTTCCTTTATTACATAATCGCATTGAAATTGAAAAGTTTTTTCTATAATTTCTTTTCTATTACAATTTTTTCTCTATTTTTTTTTTGTTTTATTTTGCTCTCCTCTGTCATCAGTGATGAGTGTAGAGGTCATTTCTATTAGAAAATGGGGAAAACATGAAAAAAAAATTATCATGCAAATTTTACAGACACATGACATCAAAATTGAATTTTCAAGAGGTTATATGGAGCCGGTCCAAAATTATGCATATACATATATATGGGCAATGACACACGAACGCATATATTGCATTGCGCTATAAACAAACAAAATTTCGAACAGCCGAGATGCGAACACAAAACGTTCGTAGTGGGAAAACATCAAAACCTCTAAAAAAGGAATCAACGAATAGCATTCATTAGTAGTTTGTTCCTTTTTTGCTTTACATTTTTTGGTTTCATTTTTTGTTCGTCCTTTTTTTTGATGCTCTGAATTATACTGAATATACCACAGATTGAATGAGTGAGTGTATGTAAGTGCAAGCACACAAATAACAATTTATGCATATATGCAAAGATATATACATGCATATTTATATATATGTACATATGTATAAACGTATATATGTAAGAACGTCTGTGCATTTGACAGTTACTGGCATTGCTGCAAATGTAACAAGCACCGAATGTTTGCATATAAACATTCGTACATATATTTCCTTTAGTACATATATAGCTATAAGAATCACACCAAACACCCCAGCTCTTTAATACTCTCTGTCCGTTCAACTGTCTTTCCTGTCTGTCTGCTACAGTTTCATATCAGCTTTACAAAGAAAAAAAAAAACAAAACAAAAAAATTCATTAGTTTGGCTCACATTTGATTTATGCTGTAATTTTTTTTAAGTGAAGAAAATTGTAAAAATATTGAAAATGTATATAATAGATGGTTATTGGTATACGCTTATGTTTTCTTCCTTTGCATTTTCGACTTTTCTCATTCTTCATTCCTTCTACTATGAGCAAGCTCGTTTATTTAGTTTTCGTTTTCTTTTTTTCTTGCAGTTCTTACAGTCTAAAAATTTCCGTTTCCCACGACTTTTTAAATAAAGCCTAAACGAAAAGGAAGTGATATTCTCCATCGCAAAAAAAGGACCAGCGAAAAGAATTTACTTGAATTCAAATTTCTTTTGCTTATAGTTTCCATTACATATGCTGTTCAAGCTTTATGTTCGAACTGGCGTTCTTGATAAAATTTATAAAAAATGTTTAAAATGAAAATTTTTGCGTTACGTCCGAGAAAGTAAAAATATAATTATTTAATGGTTTCGAACAGTTTGAAAAAAGTTATAAAACATATAATATTTAAAGGTCTTAAAAACTTGATTTCTGCTTGAAACAATTAAGCTTCCGAGTGATTTTGGGTGCTCATGGCTTCACGGCAATAAATGGCTGCAAGTGACAATTGGAAGCTTTTCTTAAATTTCGACGCGACTGTCCGACCATAGGGACAAGGTTTTATTTAAATGTTCGAAATTATAAATTTTCAAGTAGCTTGAAACTTAGAACTGTAAACAGAACTGTGTAATAAATTTCCAACATTTCCCAGGATATCCATTTTTACACACGGCTTGCAACATCCAATTTTTCATAAGACGTTCTCGCCCAAATTCCACTTGTTAATCAATCTAACAAACAATCTACTTTTATCTACTTTCCAACTGTCGTCGACGCTGATCAAATATCGTAAGATAATCTAAGCAATGTTGGTCTGCTTTCGTCTGACCGTCCCGTAGACGGTATTGCTTAATTGAGAAGGAATGAACAGAGAAAGGAAACCATAAAAACATTTCTCTGATCTCTGATTTCTATCGGATTACTGATTGACGTGCCAACATTTTTAAAAAAATTTTTCTCCTTTCCAGCCGCTGCTTGGCGCGATGAAATATGAAGCTCTCATGGTCACACTCTAAACCTTTCTGAGAAAGCTTTTCTCTTTGCTCTGCCAGAGAATACTTGAATCAAATTATCTTCCGCTCCCATCTACGTCCTGAGGCAACAATCTTTAAAGGAATGAATTTCTCTTTATTGATTATTCTTCCGCGTGAGCTCCGTGTATCTTTTCCATCATCCGAGCGTTGACGCGCAAAACTTTCGTCCTTACATTCTTCTTCTCTACGTGCGAGGATATAAGCTTAAAGCCAGTCGCGTACCTCTTTTCTCACGCTACCGTTGGCCTGCTACTTTTTTAGATAGATTTGCATGTCAGCTCTCACCGGTGCGTTTCTCTTTAACTGTTGACGTGGGGGAATAAAAAGACAAGCCAAATCAAGTGGCATGTCTCAGTTCTAAACCGAGCGTGGCAGGCTAACGCAAATTGAAATTCCCATATGTAAGCGTCCGCCTCTTAAGCTATTTTACTAACATATAAGTGCGTAAAAGTTGACAATGGTTGTGTGAATATTCAAATATTCTTCCAACATAGCCTTTTTAACTCATATATTTTACGTCTGTGGACAAAATAATAAGCCTATCACTCTTATTCCTCTGAAAGTCTACTTCCTCTGTCTGCGTACTTCTTTTCACAAGACGAGGACTGGGACCTGGCACTATATATATTTTTGTCGCCGAAGATGCTGATATTTGAATTTTATAATCTTCTTTTTTTAAAAATAAGTAAAGACCCTGGCGAAGCTCATAAAAGTTATGTTTACTGTAACAAAAATCATACAAATATCTCTCGAGCCGTTGGGTGTGTTCCATGTTTCAATGCAAACTTGACATACCACTATTAAAAGTCACAACTAAGAAAACTAAATTCGATCGGAACGGTATCTTTTCTACCCATGAACTAAATGCACAAAATTTTCATCCTCTATAATATGGAATGAGCGCAGCTGACTTCTCCCAATTTCAAAAGAATCATGTTAATAATAATAGCTGTAGGCGTGTTCTTTTAAAAATTTAGGTCAGTTCCGAATTCTTTTGCAAATTTGTAGGCGATACTTTCATTTTCGCTAGGGGGAGAATGTTTACCATAAATACTACAAAATTGTGCAAACAGACAGATGGACACACGAACAGGCGGACGTGTTTAGGTGTATCCCAAATTTAAAACTAGACAAGAATTTACATATTTTGTAGCATTTAGCATGAAGTTTATTTCTGCGTCTTATAAAGGTATTGAAAACACAATTAAATTATGACACACTATAATATTGGGTAGGCGTAGACAATTTTTTCCATTTCTGTGCAGGAAGGCTGCATCGCTTATAGAATATACGTTCAAATTTTTGCACATTTATTTTCTGTAGCATCCAACCAATTTTTCATTCCTTTTGAAAACCAGTGGTGTTCTCAGTTTACGTGGTGCTGTGGGCGTGTCCTTCGACTGATGTGGCCCATTTTCAATGCCAACCTGCATGCAAGAAGTTTGTGCCAAATGTGAATTCGATAGCTTCATTTTTGCAGCCAGCAGTATGTTTATAACAGAAAATTATACAGACGGACGGATGATTAAATCGATTTAGAATTCGATGCTACTTTGTGGGGTCTCTGATGCTTCCTTCTAGACGTTGCGAACGTTTTGAAAAAACGAATATAAAAAGTGTCAACCATATTTTCATGGTGTCGAAAAAATACAATTTGCTTGCAGCTTAATTTTAATTAGGAATCACTTCTGTTTCAAATTAATTTTTAGGTTCCTCCGAATTACTTGCGAATTTATGATAAACAAAAACATGAAGGGGAGCAGTTGGAATCGGCTGTTTTGGAAATCAACTTTGTGGTTACTCTTCAGCATTTTATTAAAGGACGACTCAAAGTAATTGCCCCCCGTATTGAAACACTTAATGTTTCTTATCGAATATCCAATTTTGCAGCTCAAATGTTCTGCACGCATTTACCGCATATACCATGGTGAAACCGAGAAGTACATAGAGGAAGATAAACCGCGTATTATGGCATCTGGGCGTTCACCAGAAATGTATCCATTCGATCACAATAACGATGAATTTGAAGAAAGTAATGACGAAAATGGTCTATATTTAACCAGATATAATGGTAAAAGCAATTTTGTGTAATAAAAGAAATAAAAAGTCTCATGCTTTCTTTTTTATTTCGTTTTATTTATTTCTACATTGCAAATGATTAGAATATGCTTCATCTTCCGCTTGGAAAGAAAAGCCTACACTTTTGTGGCTGCTAATAAATGGGTTTTTGATAAGCTATTGGCGAACGGTGAAATCCTCCAAAGAAATCATTTTGCATAATTTAACAAATATGTTCATTTTATGTAAGAAGCCGTTTACACTCGTAATGCTAGTTTGTGAAACAGCTGGAAAATTAACTGGAAACGTAATGAATTCTCGACACACGTTGGCGAAGAATTATTATAAAACTCGCGATATAAGCAGACACCAACGGTGATAAGCTAATTAGTATAAATTTTTTTATTAAATTGAACCACGCGCATGCATCCATTCACTTACATCCATAATACTTACATACAAAAAAGTTTAAGCATAAATACATAGAAATGTTTTCGTTGTGTATGTAAATTCATTCAAATACAATATATATAAAAGTTTTCGTGTACAGAGTTAACGTAAGGTGGATAATCATATAAAATATACACAAAACACCATGCGAAGCCAAAGTATCTATAATAATAATAATAGTGGTCATAATAATAACAATAATAATTAATAAATTAATTAATTTGTAAAGACTAAGCAAAATGAAGTAAATAAAAAACTAAGCTAATATAATAAAAAAGTCATCTCCTAAAAATAATTAAACACGCAGGCAATGTGGTTAAATAGACTAAATGGAGCGAAAGACGACAATTGATGAAACCATCAAAATTCAATAAAATTAAATAAACACAAAACGCAGAAAAATAATGGAATAGAATATGTGCAAAGAACGATATAATATTTCAAAATTAAAGCAAGAAAATTAAAGAACACTATAGTAGGCCACAGCCCACCATTAAATATCCAGTATCACTTCGTTTATTACAGTTATTCACATATGGACTTTTCAAAATAAAACGTTATATGGGAAGTGCTCGAAAAAGTGGTCCGATCTGAACAATTTTCAATAGCGTTCGTCTTTGAGCGCGTTTGGCAACATCGGTGTACCAAATTTTATCGAAATATCTCAAAAATTTCGATTCGGTGACCAAAAAGACAAGACGAGCAGATGCAGCGACAATCTTAGAGAGTGATTCTGAGTCGATCGGTGCAATAAAAGCTGCGTCTCTCTTAAGTCCTTCTGGGTGTTGCGGACATCCGCACAAATGTAATATACTCTGTGCAACAAGTGGTGTAAGGTATAAAAAGAGAAAAATAATATTTTTCAAATAAATAAAGCATAGAGCATCTATAAAATTATATAAAAGATTAAGCGGGTATTTTAATAAAAAATAAAATAAATTTATAAGAAAATGTGTAATAATTAACAATTATAGGATAAACTGCCCTTTTTTAATGTACACATATTTTTTCGTGATAAGATAAGTATTCCTTTTTTTTTTTTTCTACTTTCTTCCTCAAAGATATGCAATACATAAGATTTCATATGATTTACTTAAACGACTACTTGAAAGTATGCTTCACGAAAATCTTTAAGAACGCATTTAGTATGCTTCGTCGAATAGGAACTTAAGTGTTAGAATTCTAAGAGAGTTTAATAAAAAGCAAATATAAATATTTCCAAAAAAAAAGAAATTATTTTTCATTTTTTCCTAACGACGTGTTATGTATTATGATGTAATCACATAAATTCATTTACATCGTATCGGTCAATAAACGGTTCACCGCAGCAATTCAATGGTACTTGCGAAAAATTGGTTGACTTGTCTTTTTTGGTTGCATGATGGAAAGAAGGTAACTTGGTTTATTATTTATTTAAGCAACTATTTTAAACACTTCAAGGAGATTTAGAAGGATTATATGCTCGAACACGATAATTAGATATATATATGTATACATACATATATAATGTAAATAATATGTTTTGCCAAAAAATAACTAAGCATCTAAAAAATGATTTAGCAAAACATGAAAACCATTTCAAAGTTTTAATACTTGACAGAAACCACCTTGATATGTAGTTTAGTGTCAAGTGCATGAAAAACTAATTTATTGTTTTCCTTCTTTTTTTCATTTTCATTTTATTTTCCTGCATAAGTGTAAATGACTAAAATTCCATACTAGACCACAACTGCACACAACAAAAGCAATCTTTTTAGTGATTCACATTTGAAGTAAGACAGGAGTGGGGAACAGAAAGCCCGATAGAGTTGAAGTAAATTTCAAATACCAACTACACAACTACTACAACACACTTGTATTACTGATAATATGAGTAAATTTTCTAAAACAGTAGTGGGCACTTGAATACACATAAAGGGGAATTCTTCAAGTGCATATCACTCCCATACTTCTTCGAACGATGATAAAGACTTAAAGGGAGATCCAGAAAGGGAAAGGGGGTAAGTGCGTGTGTGTGTGATAGAGAGAGAGAGAGAGAGAGAGAGAGAACGAAAGAAATTTACATGCTTCTACGACTGCGGTAACTAAAAATTTTATTTTCTGAAAGTTTAGAAATTGTGTTAAATTTTACGCATAACAATGTATAAACTTGTAAGGAAAGAAGTGTTTTGTGGAAAAGTTTTAAGTTCATTTAATGGCTGGCTGGGCTAGGCTGGGCTGGGCAAAGCTAAGCTAAGTTAAAAGCGTAGTAAGTTACTTGGTTGGTTGGTTGGTTGCTTGTTTGCTTGTCGATTGTGCTCTGCCTTTTTATACCCGTCATCGAAGAATGGGGGTATATTCATTTAGTCAAAACATTTGCAACGCCCAGAAGGAAGCATCGTCGTCCTCACAAAGTATATATATTCTTGATCAGCATCAAATCCTTACTCAATCTAAGCATAATTGACCTAAACTCTTCAAAGGACACGCCTACGACGGACGCGTACCTATACGACAAAAACTTTTTTATTGAAATACTTTCATTGGAATAGTATTCTTTTGAAAATAGAAGAAATCACCTCACTCCATATTATAGACCATGAAAATTTTGCTCTTTTACTTCTTTTGTTTTTTTTAGGATGACGGTGATGGGTGTAAAAGATTCGGTCTCCACTGAATTTAGCTTTCTTACTTGTTATTGTTTAAAACCATTTGAAGTGATAATAGTACAGCAGTTGTAAAATTCTATTTGTTTTCGGTTACTCTGTACGCAAACTTCCTTAACTGCCAAGAAATTCTTCAAGTTGATGATTTTTATTATGATAATGCTGTTGATTCTCTTTAGATAGTAGAGTTTAAATCGTATGCAAAGTGCAACATGAGAAACGTCATGATGTCTATGATGTTGTACGATTACGTAAATTTTCAAATGTGCTAACGAACTTACTAATTTGCCATACAAACGGGCTTTACGTATGCAGATGAATTTCAGGAGTTGGCTGTTGTGGTTATTCAGATAGAAACAGCTTTTGTTGAAGAAGTAACCCCCCGTTTTTGTAAAAGCATATCGCACATTTAGAGGAAGAATTAAGTGAAAATTGAGAAATTTTAAAATTTTAGAGACAAAATAAAAATTAAAAAAGAACTAGAAATTATTTTAAAACTATTTTTTGGAATTACAGCAAATATTTTTATACAAACTCTTTATTATTATTATTATATTATTATTATTATTATAAATTTAGAGAATAAATTCCAAGACCAAAGTCTTAATGCACTAGCATCTAAGGCTTTATTAAAAACTCTACCGCACTTCATTTCAGAATGTGGATAGTGATTTGTAGCGAATTATAAAAAGTTTCTTTCATTATGTAAAGATGAAAAGGTTTTAATGGATATAAAAAAATTGAAAAACAGGGCGACCCAAAACAGAAAAACTAAGCTAAATGAAGGATAGGTAGGAATAAGTTGGAGGTAGATGCGAATAATTATCGCATAAAGAAATTGACTCTTTTGCACGTGCTTTTTTATAATAAGTCTACTCTCCAAGTTTGTAGGCTTTCTGTTACTAATTTGTTTGTATAGATATTCGAAAATCCCGGATAATAAAAGTGGTGCTTCTGTTGCACTCTATACAGTGCAAACGCTGTGTAAATGATGCTTAGTTTCTGCCTTACGGATGAAAGTAACTACGCCAATGGTAAATGAGAAACATTTACTTGTTTGTATGTTTTATGAAAGTGAAGCCCTGTTTGCAATGCAAATTCTGTATGAAGTCTATATGGTTTTTGCTGAATTCTTTATATGAATTCTACGTAGAGACACAACACCTAACCTACTATATTACTAATGAAAATATTTAGCGCGTTTATATATTACTGCACTTTATTAATAATGGGCAGGGGAATTCCGTAAATGTATTGGGTTGAGGGGCAAGTTTTGTCATACTTCGCCATATGGTGGATGCTGACTTTCTTTGCTATTGCAATGTGATTAGATGTGAGTTACTTTAACATGAACCGCAAACTGTCATTATCGCCCATACCGACGATCTTCTTCGAGACTAAAATCTCTGGAACGAAACTTGGGAAACCACCTTTGGCAAGTCCTGACAATTACAACAACTCTTCCCGACGTGTCAACTAAATATTTACACTCAACAGATGCGCTACTTCCTTTATGGAAATTATACCAAATGCAATATCTTAAACGCACTTTATCCGCTGCGATTTATTCTCTCTGTGCTTCGCAGCTAACTGATGAAAAGTATAGACAGTAGCCCTCTTGTATGCAACGAGAGCAGTGCCATAGTAACTGTACAAAACAGAAAAAATTACCGACGCCTACCCTATATTACAGCGTATTCAATCTTTAGTTTGGTCAAAAGCATTAAAATCGGAATGCACATGTCCATCTGCCCCTCTGTTCATCAATGTAGTATATACGATAAATATTCTCCGGTTTGCGAAAATGAACGTACCACCCAATAAATTTGAAAGGAACAAAACCAGTCAAACAACACGCCGAAAACACTCACACCGCTATGCAACGACACCTTCATTTTCTGTGTTTTTTGCTCGTTATTCATAGACTAGGAATACACAGTATAAATGTTAACTTTTATTCTAAAAAATTAAAAAACCAGCCAAGCTCACCCTTAAAACTTAATCACAGCGGAACATGAGTTACTTACTTCATACAATTGGTCCTTTCTGTGATTTTCTATTAAAGCTTTTATAATAAAAAATATCGCACATCGCGATTTAAAAAATTAAAAAAGCCGCAGTGGTCTTAAGACGTTTTACAGGGCAGTCAGTTACAAACTAAATCTTATCTAATTGCTTGGCCAATGTTAGTCTTCAAACAAAAGTGCGCTTTTAGCAACTTTTTTATTTAACACCAACCCAGAGGACATAGTAACTTACTCTTGCATGGTGAACCCAGCCATTATGATCTTGTAAATCGTGTTTTCATTGTTGATTTCTCAGTTTTCAATTGTTTCAACGGGTTTCAGCTAAAGAGCTCAATATAGGCTTATACCTATGTTGCAAGTATGCTGCTAAAGGATCGGTCAGATACGACTTTATCCTTCAAGTGTCTTGCTAAGTGGACTTGTTTTAACTTGAAATTGTTGCTAAAGATGTTAAAGTTAAATCATCTATTATATATAATCAAAGCGCCATCAATCAAACAAGAAATTTCGCTTATAATAGATTCATAGCAATGTCCCATGCCTTAAAATGAGAAGCACAGCGATGAGTTGGAGGAATTTCAAATAGCGTTAAGACTTCTTCAACGAGTTATTTTGAATACTAGTCTCAATTATTAGTTAGTGCCAACAAACATTATATTTTATACTGCGATAAAAACACAAGGTATAATTTATTGTTCCCTATGGCACACTTAGACCAATCGCTCTGAAATTTTTCTTCAAAATGAAGCAAAAATTGAAGAGAATGTGCTCGTTGTATCGCGCAGGAGCTTCATTTATTCTAAGTAGATAATTTTTACTGAAATCGCAATTACCTTAAGTAGAAAGTTGAATTGTTTCCAAATATATAATTCTGCTAGTCCCATGAAACTATGGACGATCTATTCAAATACTTGCACTTTGAACTGAGAAAATTGGCGAACTCAGAAAAAAACGCCTAAGAACTACGCCACTACACCACCTACACCACTACCCCACCTACACCACTACACCACCTACACCACTGCACCACCTACACCACTAGACCACCTACACTACTTCACAGTTCATACAGTAATGTTTCAAAATAAGATCTTATACGAGAATTGGTCGAAAAAAATATCCGATCCGAATAATGTCCACCAGCGCTCACCCTTGGGCCAATGCACGTCAGTGTATTTAATTTCATCCAAATATCTCAAAAATTGCGACCTCTATTTGGAACGCAAAAAACCAAGGCAGACCAGCGAATAGACGGATGGACAATTTTAGGTTGGTATAAAAATGCATTGGTCTAACACAAGCCCTTCTGTATATTATGTATATTCGCATAAACTTAATATACCCTTGTACCACAAATGGTGTAGGGTATAAAAAAGGTTAAAAAGGTCAATACTAATAACGCTTGGCAGATCGCATCTTAAGTTCCAAGCAAGCCTTTCGCTAGTAATGAACATTTGAAATCGTGTGTGGTGTACAAATAAAAAAACGTTTATGAGCGTTATATTACAAAAGCAACGGGTAAGAAATTATTCCCCGAAACATTTTTATTTCACATCAAGAAAAGAAAAGCAGTAAGAACATTATGATCGGGCAAGACCAACCATTAAATACCCTACATCGCATTATCTAACACAAATCTTATTTCTATTATAAAACACAAAAATTAGATCTGTATAAAGGCATATTTTTCAGGTGCGTATTTATGGGGAAGCGGGCCCAAAACGCAGCCTAACGTCGTACAAATTTAAACGTTACATAGGGCAGGATTCAAAAATAGACGTAGATGGTCCAAATTTGATAAAGTTAATTTTTTTTTATTAAATTATTATTACGATATGAACTTCGGTTTTAATTATATGAGACAAGGCTGAAAAATTTCCGCAGGCAGTCTAAAGTTTTCATACCACTTACCCACTTTTGCCGAGAAATTTTGAAAATTGCAATTTTTTTCTATACAATGACTTGTCAGAATACCGCTTTATATGGGGAGTGGTGAAAAAAGTGGATCGATCCGAACATTTGCATTTGTTCGTTTTGGTTCAAAACACGTCACTGTACCAAATTTCATCAAAATATATCGAGAATTGCGACCTGTAGCTTGGACACAAATATTAATGGACAGGTATCAGACGGACAAACAGACTTAGATCAATTCAAATTATGATTGTGAATCGATTGGTATAATAAAAGGCGGATCCTGTAGGCTATGGGCTCGCGGTAAGGAGCAAAAAAATTAGAGCTGTCGATAAGCTGTTCATTATTCTTACTATCGAATAAAAATTTGTCAATCTTGAAATTGCTTTCGACTAACATATTCATATTACAATCAACTTTACTCAATACCGAGAGCCATAAATCAGCGCGCGGCCCTTGTACTGTTGGGGCATCACTCATTACAGTTACAAGATTTTTGATCTGCAGATTTAAAAAAAAAAACAGACAATTTTTACACATATTTCAAAAAAGTATCGGATCGTGGGAGTTGTGCACTTACTTCTAAAAATCAAAATTCCCTTTTGATAAATAAAGACAACAATTCAACAAAGAAAATGCCTATCAGGTATAATTGCATTCTCTCTTGCATTCCTATTACTTTTTTTTCTAACTCCCAATACCTCATTTTAAATAATTACCTTAAAATAATATGGTATCGACTTTAGATGCTGGACGTAGGAGCTGATGTAAAAATGCAATGCCGAGTCGGAACAGTGGTGCAAAAAGTTCAAGCAGTTTAATGCAATTCTAAGATTAGTCAGGTTTACTTCCTATTCAGATCAAGTGAATACGTATGCTTGACAGTAAGCCATGTTACAATTTCCTGTTCAAGTCTAGCCATAGCCAGAGTTCTCAATCAGTTCCATATCTTTAACTTTTGGTTTTGAAGTTAGCCGAGTGGAGCTACCTTTCTTTGAAGAAACGCTACCGGTCTAGCTGAGTTTTCGATGCTGACAGAACAAAAGAAAAATTGTATCTTCTCGAGCTTAAGGATTATTTTATACAAACTTTTTGTTGGTCACATAGAAGGAAACGGTTATTTTTTTGGAATAAAATAAATTTTTTGCAATGGTTTCAAGTAAATAAACATTTATTCCATATGTGCAAAAATGAAATTACTCGAGAACAGAAAAACCGATATAAACAATTTCGTAAGTAATTGGGACTGAAGACGAAAAATTCAAAAAAAAAAAAAAAAATGAAAACCGATTTATTCAAATTGAAACCATTCAAAGTAATTACTCGAAGCGTAGAAAACTAAATTAATTCTACTAAAAATTCACAAAAAGTCGTATACATGAGCATGTGGTTTAAGCCAAAATTGCTGTTAGAAACGAAACGCCAGCAGAAAGAAAAAACAAACCAATTAAATGAAAGAGTTCTTAACAATAAAAATTCTTTTGTCGTGGTCTGCCGCGTTGACAAAAAAAAAAAGATGCAAGAGAGCACGAAAATTTAAAATAATATACAGAAAATTTAAGCAAATTTTTATTTGTTTTCCAACGGTTCGTATAAAATAGTCAAATAAAAATACAGTTTTCATCAATCAATTAAAAAATAAAAAGAAGCGTAAGCGAAAAAAGACAGATATTTATATACTATGCGTCTCTGGTAGAAACTGTGACGCCGATTAACTTAATAACTTTTTTGTTCGAGTCAAATTTCCTATCTATTTCTGAAAAACATTATGGATAAAATATAAATTTACCATTAAAAAATGCTTTAAATGCTTGCCAATTGCTTTAATTTATGAAATGATAAGAAATTAAATTGGGCAACCGCTTAACTTAAAAATGGAATGTTTAGAATCATCATTTCCCTTAATGGTGTCTTGATTAATGTCAAATTCTATGATAATTTTATCAGGCTCGAAAACCTCTGTTCGTGTAGTTTATCAGACTTCTTTGACTAGTCATTGACGTTATTCGAATTCTTACCCAAAATTTTGATATTCTTCTTTTTATCTCTAAATAACTATCTATAGCTGGTGACAGGTATTTAATGATTATTTTAATTTATAAAAAGTGTATACTCGTATATATTGATCTACAGGGTACGACTTAAGCTTAGAATTTACTTCGGTTCTATAGCGCATTGTTAGCATTCCATATCCAGCATATGAAATATTTCGGATTCTAAGATAGGTTTTCGTTGTTTTTAAGTTGAAAAGTTGTTCAAGTATTTAAAAAACCTTCAGCAGGGCCCTTGTGGCAATTCTGTAGACACCTTTGCATTTGTAGACTTTGGTTTTTTACTGAAGGTTTAAGTCTGGCTTAGGCATGTTGTTTAATTATATATTAGGGTTCATTTAAGGTAGGCATGGGTGGGAGTCGGCATGTGTTGGGGTTGGCATATGTTACGGTTGCTCTGTGATTCAATTTACGTATGTTAGGGTTTGTATAGGTTAGGATAGAAATAGTGAGAGGAAGGCATTGGCATGTGCTTGCGCCTATTTAGTAATATCCTCTTAGTTAGATGCCTATCCACTCCGAGTATGCATTTAGCCCAGATGTATACCTGGGATTTGTTTCTATTTCTTTATTCATTCCTTTATAAATACTTTTTTCCTTTTGTTAAACCTATAATTACAATAATTCGGATGTTTAAGTCGTTAACCATTGCTTATCATAGTTGAATTTGATTTGTAGGTGAATGCCACAAACATGGTTAGGTGAGATTTTGTCGTTCTAGTACCATTCCAGCTCTGTTGTGCGTGCCTAAAACTTTTTCTTAACAAATAATTTAGACCATGGTATTATCTGAAACGACTAAATCAGAACACGGTTCAATAACTCATTCGTAGATACCTACTGCGTATACATGCCTACCGTGTGGTTTTTTTCGTATACTCAGGCTTATAAGAATACCATTGCGCATATTAATTTAAAAACACAGAATTGTATAACTTTAATAAAAAAAGCAAGAACGCTATAATCGGACAAGGCCAACCATTAAATACTCTGCGTCGCATTGTCCAACGCAATTCTTTTTATTAGAAAACACAAGAATAATATCTTGTTTCTATATAAATGCATATTTATCAAGTGCGTATTTATGGGGAAGCGGACCCAAAACGCCTAATGTAGTGCAAGTTTAAACATTACATAGGGCAGAATTCAAAAATAGGCGTAGATGGTCCAAATTTTGTATAGTTAATTTTTGTGAGAAATTTCTATTGTGGGTCAATTTTCAACACCACATATTAAGAGTTAGACTTCTCTGCTCTCAATTTTCGACTCAATTTTCCTGAAAATCCTTATTAGAGTAGGGTCCAAAAAATAGCCCGAGATGGTCCCAATTTGGTGTATTTAAATTACTATTATGATATAATTTCCATCATGAAACATTGAAAGTTATATCTTTTTGTCGTATGAACTTCAGCTTACGTTATATGAGAGGGGTTCAAAAATTGCACTTTCACCGAGAAATTTTGGGAAGAGGGAGTGGTCGAAAAAGTGGAGCGATCCGAACGTTTTCAATAGGGTTTGTTTTGAATCAGAACCCGTCACTGTGCCAAATTTCATCAAAATGTCTGAAGAATTGCTATCAGTAACTTGGACACAACTTTGCGTGGACAGACGTTAGACGGGCAGACAGGCTTAGATCAATTCGCGTTATGATTGTGGATCGATTTGTATAATAAAAGGCGGATCTATCTTAAGCGCGTCCGCGTATTACACACGTCCGTCCTAAGTTATTATACCCTGTAGCAGAAGTGGTGTAAGGTATAACAAAATTTAAAGTTGTTGGTTCGGGTGCTTGACATGTGATACAGGTAAAAATTTTGTACATTTACAGATTGCAACGTGCGAACGTACATAGAAAAAATTTGAGCTTACCTACAGAGTAATCATATATCTTTTAGGTAATGCTCGCTCGCCACTAAGATGAAAGTCGATACGTATTCCCGTTTGCCTTACGCATGACTTGCGCTGTCGCTTTCTTCGGCATCGTTGACACTCAACGAAAATAAGAAAAAAGGAGCAAATTTATGTTTGTATATATCTGTGGCTGTCAAGATCCACAAGTAACCAGCTGAACTTTCTATCAGATTTAATAAAATACTAAGTGCATGAACACATTAAAGTTTTAGTCGAGATTTTGTTGAATCTTCTGTCAAGCGAGTAACATAAGCGTCTGAGCTTGCGCTAACTGTTTAGGATATTTAATTAGTGAAATGGCGTTCAAGCGCTTTAACCATAACTCCGTGATAAAAAATTCAAGGGGTGATCTCGATTCGAAGCCATAATTCCATCCAGCCTTATCACATAAAAAAGGCGTGCTTATATACTAAGACGATTACCTTATCAACTAGAATACATATGAGAATTTGTGTGTTACACATATAAAGCCGCTTGGCTTGGTTTGAGGTCTCTAAAATATATTATAGTGGTGTGCCTGGGCCTGATTGAATTCCTTCATGTATATTCAAATCATTTTAAAAAAATGGTGTTATTTTAAAAATTTGTATTCAGTCCTTGAAATCAGGTGCTTTCCCTTTGTGTTGGAAGAGTAGTTCGCTTATTCGAGTTGGCGAATGTGGAAACAGTCGTCACGTTGAGAAGTATAAAGGCATTGCCAAGTTGAATGTTTTCCCTAAATTGTTTGAACGAATTGTTACTCACCATTGATCTTTTATTATCAAACCTTATATTTCCCTATTTCAGCATGTCTTTCTGAAAGGATGATCAACTGTCATGAATCTCTTAGAGTTTACTTGACATGTTTTCAAGCCTTTCCCGTGACGTCTGGAAAGCACTTAAAGCTCCTTTTATTTATTTTAATTTACGTATTAACGATCACTTTCGGTGATCAAATCCAGCCATATCTTAATGTGCGTTGACGATGTTGCTTTGTTTTCTTCCTTGGAATCGCAATTGTATCGGCTTTAAATTTACTTAAATTGTTAAGTTACACAGTGCTCGTTAAATTTTATGAAATTAAACCTGAAAAGATGCAAGAAGGTTTCTTTCTCAAGGAGAAAGCCATTCAATACTGAGTATTTCATCAATTCGCAAAAGTAGGAAAAAAGGTTGGAGTTCGTTCATCGATTTAGGGGACCCATTCGACCAAAGATTACGTTTTAATTTGTACAGTGAGCTGTCTAGGGCTCTAGGGCGCTAGATTTCGTTAAGCGGTGGTCCAAAGAGCTTTAGGTTCCGTACATTCCAAAAAGTCTATGTATGTCCTTAGTTGGCCCAATTCTTGAGCATGTGTCTGCTGTGTGGTCTCCTTTCTAAAGATGTTACGTACATTCACTTGAATCCGTTCAACAGCAATTCTTGCTGTTTGGTCTTAAGAATTTGGGTTGGGACCCGCTTGTCTCTGTGCCTACTTATGAAAATAGGTTGCTTCTGTTATTCTTACCATCACTTGACAAACGTGAATTTATTCTTGGTCTTTCCTTTTTAATTAAACTAATAAACGGTACTACCGACACTACACTTTACTTAGTGAGAAAAACTTTAATGTCCCTTATCCTTGCTTTAGGCACTTTATTTTCTCAAGCTTGGTCAATTATGAGCTGTTTAATTCGTTTAAAATTATTTGCAGAAACCTAGATGATGTTTATCACTTATCTCACACATCTCAATATCGGGCTATTTAAAGCCCATTAAAACAACTACGCTTGATACGCTCGAATTGCCTATGTCTTATTTAAACTAACTTGCGCGTTACTAAAATTCGAAAATTAAGTGGTGTTATTTATATTATCGGTTGCCCAGCTTTTGCATGTTTTCATTGGTTTAGGGATTTACTTGTAACTTGGATCTCTGCTGGTTGTGGGTGTGCCACTGTGCTATTTGTGCACATGCTTTTTTTCGTTTTTATTTATTTATACATTAATTTTTTTGCTTTCTTAACTTCTCCTTATATACCTTGTATTACTTTTCAATAATAATTAGTATAACATCTACTTCTAGCAGTCTACTGAATTCGGCTGTTAATTTATCTTAGCTGAGTTTCGTGTGTAAGTAAATAGCTAAATAAATAAATACACAAATTGTTTCCAAAATTGTGATCGGGTCAACAGACCACGGACATTTTTGCACCCATCACCAAAGGAGGGGAGGTGTACTCATTTGCAACACCCAAAAGGAAGCCTCAGACACCCTTTAAAGTATATATTTTCTTGATCAGATGTGTTATCTGCCTAAAAATTTCTTAATACAAGAGTAAATGTTGTGGACACCACGACCTGGTGGATCATTTTGTTCTTAACAATACCACCGATAAGAGTATCAAATAAAAGGACTAGCAGACTAGAAGGCAAAAAGCTAAGTGTGTTGGTGCTAAATTAACTATAGTGGAGGTCGCGTGGTAAATTAATTTTCCTTAACAGTACCTTATAGTGAAGTGGAAGACGAAAGATAAATGTTATCCCATTCATAATTTTATGATAATATACAAAAGCGTGGCGTGCCAAACATTTTAATGGTGGTCCCAAGCCGAATATAACTTTCTTACATGTAACACGTAAGATTAACAAGTACGCCAAATATCAAGCCTATGACGAATATGATGTGTACTGTATGGCATCTCTGAAGCGTACCTTTGAGGGTTACATCTGCTGGATGCTCGTACGCTCAATGCTCATGGCCTATCATGTTGCGCAAAAATATTGTTATTACCTGTTACCCAAAAGGACATGTTGCTTATGTTCTCGTTAATATAAAGAGGAAATGTGTTTTTCGGAACCGATTTAATGATATAGTTATGGATAAACAACAAGAATTAGGTAAAATAAGCACGATATTTTTCAGCCCTTGTCCGCGAGTTGCAAAGTAAAACCACCTGCGCTTGTCCATTTAACATAAACTTGAGTAAATAGCAAAGCAAATAATTTAATACTTTCTCTCTCAATTCTATAAGCCTTACTTGGTTTGACATGACACTTTGTTTTTGTTATATATTTGCACTTTATATTATTTTATTATAGGAACGTGGCTAATGAAAATGTTTGTGAACCACTGAACTGATTCGTAAAAGTGTCGCAATTAAACTTGCGGACTACTAGTTGTTGTAACTAAAGTAACAGTTTAATCGATTGCTGCAACGATACTTATATTCCTACAAGGCTACATAGATCACGCATGTTAGAAAGCAACGTGACTTTTATTTATTGATTTCTTCCAACCCCCCATTTTTATATGAGTGCTTTTATGAGAAAGCTATGCTTCTTTCTATTCTTAGACTTGAAGAATACCGTAACTGGATTACCCAATTATATGCGGACTACGATTTTTAAATTTGTAAATAGTAAATTTGGTTTGGGAAGATTTGTGCCAGCTTGGCCGAGCGACTAAACTGTTGATTATTACCAGACGACGCTTGAAAATTATTCGCGATCTTGTGGAGGACCAACATGTTAAATATGTAGTAATATAGAGAGACGACAAACCGCACCACTTGGAACATGCGCTTTTATTAAACATTTTTAAATATTTTGGTTCATAAGCTGTTCTTTATTAATCCTCAACTGTCTCGCCGAAATTGAACAAATTGGAATTGTCACCGGTGAGATCAGAGAAAGGCGTAAAAATATCCTTAACCCAAATTCCTATAATACATTTACAAAAGTTGACTGTAAAAATTAGTTCTTTTTCCCTGCCGACTGCTTAAATGTGATGACTAAGCATACATACTCATTGTGTTGGCTAGAACTCCGCGTTTAGGTAAATCCAAATAAATTGCTAGAAACTTTTAAACTTTTAAAAAATTTACCCATTTGAAATTATTGGAATGAGACTGCTATCTGCTTGGGCATAAGAATATTTTGGAGAATCTTTTAAAACAAAATCGTCCTAGACAATAGTTTTCGCTTGCGCCGATAGTGATGATTTTGCTTATTTGCTGGAATTATTTGTATGATAATGGTTTATGCTCTTTAGAGTATTTAAAGCTTGTTGATAAAAGCAAACGAGGCCAAACATTTACTCTTCTTGAACGACTATAATATCGATTAGAATGTTCCGGCAATTTGATGGCCGCTAAATAGTTATCCTTCAAACGATAGTTTCAAAACCAATGAAAGATTGATTGAACTGAAGTTTGGCGTCTGAATTACCTGGTGAACGTGGGTATTTTTGAAACTTCCAAATTGTTTGCTCGAAGGAAATACGATAAATGCCGTGAACATATGTGAAAGCAGAAATTAATTTCTAAAATTGACAAAGGAGTAGAGCGTCAAGAGAATTCCATACAGCTTTTGTTACATATTATTGTATATATAATATTAATGTTTTATTATAGTTGTATTCATAGCCAACCATCATTAGATGCGTGTTCAAATTTGAACATACTCGAGTAAGTTCTATCGCCAAATATTCTTTAAGTTCGATATCAAATTAAACTTATAGCTACAAATTCATTTTCTGAACGTTAATAATAAGGGATATTAGAAACACTTGGGCTGTCTTTTCTTCCAACATTTATTTTATTATTGATTTTATTATTGTAAACAGACAAACGTCAAAGTTGGCTCCTTAGTTTCCTATTGTTTTCCGAATGACGAAGGACATGCGTAACTTTCAACCAAATAGTTCTCAAAATACGCCTTTCAACTAAAAGTTACTCACTAAAAGACACATAGCGAGTGCCCCAAACTTTTTTTATGAATAACCAACGCTTTAAAATTATTGTACGAATATCAAATATTATTGCTTCTGAATCTTTTTCTCCCACTCGTTGCCTTTTTTTTTCTCTGAAAATATACAGTTAAAATTTTCTGTCTGATACTTAACTTAGTCGGAGTATGTCTGTTCATGTTTAGCAATGCTGTGGTGAAAGATTTCTTTAATAAACGCACAGAAAACAAACAAATATGTTTTATAACTCGATAAAGAATATTTAAAAAAAAAAGACTGTATAAAGTTGCAAAAGTGGTTTTGTAAATAAAATCACTTAAATAAGCGCAACCTATAGCCTAAAGACCTAAAACACTATACTAAGCAGGGATATGCAGCACATATGTACATATACAGAATTTGTAGATGTGTACGTAAGGATCTATAACTACAGTAAAGTAAAGTAATGGCTTTGCTCGTGAAAATCGTTATCTGTGTATGCAATAGATTTTATATATTTAAGAGTATGTGTTGAAAAAAGCTGCATTAAAAAACAAAGTGATTATAACAGCACAACACAACACAACATATTCAAGTGTTAAGTTTCTTTTCTCACTACTTTTCCTTGATGTTCGTTTGGTTTCTGTTCTTGTTACTGTTAAGGCTGTGCACTGGTATTAAGCCTCTGGGATCAATAAATTTTAAAAGAAATACCAACAGTACACACATATTACATCTGCAGGTCTTCCTTTTAGTCAGTTCGTTGGGTAGTGTTTGGCTGTTGAAATATTTAAGTTAAAAAGACTTTACTTATTTTCACAAACGAATGCTAACATCCTTTAAAATAGCAGCATTAGAAAGTTACAAGTGTACAACAGCAGCAACAACAATGTCATCGACTAGCAATAATAATAATTTCTATTCCATTTATATATATATATATATATATATATACATATATATATATATATATATATATATATATATATATATATATATATATACATATACGTTTAACAACAGCAATAACCAGTGTAGTAAAATAACTGCACTAATGAGAAACTTTTGTAGTACGTCTTGTGCTGGGCGCAGTTGTTTTCATACATATTGAAATTTGCAGCACGCACATAGAGCGCAAGAGACGATCATTTAGGATACTTTTTACTTTATCTTAGAAAACATCCCAGACAAGCACTTTTTGCCTTAGCGATGTTATCAGACTCGATACCTTCACGGTCCTGTTGCCGATGTTTCAATAACTACTGTGCAATTTATATCCGTGTTCGAGACAAGCGATTTTCTTCTTTTTAGTATAGAATGAGAGCAAACGGTTCAGCACATTGAAGAGTACGACTAGAATTCGACGGGGTAGCAACATGAATGAGAAAAAAACCACGAATTCTTGGGATGCTCGTTTCACCGCGGCAATAGAATCAAGAAAACTGTTCCCGCGGTCCGCTCTATTTCTCCCTACCATCCGTGTTGTCAATCTAAGCAATCCGCATACCGAACAGTTCGTCACAAATGCAGATCTCTCGTAAGGAAACCGCGGAGCTGGTGCGAAACTCAATGGAATAGATTTGAATTGTTACAGCAACTATCTCCACGACATATTAAATGGAATAAAATCTAATTGGCCATACACATCTAATATATAGGCGTTAATTTGTGTATTTGATGCGTTTAGGTGGAACCTGTTTATTTGGTCGTTAGCCAGTAGTTAGTTGGCTGTTGTTGTTTTTTTCTTTTTTTTTAAATACTAAACTACAAATCGGAAATTTATCGTAATGACTTTTTCGATCCCGGACCCAACATACATATATAGGTCTACTGTGCAAATCACAGTACATTTCGGATTAAAATTTCGCTGATTTAGATTTATTTTCCTAGAGCAGAGGACAAAAAATACATGAACCCGTGTTTGTCTAGATAAAGGAATAGAGAATATATCGCGATATGGCAGGCATAATAGGTGCCACAAGTCGTTACAGAACTAACCAACGCTTTATAAGAAATGATGTTTATGTTTGTCATCATAAAGATGGTTCTCAAAAATCGACACCCGACATCCAAAACCTCAAACTTTTTGAACTGATGGACTAGCAATTACGTAGTTCTGTCTTGTCAATTAATGACTTCTTTTATTCCCATTCTAGAAGAAGAAGTTTCGTGGACAAAATTTTCCAAAAATTTAGGTAAAGAAGAATTTACGTATATGCAACTATTGCTAGATGCACTCTTTCTGTCTCCAATTATTCGAGCAACGAACATGTAATGAAAATATTAATTGCAAATTGTTTGTTCTTTGAAAAATATCGATATGCGCAGCACGCAAACTAGTGGTTGGCGAATTTCGCGAAGCATGGTGCTGTGAAAAAGTGCTATGAACAAGTAAAGACAAGCTATAGTGTGGCATGACTTACCAGTAAATACCCTACACCACCCTACAGTTGTCCTTATATCGGCTTTTCAAAAGGAGACGTTATATGGTGTGGAGTGACCAAGAAAGCAGTCCGATTCGAACAGTTTTCAATAGCATTCGCCCTTTGACCAAAGCACGTCAGCCTACCAAATTTCATCAAATTATCTCAAAAATTGTATGCTACAAGGTCAACAAAAAAAAGACAGACAGACGAACAGAAAAGCTTAGATCGATTTGGAAAATGATACCTAATCTGGATGTTGCATACATCCGCACGAACTTAATATACCCTTGTATCACAAGTTGTGTGTGATATGAAAACCGAATCACATTTATATTATTTATCTGAGCAAACCCAATTCTTATATTCTAAAGACTTTTTACGGCAACCCTAGGCGTCGTGGTTGTATGTTTCTTCTATTATTCTAGAGATTTTTGCTAATTTTCGTAAACTTTATTATAAATTGGCGCTAAATTTTTGTGCAAGTTCTGGAAACTAAAATTATACGTTAACTTGAGTTTTGCGAACAATGTTGTCACTCAAAATGTGCTAATATTGCTGGTGAAGCTAGTCTTAGTCTTGGACCCTACAAGAGGTTTACGCTGGTAATGGCCTGATTGATCTTGGTCGTCTTTTAATATTAAAAAAATGGGGCTTTCTGAAATAAGGAAGAACCCCACGGCGTTGCAGTTCAAGATTGAAAAATACAAGACGATGTTTGATGAGGTAGTTTTTCTAAACTGTTCTGATATTCTTCGCAATCGCAAGAGCTCATCCTTTAGTAAGGCTTGTGTGCCTTCTTCTGTGACTTCACAGAACGCATGTTCAGAATCGATGGCTCCTCCACTTAACTTCACTTGACTTCAATAGTGAACCGTGTGGACGTCACGTCATTTTGTGCTTTATTCCGGAAGCAGCCGAACGGATTAGTCCTCCTCGTACCACCTATGTGGGCGCACACTCCACTAGCCAAAATTAGTCTAAATCACCACAAAATAAGAAGAAGTCCTCCCATCCTGATAGCTCCACCTCACGTGTAAATACAAAAGAGGTACTCCTTCGTTTGTTTCTTCTCTTTAAAATGCTTCTACCTTAGTGTCCAAAAACGCTGTTGCAAACAGTGTGACCGCCGTCATTAGGAATCATTAGGAATCATAAAGGAAGTCAAGTTTTGCACTTAATACGTTGTGCAAAAACACTAAAAGTTATAAATTAATTCTAAAAAAATTCCATCTGACCATCTAAGTCGAGCTAGCGTTTTCAAGACATCTTCATCTCAACCTAGACTTAATCCGTTCTTTAAAATTTTAATTCCAACCGAAAGCAAGAAAGGAAGACACATGTCGAAATATCATGAGATAACTCTTCCACCTACAAAAATTTGGATCATTCTTCAGGCCTAGTGACAACCATTTACCAACACTTTTTATGGAACAAACACTCCTCAGACGGTTGCACTCAAGAAATACGCCTTTAGAAACCCTAATGGAGACAGACGGATGATCGAAACGGACGGGGTGATGTCATGCACTGGGCTATTCTGCACAACGCCCTACTTATGGTCTCCTTCGGTCCATATATTTAAATGGAAGACGCCCAAACCTAGTTTTCTCACATTAAAAAAAAAAAAAAAATAATTCGCCAAATACTCAATAGATGACAAATACATCAATATATGGTGACATAATAATCATAGCCAATCAATCAATGAAAATTATAAATAATTTTTTATCTTTCAGTTGCGCTCTTAAAAAAAAAAGAGTGCAAGAAAAAAAACATCATAACCTCCTGATGGGTGAGCACTGCTGCTTGTGATGACGTTTACATATTGCTGCATGTGGTTATGGTTGTGTACTGTTGCATTAGAAACGACGTCGCGTATGCAGATGCAGTTGCTTTCATATGACTCGAATCATCTTATTGATTTGTCCACGGTTGTTGCCTTTGTTGAGTTGTGCCCCTACTTGATTACGCCGAAACTTATTAATGCTACTTCAGTTTTTACCGTTCAAGAATTTACAATTACCAGTTATGCATATATATTTGCAATCTCTTCTCATCCCGTCTTTTTCATTCATATGTTTGTATTTGTGACTTATGATGTTAAGTCGCTCTTCAAGAAATTCTTTTAGTATTAAACTTCACATTTGAAATCCACAAGTTGCTATAAAGTTTGCCTGCTTCCATATAATTTTTTATGTTAGTTACAATCACATCGGCTTAATACAAAGTCGAGCATATCTAAATCGAGAAGGTTCTCCATTGTATCATTTTTTCACTCAATATTTTCATAAATGATATAAAGGATATGTTGTTCCTTTACTGTTCATGGTTTCATTTTTGAATTAATTCGCCATACGTATAAATATTCTTTTATTACAATAAAATATTTACTTAGAACTACAGCGACAATAGAGATCGCACAACGTTTCCGAATAAAGCAAATAGAAGGATTGGTGTGGTCAACCCTTCTGTTCTACCTGTTTGTAAAAATTGATTGTAAGGTAAAGATTTTGGGTTCATACATTCATCTCCTATTTTAGATTATAATTTAGATTACTCTGTCTATTGACAAAGCTTAATGCTAGAACCGAGTATGTCAATTTGATCCTTTCAAACTTTCGAACTTCAAAAAAATGGTTCCAAAGCATGTAATGTTCGAACATATTTTGGTAAGTTTTATTTCTATGAGAAGTTCTTTAAATACCTACAATCAATAGTTTTCTACTTGCCCTAGTTTTGGAGATAGCAATGACACACAGGTATTTCAACCAAAGTTGGTCAATTTGATCTACTTTCTTTTTGGAATTGGAACTGTCATCAGGACCATCTCCATTCCCAAGATGCTTGAAAATGGTGCAAAGTTGTTTTCTAGTGGGGGTACAGGTAAGGATTAAACAGGTGACTTTCAATGTATACTTCGCCTTTCGTCCTTCAAATGTTCTTTGACGCTATCGCTTTTTAAATTCTCTAATGCCCGTCAAATTATTTGCGGGAAAATTAGGTCACCATGTAAGGTCCTTGTTTTGGTCCTACACGTAGTTATAAGTTATACCTATGTGTTTAAAGTAGGATAAGCATATTCTACTTTCGACTCACTTTCTTTTGTAGTAAGCAGTTTGTTATGCTGTCGTGAGTATCAGAGGGATGCTGTAATAAGTAGCTACTGCATAAGTAAGAACGGAACGAAACAGGAATATCACACTCTCAATAAGTTAGCTGACATACTTCGAATGCAACCAACTAACCGATTGACAACGCCGATTCGATTTCGAACAGAGCGTTAGTGGAGACGAAGATTGCACATCCTCTCCCTTCTGGATCAAACCGTCGACTAGGTAGCACAGCACCGTCCGAAACAAAATCCCCCAACATCCGATCGCACCCTGCAGGTGCCGAATTAAGAATATTTGGAACGAAGAGCGTCTATTCCGTACACTGACCGCTGACGGTTGGTCATTTAAGTGAAGTGTAGGCATTTACCCCCTTTATAGTACCCCTATGTATTTTACCTGCTGTCATAAGGTTATTAATAAACGGAAATTGAATTATAACATCAAGAGATATTAACACTTTTATTCCGATGGGAAATATAAATATCAAAGATAAGGACGCCTGGAATAGCCTGGAATAAACGCTGAGGCTTACCCCCGTTTTTCCAATTGGGAATAATTAACGCTCTTCACAACTACTGTTTTGATTTTTACCAGCTTAATCTTCAATTTCAGTTTTGACTGCAGTTTACTTTATGACCGGTAACAATTACGTAATCCTTTTGATAGTGTTAACTAGACGCTTATTTTGTTTATAGCGGTTCCCAAGACGCAACCATAGCGTTGTAAGTTTTTTAATTTACCTTCGATCTTCTGTATAAACGCAAATCGACTAATAATAAAGTGAAACATGCTCCAAGCAACTACGAAACCGTTGTTTGGAGTCGAAATATAGGTAAAACAAAACAAAACCCGCACGACCCCCGCAGATATAACTTCTTGCGCAAGTGAAAGATTCGAAGATTTTGCAATGCAATTAAACCGCTAAGAACTGGCACTTGAGAGTAGAAATGGTATTAAAAAAAAGGCTTATGAGAACCAGTTTCTTTTCAGACACTCAACTCGAATAAGAAATCCCGCGAACTTGCTATTAATGTAATTGAACAGGAAGAGTTGGAAAATGTATTAGTAGATTGCGAGTTTCGACACAATGTAAAGAAACCTTAAAGTCCAACTGCTAATGCATGACGCATGGAGGCAATTAATCAATAAGGACATGAAGACACATTTAAGACGGTATCCAAACGCCTAAAACCTAATTCTTCCCAAACTTCTTATATAAAACTCCATTAATTTTCGTGACTAAATACCAAAAACTATCCTTTTTTTCTTTGTGACGCCATATTTTCTATGAAAGCTCTTATGTGGAGCGGCGTCCAAAACATAGATCAACGTAGTCAAAATTTAATGCACTGATTATAAACCATTAAAATTGAGACCGAAATAGACTGTTTGGCAAATCATTTCATTAATAATTATTTTGAAAATTGAATAAAATAAGAAAACAATGCACAAAACATGAGCGCAACATAAGCAGCCTTAATTACAACAAGTGTAAAAACGCAATGACAATAATATTAGTCTAAATCAGCAAGTATAACATAATACCAATAATTTTACTTCACCACTTGCAACAATACAAACAACAGTAAAATAGTAATAGCAAAAACAATAATAACAAATAATTTCAAAAATAGTTTTCCATCGCAATATTAAGATATTCCTTAATATGTGCCCTTGCAATTTCTAACTTGCATCATCTGTAAAATCGTTGTCACGTAAAACGTGCAGGGTGTTGAAATGGCAGATTCTATGAATTTATCGCTGGTTCTTCCATGGGCTTGCGATGGGTGTGCCAAGAGTGCAAGTAATCACTCTGCCCCACCAAAACGTCAGAGTTGTGAATACGAATGGTCACGAATGGTATTCCAGTTCGCTTGGGCGTTATTACCACATAATAGTACAATCTGAAACGTGGCTCAACGCTCAGCTGAAGAGCGTGGGAAACGTTAATAACGAACGCTAGCTATTTCGGAGAGACCGTCTATCCAGAAGAGGCGGGAAATTACTCGCCTTTGTAATCTCATCAATTCAATGTATCCAGCTTGCATCTTCAATAGCCGTTGAAGTTGAGTTTGCAGCGGCTCATCTCAAAATTAAGTTCAAGAACGTTTATGTGTCTAGTCTATATATTTCTCCATTATCAGATGTTGATATATATTAAAAGCATTCCTCACTTCTTCAGGGGATACCTGGTAAGTTGCGACCCAACCTTTCTTTTATTATAGTAGGTAACTTTAACCTGCCAGAGGGATCTTGCAAATCCCCTGAAGACTGTATGAGGTTTATTTTTCCTAGCACGAATAATAGGCTCGAGTTCTAAAACTAACGTTTTCTTACTGCGGGGGGCGACCTATCCCCTCCTTTAAATCTTCAGGATAAATATTGTTCAACCTTAGAAATCTACCTTCTGCCTTGCGTTAAATTAGTGATGTGGATTCTCCAAATCTCGATTAAACATGAATTAATTAAATATAGTATGTTGCTATCATTTGCGTTCGACCGTTGATTCGTCACTAACTTTCCTTCGTCTGTTTCTACGCCATCGTCAATTTTGTGTTCATCTTCTGTCATTCGTCTGTTAATCAGTTCCTGTACTTCTCTGTACGTGATGGCATTATCGATTTCACTGTTATGCCTTACTCTTCATTCTCATATTCTATCCTATTAATGAAACCGGAGCACTTATTTTATTAGCAGCACATCGTATAGGATTTAAAGATTAATTTCAAAAAGAAAAAGGAAAAAAAGGAAGATGTGAAAACTGAAGATTCTTTCTTTTCTTTTCTTTTCTTTTCTTTTCTTTTCTTTTCTTTTCTTTTCTTTTCATTTCTTTTCTTTTCTTTTCTTTTCTTTTCTTTTTGATTTTACAATCAGTGCCGTTCGCATGTTCAGGAGCTATATTAAAAGCGGCGTGTTTTCTGTGCTGAACAATGATCTACATTCTTTGCTTTTTATTTTTCTCTCCCATCTTTTTGCTTTGCTTTGTTGCTTTATTTCAAAGTCTGGCAGTGCAAAGGTATGAGTGTATGGTATGAGCAAGCCATAAAGCAGCCCAACTTTATATCGTACCGTCGGGCCTTTTTCTATTTTTAGAATACTTTTCTGTTGGCAGTTATTCAGAATTTCTACCTAAGGAAAGGGATTATAAAAGAAGGAGCTCGATTAGCTGTGGGCAGCTCATTGCTCTTTTGTTATGAACAATGGTAAGCACAAGCCAACAAAATTCCCCTAATATAGGGCAACGTTACGCTTTTACCGTTACTCACTTTTAGAATTTGTATACGGGATCTATAGTTTAATTACTAGGATTTTAATTTATCCCTGCGCAGTGGAAATTTCGCTACGGCATTTAATAGCAGTTTCATCCTCCCCCTATGCAAACCTTCCACTTGATTGACAATTACAGAGAAATTTTTAAATTTAAAGCGTATGAATATTTAATAATGCGAACACTACTCGTTAATATGAAGCCAATTTTATTCTTTATTCAACATTAATTTACTAAAAGACTGTCTTCGCCGACGGACCTTTTGGAACTATTATCTCCAATGCACAAAGTGTTTTCTAATCATCTTCAAACCGACATGATCCATACCAATTTCACCAGAATCTGAAAATTTTGAGACATTATTTGACGGGTTTCCCTCCGTATTTTCTTAATTGGATTGCTTCGTATTTCAAGCGTAGATTTCAAAAAGTTTTGTGTAAGTCCCTCGTATCTAAAGATATCGTTGACTGGTCAGGGGTTTCGCAAGCCAACTCCTTTTGCTTTTTAAGCTCTCCATGACTTACCATCATGCGATATTGAAATTTTCTCGGGTGTATGTGGGATTATACCAAATTGTTTTTATCGCTTGAACACTCTCGCGCGTGTGTGACTTCAACTTTGTGTTGCGTAATCGGAATAATTGCAAAAAAAATAGCATTCAATAGAGGTACATCTCCACATACATCCCATCGCGTTCATCAGGTCCGCTTGGATAATGTCAAATATTTTTTCGACTTAATCTTTGATTGTCGATTGCACTTTAAATAACACATTGGGCACGTAGTCAATAAGGCAAAAAGCCTTCTTGGCAATGGTAAGACGATGGTCGCGGGAATTTTTGGGCCCGTACATTATCAAGGCGTTAATTGTCAGTATTATAATAGCAAACCTACAATATCCTTTAATAGCGTTGTGGGCATCTTTTAAGCGTTATATTCAGGCTATCGATTCCGTGCAAAGGCAGTTCGCGTTGCTCGTCTAATAAGCTTTTAGATTAGATGCGAGTCACAATATGCCAAAATGAGCATAGGCTTTTGCCTATCGATTTGTCTTGAGAAACGCACCTTAAGAATAACCTTTGCGGTCAAGTTATTGAATGACGAAACGAACGACGAATGAACGAAATTAGCTTAAATGTTCCTAGTAGGCCCTTGTTAAGCTTAATTTCAGTGAATATAATTAGGAGTTTATTTGCCCCCTGAATACCGTCAGCACAAATTTAAATTTGAATTTTATTCTCCTTGTATGATTCGTTATCTAAAATTTAGTGCGTATTATATAGCCTTCGCGTCTCCATACCTAATATTGGCGTCTATGCTTAGCTATATAGATACTTTTTTGTAAAAATCACCGAAGGATGAGGGGCAAATAAGTGTGCAAAAATTTGAACGCATATTCTATGGGTGATGCTATAGTATTTGTTTTCAAAAATGGAAAATATTGACCACGCCTGTCCAGTACTATAGTGTATCAAAATTTAAGTTTTTTACAATACCTTTATAGAGCGCAAAAATAAGCTTCAAAAACCCCATAAAGTGTATACATTCTTGCCCAATTTCAAATTTGGACTGCACCTAAACACGTCCGTCTATTTGCGGTAAACATTCTCTCGTTAGCAAAAGTAAAAATATCGACTAAGAATTGGCAAAAGAATTTAGAATTGACCTAAATATTTCAAAGGACACGCCTATACGAGAAAAACTCTTTTATTAAAAATAGAAAAAATCAGCTTTGCCCACTAAATATTATAGAATATGAGACTTTTTCTTCTAGTTCTTTTGTCTTTTTTAAAATAACGGTGATGGCTATAAAAGATTCGGCGCCGATCGAATTTAAATTTGGTAGTCGGCTATTTTTGGAATACTTGCAAAATATGTCAAACCTCGTAACCTTCGTTTTCAATTCTCCCTATTATTAATATTTTTTTTTATTATTTTCTATATCATAGGCTAACTTGAGTTTATCAATCTACGTGTTCATAATACTGTTTAAAATTGCATAAGATATTTAATTAACAAATAATAAATAATACCTGGTATAACAGTTTATACATAAGTGTATATCAGTTGTTGGTACGTAAACTGTGGCTGAATATGAACGAGATATCATTTTAACACCAAAACTTACATTACTGTCTGGTAGGAAGATTGCAATTAAGGAACGCTAGTATGGGCAGATTACTCATATATTCAAATTTGGGAATGAAAATTTTTTACTAATTTATTTATTTATTTATTTATTTTATTTTAATTCTAGTCATATATGAAAATCGACTAAACAAATAACAGTCGAATTCAATTGACTCTTAAAGCGAAACCTATATTAATTAATATTAAAACTTAGTATAAGTAAAAATAAAATAAATAAGAAGGAAAACAAGAAAACAGAAAAAAAGCATATACGCAACTACCATAGAGCCACACTTACAACCGGAACAGGACCAAATTGCAAATGAACCCCTAAGTAATCGCAAACATGCATAAGCTTAGCAACCGATAAGAGTTAACAACAATTAATTTTCGAATCATAACGACTTTTTAGGGTTAAAAGCTAGTTTGAGTACGACTTTGGTAAATCTCCTGTATTAAGCAATGTTGCTTTAATGGACTTTAAAGAGTCCGATAATGAGAATAAGTGATAGACGTCATTTAGGTTCCTGAAAGCGACTCTGAGCGGGTTAAACAGCTCATAATTTTATTTACACTGACTAAGCTTAACCAAGATGAAGTGCCTAGAGAAAAAAATTAGAGATTAGCGACATTAAAGCTAATTTCACCAAGTAATAAAAGCGAGTCAATAGCACCATTTATTACTTTGATTACGAAGGAAACGCCAAGAACTAATCTACGTTTCTCCAGAGACGGTAAGAACAACAGAAGCAACCTATTTTCATAGGGGGAAGAGAGGCAATCGGATCCCAACCCAAATTCCTAAGGGCAAACAGCAAGAATTGCTTTTGAAAAGGTTCAATTGAATCGACATAGCACCTACACCCAACAGAGGCATTCTCGAGTATAGGTCTAATCAAACACATGTACAGCCTTTTTGAAATGTAAGGATCATCAAGCTCCTTGGATCACCTTTTTATGAAACCAAGCGCGGTGCTAGCTTTGCTTAACGAGAGCTCAATACACAAGTTGAAACGTAACCTATGGTCAAATAGAACGCCTAAATCTATAATCGAATCGACGTCCTCCAACTTATGCGAATCAATGAAATACTGAGTAATGAATGACTTTCTTCTTGAGCAAGCAAGCTTCTTACATTTATTTAGATTTAGTTTCAGAAGATTCAAACAGCACCATGCAACCTAATTATTCAGTCACCTTGAAGCTGGTGTCATTGAGATTCAACAGAGAAGGAAGAAAACGGTTTTACATCATCAGCATACATTAAGATCTGGCTGGAATTAACCACCGATGGAAGATCGTTAATGTATAAACTAAATAAAATGGGACCCGAGTGGCTTCCTTGAGTTACGCCAGACATCCGAGGTGATGAAGTTAAACAAAACCCTGAAGGATCTATTGTGCAGATAAGAGCTTATCCATTTCACTAAATAGGAAGGGAAGCCCGAGGCTTGGAGTTTAAAGATAAGTAATTTACGGTTAACCAAATCAAACGCTTTGCTTAAATCAGTGTATATAACATCTGTGCGAGAGCCACTAGAAAAAGCCTTGAAAACATGACAACTAAACTATAACAGAGTGGTTGCCGTAGAAATATACGAATTAATGGCAAAGGTCAAATGCTGAGCCACAATTCGTTCGAACAATTTGGGCTGTCGTTCTCAACCAGTTGTCTACTTCCACTTTTGTGAATAGGAATGATAAAACAACTCTTCCAACACGAACAGAAAACACCTAAATTCAAGGACTGATTAAAAATCTTTGAGATAACACAACATAGCTCGACAGCGCAAGATTTAAGTGCACATAATGGAATTCCATCAGGTCCAGGCGCACAATTGTATTTTAGAGAACTCAACCCTTTAAAAACGTCATCTTCAGAAATGATCAAATTAGGTATGGAGACGAAGTTAGTTATAGGATATGGGTAGTTTGGTGATAAGTCGAAACTAGCAGTCGAAAAGTTTCGACAGAAATACTCAGCAAACAGATTTGAGATTTCAAACTCACCCGAGGAATCAGAGTCATTAAAAGAAACATACGAGGGATGTGTGGAAATTTTTCTTTTTGAATTAACAAATTTAAAAAAGTATTTAGGATTAACAAAAAGAGAGGATTTAGTGAACTGAAGGCTTTCGTTCCAACAAAAGATGACAGCCAGACGGCTTGTTAGACAGAAGAGTGGAGAACGCCTTGCACTAGCCAATTTTTTTTTTTTGTATCTTTTTGTTACTTGATCGAGTTTCTGAAGAATATTTTTGAAAGTTACAAAGCGAAGAACGACTCTAGTAAATGAATTCTTAGGCAACGCTACAAAAACATTCAGAAAATAAGTAAATAAATAAATAAATGAAAGGAATGATAAATTTTTAACAACTTTGAATAGTGCAATATTCTTTTCTTCCTCAGCGCATTAAATTTTTCGTCCTTATTTGTTTGAAAACCCCTTAACAGACAATTATAAATATTCATTAAAAGTCTACAATAATTGTTATTTACTTTAAAAGAACAAGAATAAAATCAATAATAAGCAGCAGGAGCAATTTTTTTGTTATTGAAAACATTCATATAGAAATAAATATATTCACCTATATGCATACATACATATTATATAGTCAGTCAGTCAATCAGACATCTTTATAAGAATATGCTAGGAAAAAGAAAAATAATTAAGCCATTAAGCTTAAATCGTGGAAAGAAGATTTAATTTGAAAAAATTAAAATAAATAAATACATAAAAATTATAATAATGAAAAAAGACGAAAACGAAAATCAACGGAATATTCGTGTGAAAACCAAAATCATGAAAAACTTTTAACACGCATTCTTCGCATTTCGAGTTAAACATTGCGTTGTGCACAATAACAATACGAAGAAAAAAATACCGAAATAATTTGAGGTTTTTACGTAAACAACACAAGTGTTAAACACTTGAATACGAACGAAAAAGAAAGAATGCAATTGAAATGAATTGCAAAATAAAACAAAAGAATTTAAAATAAAAATACAAATGAAATAAGTGAACTGTTCGCAGGATACACAGGACTCTCAACTACTACTATTACTCGTCTGACTTAAATTCAATGCGAAGCAAAACATTTAAATAAGACTCAACTTTTAATTGAATTATAATATCCCTTCGTTTCCACGTCCTGGGAGAATTTTGCTTTTGTAAAACTTTTGTTTTTCTTTCATTTTTAATAACATCATATAGTTTATATCTAAGCAAGTCCAAAACCCGTACACGTCTGAAAAAGCAGCCTTCGGACAAAGCATAAAGCACAGAAAAATTCCTTACACGGAATCTATGTCAGGATTTCTGTCTCTCAATCGAAATTACGATTAAGGTTTCGGGACACTGCAGCCCAAAATCCCCTTTTAAGAGTTTCCCTTATTTGATTAACCTAAACTGTCAATAATAACTTAACTAACGTCCATTTTTAATTATAAAACATGTAAAACACAAAATTTTTCGTTTTGTTAAATATGCTTATGCCATGTTCAAGATGTTACATTTTGTTAACTCCTTAGAAATTCTACAACTGCTACAGGCTGATATGGATTGTTATGTGTGGTCTGAATGAAGTAAGCTTCATGCACTTAAACTTGACTAAATGCAAAATTTGATATTCTCTATAAGATCTCTTCTTCCCACGGTTCATCACATTAATGATGTTAAACTGGAAGAAGTCTCTTCATTTCCTGATTTAAGTGTCCTTTTTGATAACGAACTTACTTTTATCTACGAATACAACTTACGGCTAATAAGGCGAAAAATTCGCTGGGCTTCACTCAGCGGTGGTCGAAGAAATTCGATGACATTTATGTAACGAAGAGATTATTCATGAGTCTCGTTAGACCTGTTCTTGACTACGATTCAATAGCTTGGGCGTCTAATTATCAATGCTATATTGACTCAATTGAATAAGTCCAAGAGCAGAACAAATGCAGTATAGTCCTTATCCTACATTATATGCATGCATTATTTCTTATGTTGTTATTCTGATTCCTTTACCTCTGTTTTGTAACACAAACAAAAAGCAAAAATAATTTTTGTTCCTTTGTACCCTAAAATTAGTTGGTTATCGAAACGTCAGTAATAATTGTCCATTAAATAAATTAAATAAATTATAAACCCACAGGATGAGGAGAGGACGCTAGAGGCGGCACAAGAGGCACAACAGGAGTCAGCATTGGATGCAAATCTTAGCCAAGCCGTATACGTATTTGTTATAATTAGTGCCAACGAAGACATGTGAAAAAGAACTAAAAGCATGTTCTTGCACCAGGATGCCTTTTGAATACCAATAACTTATACAGAGTAAGTGATGAAGAGATACCTTAAAATAAAGCAAGAGCTCGAGTACGAAATATTATTTTTTTCATTAACCCGTGAACCTTCTGAAAGCAAATACAAGTGAGCGAGACATCTTTAATAATATATAATAACGCAGTGAATGTTTGGACTTTGATTTTTAAGGTGCTTTTGCATGCTTTGTCAGTACCGGTTTATATTTAACGCGATTCGTGCTTAAATGTTTGACTGTTTCCGCAGCAAGGTGGTATCGTACTTCGTCCCCTCTCTTATGCATAATTCTAAATGTTATATATTACATGTTATATTTGGAGTCATCATCCTCGGATTGGTTCGAAAATTCTTCGAAATTATAATTAAAAACGACAATCTCCGTTATATAGCGTTAAATTGTTCGGTAAATTTAAAGAGAGAACATGTTTTAGAAATCAATTTACAAGATTTGGAACCTCTGATATATATATAATTCGCTTTCCAACGAGTAGTATTTAAATTAATCTTTTATTTTATTATAATTTGCCTCTCATTAATAGCGCATTACCTATCAGCTTGTTATCAGTCTTGAACTCCGCCATGACGGAAGCACTTTTTATGGTTTCCGCGGCATTTGTGCTTAGATCATATCGAAACGGCAGCGATGCTGGATAGGAACTTCTTCTACAATAAGCACAAATATTCTTGAAAATTCCGTTTATTTAATCTGTTATAAAGCGTCGTGAGATTTCTTCGAACACTAGCTTTTTGTTTAATAATCATGTTTGCATGAACACATTTAGATGAATTTCTCCTCACAAAATTGCTTATTGTTATCTGTTATTTTCTTATCTTCTCTAAGACTTTCTTTCAATTTTCTGAAAATGTAATTTTCTATTTATGACAAGTGTTTCAATAGTTGATTAAAACGAAAACGGTAAACTCAAACTTATGTGAGGTTTGCAACGTTAAAGGCGAGAATTGACCTGAAGCGGTAAGACCACTACAAAAGTCTAAAAGAAAGCTGCTTTTAACCAGTTTGTTCGGATGCAAGAAGAGCTAACAGCATTGTAATATTTGGCGAGTTTGTTAGGCATGCTCACCACTGCTCTAAACTAAATTAATTTTGAAAGAGTAAAAAACGTAATCTACTTTCTCATATTTAGAAAAATACGTACGATTTTTTTGAATTATTGATTTTTATGTGATTGGTGAGGTTTTGCGTAGAAAAATCCAAATTTTGATCGACCAAAATACAGTCTTTTGGGAATAAAAAATTTTTTAATTAATTTTGCGAAACTATCCTATGTATATCTCTAGAGAATATTCATTTAAAGGTACCGTAAAAAAAAAATGAAAAATGTAAGTTATGCTGCACGCCGTTTTCAAAAATCGCGACTACAAAAAAACGCGTTTAAAGGATCGATAGACGTGTTTTTGCATCATAATAAAATTGTATTTTTTATCATTACTTTGGTATCTCAAGCTTACAGAAATGTGCTTCTTCGTTGTTCTCTTTCTTTAACGACGTTAAGATCAAAAGTGTCATTTACGTTCCTTCTGTGAGAGACAGAATCACATGTTTTTCACTTTAAATGACGCAAAAACCGGCGGCGAAATGCGTCATGAACAGGGACAAAAACTTCATTCCAAGGTTAAAATATTTTGGTAAAAGAATTGAACATTTCGTATCTATACTCAACGGTTGTCTTAGTAGCGCTACGCTAACGTACTTTCATTCGAAAACAGGTTTATATAAACATAAAGACATTCAAAAGAGATGTATTAGATGACCAGAGAAGCTAGATATCACCGGACAAGCCATTAGGCTGTAATTTTCCAGCAAATGCAAGAACAAATTTTTAGACAACAAGAACGAAACAGATATTCTGAAAAAGTGGAACAAGGTTTTACCCCTTAACGAAATTTTTCTATTTTTTCTGCGCAACTCCGTTCGAAAAGCTTCGTAGCTTCTCCTCGTAGTCCCATTTAGCTTCAGATATCGTCACAGCGAATTCAACGAATAATAATCTATGCGGTGCGTTTATGTGTACGTTAGCAATGTTTCTTTAGTTTTAAAAAATTCTCGGCAATTGTGCATAAAATATTCTTTAGAGAGTACTTGAACATCAACGTCTTCCTCGTATAAATTATCAGCACACTATCCGCAATATATTTTTGCATAACATCGAAGCACACAAACAGACTCTCTTATATAACAAATATAATTTAGTTACTTTGTGTTTGTTGCTAATACAGCTAATATTGCTGTTGCTTCTCAAGTGCATATACAAATATACAAAATTGCATTTTATTCAACGCAAACCCCAAACACTTGCTCACAACAAAGTTTCGAATATAAACTTTGTCTTATTATATAGACAGACAAGCAAGCAAACACACACACAAACCTACAGACGCCCAACAAATTGTGTGTGCGTTTTCTGCATTTCTATGTATAAAGCTTTGCTGTTATACGCATACGTTCTTATTTATATAGGCAAACATTCATTGTGGCATGACATTCAATTACTGTTTATGCAATTTAATGCCACAATTTTATGTTGTTTCCGTGTCATAGTTGCCTTTTTATTTAGACGTGTTTTCTTTTTTACTTACTTTTGCGTTAAGTTGCTCCGTTTGTATGCTAAGATTTTGTGTTGTATAGCAGCAGGCACACAAGTTCATACAAAAGAATACGTTATGAAATTATTATTATGATCTAGTTAGAGAAATAAAAATAGAAATAAAATAGCAAATAGAATAAGATTATCTTGAATTCGTTACGTGTTTTTTTAATATAATTTATTTTATTATTATCATTTTTTTCTGTTGGAAGCTTTTCTTTATATCATTTTTTCATTACTTAACGTTATTGCTCAGTTTTCTTTTCGTGAATGTATATGACAATTATGTACAAAGACGAAAGAAACAAAAATTTTATTTAATATTTTCGTAGTCCCTGTACACTAAAAGGCTTTTGACGCAGTAAAGACGTCATTCTATTAAGTGCTCGTTTTAATTTTGATCAATTTTTCAGTTGAAAGAGGCATTTATTGAAGAAAATTGGTCCAATATTTGCCATCATTTTCTACAATATTCTACCATATTCCTGGCAACAAGGCGATATCGTGTCGAATGAACTTATATTGAGCTTTCAGCGATCCAACCATCCACTTTCGCACTTCTTCAACTTTGCCACCCATGCCATGCTGCGTCGATCTGAACAAGTGATATTCAGAAGACGTCATGTCTGGAGAGTGTATTGGGTATGGCAGAACTTCCTATTCGAGCTGCAATAACGTATCCTTGAAAACTCTTGCAACAAGTGGCCAAAATGGCCAATGGTCAGTAAATTCATATGGTAGCCATTTGCTTTTGGATCTTTCCCATTGCATGTAATCGTCTAGAAAAAGTTGGTTCATCAAGTGCTAAGAGAGAGAGTCTTTGAGAGTTTGACCTGCGTTTTTGTTCATTAAATCCCGCAAATCATTGTCTTCGCACTTGTTTGGTCTTCCAGGCCGTTCTTTGCCATTGACATCAAAATTACCACTTTTAAACCGGTGAGACCAAAACCGACAATCGGGATGTGGTGGAACAGTGTCACCATAAGCTTGTGTTTGACAGACTTCGTTAGCAAATTTCTTGAAATCAAACAACAAAAGTAACGAATGTCGAAATGTTCCGTGGTTACTGTCCTCACACACTGAGCAACTTAATAATACTAAATGAAAAACTGTTATTTTATGTGGAGAAAAATGAAAATCATCGAATTTAACAGTTGTGTACACTGATTCTTCACATTCATTTATCATTTTTACCCATAGAAGTCGCTGATTAAAATTAACGGAAGCACCTAATGTAAGGCCCGAATAAAGTCCATGGATTTTTATTTGGTGTAATTGAATGAGTATTATCACTATGACCATTTGTTCATTTGCTAATGCACCTGTCTAGTCAATTGCATTTGTGTGGGCTTATCGATTCACCCGCTTCTTACTTCGAGCACGCGTACGCGAGACTGTTCGTCTCTTCATCTGATCCGTTAGTTGCGTATCTGTTCCTCTATCTGTTTGCAGATCGGTCCTCACACCTCCACCCAATCTCCCTCTCTTTCCACCCGCCATCCACTTGTCTGTCCGGGATTCCGTTCACCCGTTTGTCAATCTTCGGTCGCCTATCTGCTTTCTATTTCGTTTCGCAAAGTTTTGCTGCTGCAATTTCATATATTGCGCGTATTCTGCTCAGAAGACTGCAATGGAGAAGAACTACAAATTTCGTTGGATGATAGTTAATGTAATCTGACTGATTGTTTCCGAATTTTTTTTTTTTATTTCATATAAATATGTAGCTCGATTTACCAAAGAGCACGATCTCCATTACCAATATGGTGGAGGCCGAATACAATTTTGATAGTTACCAGTTAGAAACCGAATGAAAATGTTCCTGCTTCAGAATGCAGCTCTTAAATTAAAATCGCGGTATGAGAAACGAATGAATGAATTATACATATACGTATACCTTCCATTCATATAACGACAGACTTAAGACTTTTCTTATTTCATACGACTTTTTTCGGTGTAAAGAATACCTCAGATGCTCATAAATTTAGTTTATTCGCTCTCTTCGATTCTCTTCGGTTTTGACAGCAAAATATGCTTCAAGGCTCACTTTTGTATATAAACGAAATGACATATTAATTTTTCTCTTTTCGCATATTTTGCAAAGAAAGGCTTACGAGAAATTAAGATACTTTTGAGAATTTTTTAAACCCTTTTATATTTACTTTAATTTTTTGATGTTGAGTTAAAATGGACCAAGCCAAGAAGACTTGTGGCTTATACGTCAAACCTTTTTATTTTCCATAAATATCTTTGACAAGAACAGTTTTCTCATATTTATCTAAAGACATACTACCATACATGATTCAATGTGTTTGCTGATTTGAAATCATTGACACTCTGTTTAACGTATGTGTACACACACACAAAATAAATATATGTATCTGACTGCATAGGTGTGCTTTTCATCAAATCGATAAACATTCATGCATTACGTATCTACAATTTTCTTAGTATTTGAAAAATTGTTTTGTATGATGACATTTTCATTGAAACCAATATAAATTTTTCAATTGATTGGCTCAGCAAACTAACCATGTGATAGATGCATTTCATCCAGTTAAGTGGATGACCATGAGCAAGAACTTTACGTGCCAAACTGTTAAGCGATGTGTGAGAAGAGAAAAGCGATATACTATTAAGGGCGAAAATACAAAAAGAAAAAAAAAGTTGAACGTTTTTGGATATAAAATAAACACTTGTAAACAAGGGAGCAGTTTGGTCTCAAATTAACTGCAGTTTCAAGCACATTATCTAGGTAAGTAAAGTGACCAAATGCATTAAAGCATTGAAGCAGAGTACAAAATAAGAGGTGCGTTTTCAATGCGACTACAGTGGTCTACCGAAAATGTAAGGCGTATTCCAACGATTCCTGTCACCAGCGAGTTGATATAGGCAGTTGCCATCGATACTCTAAACTTTATTGCAATATAAATTATCAAACATTGGGGAAGAAACCGCAACAATAATTCTATAATGTAATAATTAGCAAGAGCCCATGCTTTGTGAATACAGAAAAAATAACGGGGTATAAGATATTGATTAAGATCTAAAATCCGGCAAAATGGAATTGCAAAGTAATGAGCCAGGGGAATCAACGGCGTTCGAGAAGAATGAGTAAATATTTGCACTATCTCTTCTCCTTGACTAGCTTGAACGATAAGCCTTGTTAGTATGATAACATCAAAATTGTAGAAAGTAAGGTTAGGAAGAACATTGGTACAGTGGCATTGCTCACACAGAGAAGGTACTATGAAAGGGTACTAATCCCGTATTTCATAGGAGTGTATTGAACATTAGACACACTAAAAACGAACTCTTGAAACTCATCGGGGCCACGATGAAAAATGCAACAGAAACAATGCCGATTTGCTATAAGCAAACAAAGCGAGGACGATTCGTAACTGTGCATTTACAGATGGGCTTTATTACGAAGGAGAAAGGAGAATGCGAAATCATCACGAATGTTGTACCAACAACCTGGTACAAATAAATGTTAACAGTACATGAGAACAGCAAGTGACTAGAAAATGCGACAAAACAAATTTCAAAGTTTTAAAGATACTTTACACTATAATCGGAAAGCATAAAAGAATACAATCAATGAAAAGTTCCTATATATAAGGAGTTGACTTAATAAAAGAATGACAGTATGCGTAAAGTCATGGACACGGTGAACAAGGCTGCAGCGCAACGCCATATAAAATCATCTGAATTCGCTTGGCCTAAACGGTTTTAATAATGGAAACCAATAAAATCTGAAAACGAAGACTAAAGAGAGAGATTTAATATCTCATGTCAGTGATTGTACATTTTTGGGCCTACTTAGCCTTAGGGGCTTGCGACAAAAGAAAACACACAACATTATATTGCCGCATATTCTCCATCACATCTTTTACTAGAAATAAGGTTTTTTTTTTTATGCAAACTAACGTGAGTGTTGCGGATTATATTGGATTAGGCTTTCGTTTTGTGTGATTGTGAACCTCTTAAATTAAAAGGAATTCATTTCGATATCTACATTTGCACTTAGATAAGTTTCATAGAACAGGACGTGATCGCTTTTAATCTGCTTAAAAGCACCTAAATAAAGCCAACAAATCTGCGACAAAAACCTAAGATGTATGGAAAATGTTGATCTAACATATATTTTTATTAAAATTATTGCCGTTAGAATTGTGATGAGAAAAATTGCGATCGCCACTAGCTAATGAGGGGCGACAATTTTTTCTTTATTATTATTGCTTCTATAAATTCGAAAGTGTAGATACAGATGAGCAAAGCTTTCTTCCGGAGAGCAAATTATAAGACTAAAGTCGTAAAGCACTAGCATCTAAGGCTATCGGGTTTATTAAGTTTAAAACCCTCTAAAGTCTTATTTCTTTTTATTGTTATTTCTTTTTAAGCAAACATTACATTGTACCGCATTGTGAGCGATTTTTGTGTGGTAAACAGGTCGCAAAAAATGTGGAAATTATATAAGCGAAAAAAAGGGAAAACAATAATGAAATTAATTACCTGCATAATGTAGAGACACGGCCATTAAATAAAAGTCATTATGTGGTTTGTCAACAGTGTACAATATTCATTTTTATGCCGTTCATATGTTATCTGATTGGGTCACCTTGTTATTATTATTATTCGTTGTTGCTATTATTATTGTTGTTGTATAAAATATTAATAGAGTTGAACGAGCTTAATCATTATATTAATCACTAAAGCAATTAAATGCTTTTACTTTCCAAGTGAAAATTGCGTGTGTATTAATAAATATCCCATTTGTAGCGAGAAGAGAAGAATTAAAATGTATACGAGTTATGTCGGTCAATAATATAGTGGGATTAGCGAGAAGTAAATTTTTATAAAATTTTATTCTATTTCACTTGCTCGCCACTACATTATCCACACACTACGCTATATAATACTGTATGGTACTCAAAAAAAGCATTATCCCTAAGGCAACCGTATGCATACATACCTCACTAACAATATATTCCTAATAAACTCGAAAAACGGGAATATCGCCTTGCTGAATCCTCTCCTTGTTTAGATAAGACTTGTAGGAAAGATGTAATGGAATTCGGCTGTACTTCTTAGTAAATTCTGCTACATAGACGGCGCGACGTTATTCAAAGTGGCATGTTAATAACACCTTTGGCGCTAGAACATGTCGACATCGTATCGTAGAAAGAAGACCAGCCTCTTGTTGTTCTTGGCCTGTCAAATCGTACCCTGCCTTTCAACGATTCGAACCGCAATTCACACGTCAGACGCAAATTTGCCATTTCTTAATGAACAGAGCAAACTGTTCACTCCTGCTGCCACAGTTATGGATCCTACTGTTTTCTACACGGCTGCAACATACTTTCCCGATGTCCATAAGCAACAGTTATTCTACATGTTTCAAAACCCCGGGATCGGGACAAGACAGATCGAACGTGCGTTTCAAACGAATGGAGTGCGCATTAGTCTATCTATGATCACTTAACATTTAAACTAAAGCAAAGCAAACGAGGAACACATTATATTTGCTATATTTCAAGATATGAGTAATGAGCAAACAACCCAATCCTTTGATTTTGATTGATAAAAACAGACGGCTCTCAGGTTATGTCTCATCTTTTTTATAGGCTCACTTTTAATATCATTCTGTACGCAAGAACTTTCAATGTTTCTGACAAACTTGAAGGCGATATCCTTATTCAGGAGAATGTTTTCCACAAACATTACACCGACGAACATACAGACAAATAGACAGACGAAGCGACTCAATGGCGATCAATATTATACTTTACGCCGCCTCTTAAGCACCCTTATGGTTGCTGAAAACATTATGCGGGTAAAAAGGAACAACGGAAATGTGACATTGAAATTTCTTATCCACATCTAAGAACCAAAGTTGACTCGCCTTTACCGCCTATCGTCAGACACATAACAAGTACGCATTACTGTAATCCAAGCATTGGTTAACTAAATGTCAAAAAGTACTTTTGCGCGATTGCTTTCTTTTAGGAAAAGAATACGATTTTGATATTTGAGCTTATTGACAGTATTTGGTGATCGTTCATAGCAAGTAGATGCGGTTGAATAGCAAGTGTACGCGCAGCAATCAAATAATAGAATTGTCTCCAATATTCTCTCAAAAATAGAAAAATGCAAAATCCTGAAGCGTAATCTTTACTTTGTTGCGGTGTCTTCGCACGTTGCCTAAGCATACACGTCTAGAAAAAGAAAACTTTAATTTGCACAACGTACATGTTCTGAGACGGCAATGCCTTTTAATGTGTGGTCCTTTCTCGATTTTCTGTGTTAAAAATCAACCTGATGTTCTTTTACTGCAATTGTTTATATCTGACGCTGTCCTTTACACGTCGAAATGCTTAACATATTATATTATAATACATACGGTACAGCAGTTGGTTTAATAAGATTAAGTCCAAGCCGAAAATACCTATTTTTTTGATTTTGCTTTATTTCCATATAAGATAAGTTGCTTTTAGATCAATTTTCCAAGGTTATTCTTTCATTGCTTCAGACATGCGTTAATTTCTTATATACAACGAGATCCTTTGAGATCTTTTTTTTATTAATGCTTGTAACTCACTTCTTTTAATTATTTGCAAAAGAAATATATGAATATGTGTATAATGTTCTTATTAATATAATTGCATATCAGATAATACACCTGAGCTTTAGTACGTCTGATATATAAACATAAAGAATATATATACGTGCAGATTGTAACCACCATATGCATATGTACACATTAATCACGAGTATAAAAGTAAATATACCACACAAATTCATATACACATATAAAAAAGTAAATATCGACAAATGTAATAAACAAACGTAGTCAGTATCTCGGGTTTTCAAGTTTTATATTTTTTGTGTAAACGACAACAGTAGCCTCCATTTAAATGCACAAGTGTGTAAATTCTTGCTATATAAATATGTATACATATATATATATATATTTTGAATATGTAAATAGTGTGGAGATAGTAAAAGAAATATATATATGAAATCATGTATGCATACTTTAATTACATGCTTACGTTTATAAGCATATGTTAATTACATACAACAGTTAAAATGTTTTCATATTTTTATAAAAATAAATATGAAAAGAAAAAACAAGAAAAAAAATAAATAAATAGCAAAAACATGAAATAACATCAAAAGTATAAAGAAAAACAACAACTTCCTCTAGGGATTTGTAATGAGCCGTATGCATGAGCATAAGTGCAAACGATCTTAAACACATCCATACTTTCAATAGTCTTACTGCACGTACTACTATGCTAACCCTTAAAGGGATCCGAATAGCATATATATATACATATATATATACATCTATGCAGGAAAGCACCAGAAACATCGTATGACGTATATATGTGATGAAATGTTATCAGAAAGCTTATAAAAAAAAGGAAAAGGTAAGTAAAGAGTGTAAGGAATATAAAGATAAACAAGCCCCGAAACAAGTCTGCGATGAAAAATAGATTAAAAATGTTCATACATTTTTATAAAAAATTTATTCATATAACTGAGCAAACGAAATACAAAACCTCGAAATGAGAAACGAAATTCCCTTAAGATATCCTTATTTAATGTATTTATGCATACGTATATATTCGCATAATCATGCATACATACGAATTAAAGTAAACTGGCATAGAAAAAGTTCCATTTCCATGGTGCTTTCTTGCATAGGGCAGAGCATGTTTTTAACTGGAAATACAACACAACTAAATAATTTTTGTCACGACATCTTATGCAAAACTTCTGCCGATGTTTCTGCATTTGTTTGTGTGCTTCTTTTAGCAAACAAACTATATATGAACTTCTTTACTTTGTGTAGTAGGTGAGGAGAGAAGGCGTTTACACTTTATGAGAATTGTTTGTTTGTTTTTTGCTTTGTTTTACGTAATGTACTTTTTGGGTGTAAATTTTAGTGTTATTGCTACGCCCTACGGTTGCAACCCAAAAAATAATTTTCGCTTGATGACTGACAATTGTATGAAATTAAAAATAGCAGAGAGTCTTAAAAAAATTTGAGAAAATAAAATTGAAATCTCATAAGTTTAAATAATCATTTATCGCGAGCGCGGACATACGAAGAGGGGAAAGAAAGCTAAACGTAGCCATTTTTCTAATAAGTAAAAGTTGCCAGTAAACTGCACAATTCTTAATTCATTTGAAGAGACAATTCTTGGCCATATATTGCTGGTTAGCTGATTTTTTCAGTTTCATATTCAGAGCGAATGTTCGCTGATAACGTAATGTACGCAATGTAAACATTTTTATGCTAAAGGTGATGGCAGTACACGAAAAGTTGCTCTTCCTTTGCAATTGTGGAAGTAGTGAACGTTGAAATGTTTCAAATTCTGGGTAACTTAGAAAATTGATACGTCGGCTTTCCAAAATCACTTCAATCTCGTTAGAATCTCAGGGAAAAGGAGAAGTAGAGAGTTCGGTTCATTCAAGTCAGTTAACTACAAGTGAAAAGCATTTTTGATTGCATTTTAATTTCTTTATAGCATTTCAAGCGTCGGACATTAGTTTGGCAATATAAATTTTGAATGTTTGAACTCATGTTGAACGTGAGAGCGCAAAATGCAAAAAATTAGATGTAATGAAAGGTTTGTTTCCACATCAAAAAATAAAAGGATTTGCCTTCAATAGTGCTTTTTCGATTTTGGCGCATTTGACGAGTAACTCATCCACAAGAAAAGGTTTTCTCTTAAATGGATTGTCAATGTACGGAGCGAGCTCAAAGGTTAATATTAGGAAAAGCCAGGAAGCACTCAACAACTACATTATCAAAGGACTGGAAAACAATATTTAGCATTAAATTAACTATGAAGGCTACTACTAACGGCTGAGTCCTGCGGAAAAGCTCGTTAGGATAAGCTCATCAAGATAATCTTCCAGTCGGACTATCTGCAACTTTTCGAATTTTCTTTATGAGTTTGGTAACGATATTGGTAAGTGCGGTTGTCCTTTTCTCTGGCAACTCTCTGTTAGGAAAATTTCACTCAGTCGTGTCGGTTAATTCACGTAAAGGATGCAAAGCGCCCGCACGATCATGATAAAATATTTCTGAAATATCTTAAACCCTTATTTAAAGGCGAATTTATTAATAGCTTAGCATCGACCTACTTATTGCACATACAGATCTTAGGCAATATGATCGTTCAGCATAAAATCCAAATCTAGAGAAAGCGTATATTATTCAAACATACTTATTTATGATTGCTAGCTTGTGATGTCTTAACAGCGGTATAACATTCTGCTAATATGTCATGTCGTAACGGTTATCAATGTTTTCGATCAGCGTTATCGGTCTCAAATACTGTCCGTCGGAATGTAGGAAACATGGGAGTGAAGTTGCCACTCCCTTGCGTGGTACATGGTCTCTAACGTTGCTAGTTAGTGCTTTGGTAAAAGGGAAGTTTTTTCGCCAAATTTATTTCTCATAACATGTAAAACAAATTTAAGGTTTAGTACATTCGTATGTGAAATTGCATTTCCGAATTCTCATGGCGAACATTCGAACGTTGTCCGTTTGTGTAGTTCCTTTATAACGGCGGCTTATTAAAACCGCCACCGCTTATGTGTACTTTTAGGGGCATGAAATCAAAACGCGAAATGCAAAAAGTTTCAATAACTTTGTCGAAAAATCTCAATCCATCTTCTTATATTTTGTGAAATTTCCATCCAAATAACCATTCTTTGGTTCTTTCCCTTTATTTAGTTTCTCTACGCAAATATCTGCCAAAAAAAATTTGCATAGTTTTTTCCTCCTTCTTTCAATATCTAGTTTTTTGTATTCCTTCTCTTGTTACCACTAAACCAGCGACATGTCTTTTCTTGCCACAATTCTAACACATATACATTCAACAAAAAATGACATATGCGCAGCATAGCAGCAGAGAGACGAAGATCGGGTGAAGTGAGTAAAGAGGAATATTTGATGACCCTTTACTTAACAGTTCTATCTATGTAAGTGGGTACAAGTAGCAGCCATTTGGTTGTCTGCGGTAATGGGTTAGAACTTGAAATTTAAAAAAAGAAAAAAAAAATTAAAGATAAACATACATTCACACACCCACAAACATCAGCATATACACGGGTGCGTGTTATATGCAAACCAACTAACAACTTGAGGCATGCTGTTACAGTTGTTTGGCAAGAGAATTTTTTTCTCATGCTATGCAAAATTACAATTTAAATTGTAACTCTTCAGCACACTCGCACACATTGAAAGAGATGGAGATAGAGAACGAGAAAAGTAGGTGTAGTTGTTATTGTTCTTGCTATTGTTGTTTCTGCATATTATTCACTTAGCGCGGCTATACAGTACAAGATGCCTTCGAGTCGCAGTACTAAAGACCAAAGTTTTCTACGAAGGCATCCGGAGTGTAAAACATGTACTTTCTAATATTATATCTATGTATATAAATTTACACATGCATATAAATACATATAAATAAATATTCGTGCACGGACTCATCCTCACACATCCATTTCATATAAATTTTAACTAAGTCTTCGTTTCATTTTTTTTTTTCCTTTTTCATGGCTTAAGTTGAAAATGTGTTGCAAATGGTCTTAAAGTGTTTTTGACAACAATTGTTTGCGTTACAGTTTCGGGTCTTTTTTACGCGTTTATAAAATTTTTGTTTCGTGTGACCTCCCGCCTAGCGTTTGCCACAGATCCCACGTACCGTACCCGGTTTTATCAAAAAGGCTTTCAAGTTTCTTTTTGTTTACAACTAAAAAATTCTCTCTTTCGCTCTTTAGCCAGAGTTTTTGGTCATTAGTGATGTTTTATTTGGTAAATTTTGGGTATAAAGTAAAAGCTGTTGTTGCTGTTATTATTATCATTATTATTGTTTTTTTATATAGATTTCTTATACATTATATAGAGTGTTTTTGATGTTTCATAGTTTACATAGTAATTAAAAGTTTGTCATAGTTTCTTTTCTTTTTTTTTTTATTATTTTTGTTTGCAAAAAATTCGACAAATTGCTTGCTTTCACTTATTTTTCTATTAAAAAGATTTCAGTTAAAAAAAAAGAGTGTTTTTCTTCTCTGCCCTAAATATTAAATTGTGCTACCTTTCATAAGTGTCGGTTATTTAAAAGTCCATAATAATGTTCTTCCCTTCTTTTTTCGCATCACATATGGTTCAGTTAAAATGTTTATGTGGTTTTTTATTATAAAGATTTCCTTTATATATACCGACGGTGCCGGTGCTGCCGATGTATGTTATTCCATAATAGTTGCGGTAGATTCTCGTTTACCACATTAACGTTTATGATTGCACACATTTGTGTGCAATGAGAGCTTCATTTCGATGTTTGTTGTTTACTTTTTAAAAAAACATAGTGAAGCATTAGTTTTTATATGATTTCCGTTTAAATCGTAGATATTATAGACGCACGCGTTAATAATTGTTCACTATTATGTTAGCTCTGTGAATGGAAAGCCAGCAGCAGAAGCTTTTAGAAATGCTCCCTTATGCGTTAATGGTCGATTTGAGGTTAACAGTAACCGCCGCAATTGCATGTGACAGCATGAAATATATTAAAGTTGAGCAAGTTATTTGATCATGAGCATTGAAATAAAAGAAAATTTTAAATATCTCATCCTAGTGTACAGTGAAAAGTTGTAGCAGTGAAGTTCCAATGAAAGCAGTCGAGCAAGGTGAGATCTGAAAATAAGTAGAACTTGAAGATTTTATTTAGGTATATAAAACGCACATTACTTGCGTTATTTGTCTCGCGGCTGCTAAGCAATTTATGCACTATAATATGCAAAACTTTAATGACCACGGTGTCTATTTGGCGAGTCATTTACACCTATGACGGCCCGTTTGGGAGAATTAACTGGCTTTGATGCATTATGGTCAATTTCAATGAAACGAGAATGCGGGCCAACTCGATCATTTTTGATTCGTTGAATACCGTTGAAACAAATGAAAAGCAAAATGAACAAGAAATTTTACGGTCTGGAGGAAGAAAGTTATCTTGTCAATTTTGTCATACCAGTTTCTTCTACTGTCTTCAACTTTTCACTGAACATTCAATAATTTATGCAGCGTCGAATTCTTAAAAAAAGTTGATTTTCTACTTAAAGCAGCTAATATTTCAAAATTTAATCTCGGCTTTTCCTAGCTGTATTTCCCGAACTGAGATTTTTTCTAGCGCTTTTCTTGGTCTGCTAATTTAAAATACCTTCCTTAGCATCAAATGTTCTCTAGTCAAGCAAGCAAGTAGAATTTTTTAATGGATTTATTTTATCTAAAATCGAAGTTATAATCTTTTTGTGGAAAATACCTTACGTTCTTTTTTAAATATTAGATAATATTCTTAGCTGCAATCTGTGTAGGAGTGCGGCTAAGCAGAATCAAAAAAAAAAAAAGAAAGACGAAAATATTGCGTTTACAACCCTGGAGAAAATGACTCAACATTTCGTGTTCAAAAGATAACACTACCTCTTAAATTTGGTGGAATGTGAAAAATTTACATGAAAGGTTTCGTTCGAATGTGTATCCAAATGATTAGCCTCCACTCGATTTTACCATACAATTTTCAACAGCGATTTATTAAACAACGTCGATATCCTTTCGACTTATGCTAATCCAAAATTAAAAGCAAACAGTGGTGTAATGAATTAAATCAGAGAGAGCAGAGACTGACTAGCGTAGATTCCTGCTAAGTGTCTGTTGGATCAAATGAATCGCTAACTTGGTTTTCCGTCCCTCAGATTGGACATGCATAATACCATGCAGGAACTGAGAAAGCTCGACATTTATGCTGCTTATGCTGATGTCTGAGATATCGACATGATCGACGTATAATCAATCTTATAATAACGCTTAGCCTTGGAAACGGTGTGAACACCCGCCATAGCGACGTTCAAGCAAGTAAACTGTCATCCCGTTAGGAGACTGCGAGTATTACTGTAGTGAATAAAATGTACTTGTAGTTTGCACAATGTTCATCGCAGCTTCTCTTACCTATATTAAGAATAATGGTTTCAATCAAAAATAGCAATTTTTTAATATAAGACAAAATTTACAGTACACATCAAGAATATCAGCGCAAATTTTTTATTGCATTGTAAGTCCTTTAAAAAATTAGGATTACGATTGAAGGTAAAATAAGTCAACTTGAATTTCGAAACCAATTCGATGTTAGGTCGAATTAAAAAGGGAAAAGCGTCTTAAAAAGTATATAGCGAAAAGAAGTCAATTTGCAAATTTTAAATAGAACATTGCTCTCTGCCAAAAATGTTTAAAATTATGATTGATTTATACTATGTAAGCCCAGGAATCCTGTATGGGATAACTAGAACCGCCCGTCACGACGTTGGTTGCACATCTGTGCACTGCTGGTGAAATTTACAGCAAAAACTTCGGAGGAATGTAAAAGTATTTCGTTTCAATTCCAATCAAAGTGCGGTTAGTTGCGAACTTGTTGTCATAAGAGGCAACATTCGGCAATCTCACAGAAGAAGTAATATATGATGTTGACGACTGACTTTGGCCACCAGGCTGTCAATAATGCAACGGCCTCGTCCTATGTGTTCGATCGATTTCTCACAATTATTCACCTATTGAATCATTAGAGCCAAAATGTCAACCAATTCAAATCTTGCACCTTTATCGTGAAATTCATTAAATGTTCATCTCAATTCAAGTAACTCGACTAATTAGTAATACAAAGAAAAAAATCAAAGTCAGTTAAAATGAATTGGAATCGTAGTTAAATTCTTATGCTATTCTTGTCGTCAGAGAAATTTTAGCTCCAGAGGCTTAACGCACTTTTGATTGAGATGGATTTTCCTTTTGTTTCGTTTTATGGCAAATGATGATAACTCGTGTGTGTATTCAATTTTCGCATAATGTAGTAATATAAGCAAGGTCAGGTACTAAGAGATGTTACAGTAATTCATTCATTCATTTACCTGCATGTCTTAAGGCAAACCTCAGACTGTGGTCAACATACCTCAAAGCTGGCTTTTATGTATTGTAAGAAAAGTTTATAATACTCTGTCGTTATACGCATACCGAATAAATAAACAATTGAGTGAAAAGGTAACACCGCCGAGAATTACATAAAGAAGCAGAAGCATTTTTGCAAATTAAATACATGAGAGGTTTCCATCAGATATTATATTTTTCTTTTGCATAAATGTTAAATATTTTAAAGCATCTTTATGCATGTCCACTTCGCATAATCACATCAAGTTTTTAATGCGTGTATGAAAGTCAAGTTATTCCTTGTCCTTGAATCACCTAATGATATGCGCTTGATAGAGCAACAAGCGTTTGAGTTTTCGACCATTCTTGAATTCTGGGGCACCTCGGTACTGCAGTTAAAAAGATTTGAACAAAAAGTTAACTTATCAAGGCCCTATTTTTTTTTCTTCTACTGACAGCTTTCGTCGGCCAACGACTAAGGAAGAGGGATCGACGATCCAATCATTAGATTATTTGGTGTGTGTCTTCAACTGACTGTACGATCAATAAGAGCTCCTTATTTATTTGGCTTAGTTTTTTGTCTTAATTTGACATCAAAAACTAAATTTTCCTTAATTCGAGTATTTGGTTGATGTTTTTCCTTCGCTTTTATTTTTCGGGAAAAAGCTTCTTTTTTTTTTGAAATGTCGTTCGCAGTATTTTCTGTAGAGTTCTGTCATTGTTAATCGAGATGCTTCCCAATCTCCAAAAAAGTGCCCGGTATGCTTATAAATCTATATGGGAGTGTGCATGCTTGTGTGCTTGGGCGTGTATGTGTGTATGTGTGTGTACACACACTCAATTAGTCAGGCTTTTTAATTACGTTACAATAATAAACTTTGTTTTTGGCTGGGTTAGAGGCGAACAGAAGGCGTTAGAGGGGTGCAAAGATATATATTCGCAAGCGAATAAAATCATTATTCGTTGAATTTGTAATTACACGCAATTTTGTAGTTGATTATACTCCTCTTTACCTTCTGCTCGTCGCACCTCAATATCTACTTTCATGTAAATGTAAATTTCGTACGGTTTCTGTTCAATTCTTCCAGCAGCTCACTACCGTCGCTGCTAATGCTGTTGTTGATGCTGCTGCTTTACTCCTTTACTCGTTACTAAGGCTTACAATTCTCCGATGTTTATAATGTTGTTGATGTTGATTCATTTTCACGTTTGTGGCTGTGTGTTACTCGTTTTTTTTAATGAAAATAACAACAACAACCATCCAAAATATAATAATAATTAGCATAATATTTAACAATAACTGCAGACATACTTAAAACTTATACACTCTCACTCTCCCATACATATTTATTCCGAAAGTAAGATAGTGAAGGAGGAAGGGAAAACTGAGAGAAGGAAAAAACAATAGAAAAAAACAGTTGAACTTTGTGTTCTGTCTCTAACCCGCCATTCCCACTCTGGCAATTAGCTAATTTATATTCGAAGTACAACTAAAGCAGTAAAGTCATCTTTACGTAGTAAGCTTGCATTTGTGTACACAGAAGTAGTTGAACACTTTCGCAGAAATGAGGTTAAATTATGCAGTGATTGCATAAATTAACTATGATTTACTTGTTATTTTTTCTATTTTACTTTTTACTCTTTAGTGGTTTCGTAAGCAATTTTGCGCAGTCTTTTCTTTTCGAATTTGATGAAATTGAAAAACTTGGAAAATTTCGGAAAGTGAAGTATTAAAAAAGCATTTTCGCCGCAATTTTTATATCGCATAACATTAAAATCGTTTTCGAAACTCTTTTCAACTTATTGCTATATCTCATTCGAGTCTGCTGTCTTTACTTTATTGGTTGCATAGCTTGTCTTGTATTGTTGATACTAGTTTTCATCATTGGTCGGAGACATCTAGCACCTAGTATACCCAGTACATTTGCCTTTTCGCTGGTAAGCTCAAGAAATAGGGTTCACAAAGCATGCACTTTAATGCCATTACTTTGCCGTCTAAGTATGTCTATAAGATTCGCATTGACTACCAACTTCTTTTTATTTAACAGGCATGTATTCACTTTAATCTCCTGTTGATTATACGTCTGAAGATAATACGGCAGAATCAGAGCGGCATTTATTGTTATTTGGAATTGGGTACGCCGATGAAATCCTCGCAAACCGAACGATCTCGCGCTGATGAAAGGGGCCGCAGTCAACTGTATCTAACATAGCGGCATTTCGCGGCCTCCTGGCATTCGACGTTTCTTTTCCGAACCTTTATCCTATTCGTATATCCTACCGTTGCAAACATGCAACATATAAGTTTTTTTACTATCTCCAAAGTTTTACTGGCGTAACTAGTAGTTTTTTGTGCTTTTTGATTAATCAAAAACAAAAAAAAACGTCGCGTGTCTTATATAATTTTTATCATAACCTGGCAGTGTATTAAAGATCGGAGTGCAATTTGAATACCAAGCGAGTGAGGGTCCACCCGGAAAAGAAAATCTTTTCTAAATCCACTCTACCAGACAACACGCCCATATTCTACTCGGTATTGCACCGCGCGGTGTTTTTGTCACCCGTCATGTTTCAATAACACTTTCCTTTGAATTAAGAAGGACGCGGGGATTCCCGCATTTGAAATTTTATTGGCACCGAAGTCGACCTGTTCAACGGTCTCGAAAACTATGTTGTGTGGACTTTATTGGGATTTATGCCGCAGCATAAAGTGAAAGATAATACTTTCCTATGTAGAAGGCGAAAATTAGTGCAACAACAAAGAGTGTCAGTTACGTCCCCGCTTGGCAATTCTCTACAAATATTTCTTCTTCTTGCGAATTTTTTGGGGAAGTATTACCGTTTTATAGGGAAATGGCTACAGAGACTCGAAATTTCGAACTGTTTCATAGGCTATATATAATTGCCAAATTTGTTATAGCTCGTTGTATAGAGTGGAAAAAAAATGTTACCCTGGTATTTGCACTTCAATCTGCAACAAACAGTTAACAGTTTTCTATTTTATGAGATTAATTTTTGGTAAAATAGTAAAACTTTGCGTATTAATCGTGCGACAGTAAGCTTTAGCGTTTAACTTGACACGTACTTACTGTGTTACTTAAGACATGACAAACAACCAACCAACACTGCATCCTTCATGCTACGTATTCTCCCATTGCAAACAAACTGCAAACTACAGAAGATACCTCAATGCACATACACAGCCAAGTAATATTAACGACAAATACGAAAGCATGCATAAGCATTTAATATGTATTTCGCGTGTATTGTATTGAGATTAACCCCCGCTGAGTAATATTTACACGCAATGCAGTCAAAATCAACATATTTACACTTGAACGCATAACTCATACACTAAGTATGTGACTGTTAGTTTGGACATTAGGTTTGATGTAACTACATACATACAAATGCATGCTTATATATATATATATATTGTGCTACGATCCTAACCGTTGCACTGGTAATTTGATAAAGGAGCCCAATGCTCACGTATTTGTATTTAACACAAAATTTAATTATGATAAGCGTAAAGTTAAGCTTCGCGTGCACACACAGACACTTTGTCGCTTAGTGGCAGCCTAAACTAACAATGTATACAAAGCGTCCTTACAATAAAACGTGTACGCATTCATTTGCTTTGTGGTTGTGTTTAGTCTTACTCTCGTTTTTGTTGCTTTCTGTGTTATCACTCTCATTATATAGTAAATGATAATCGTAGAATTTTATTAACATTGCTTTAATACTAATCACTTACTTCCAGGGATTCGATTACAAAAATCAGTAGATAATAATGTAAGAATTCGTTTTGTTGAAGGCGGAACAAATGCCGAATTGATTCATCAGAGCGATCTCTGTGTCAGTTGCCAGCCCTGCGGACGACCGTTAAGTATTACGTCATATAGAAGGAAAGGACAGTGCATTGCCAGCATCTACGTTAGAGAAATCAAATTCAAAAATAACAAACATCACATATGTTGTATTAATAAACAACGCTGTTTTCGCTTGCTCTTATTGCACTTCAATAGTGGCACAGAGTTTTGTTGATTCCAACATTGAATACCGAATTGTTCAACAATCTCAAACGTTGTGTTAAATAATACGTTTACAATACATTCATATTTGATCTTTGATATAAGTGATCTAAATATTCGGAAAATGTAATTGCCCTTTATGGAGTGTAGCGGTGCTATTCTGTAGGTCATTCCGTTGGTCGAGATAAACACATCGAACCTATAATGATTATATACATATAATAATAAACATGTGCGAAATGTGTTCATATATTTTGAACAAACAGTGAAAACATATAAGTATACGAAGGGAATATTTGGATGTAGTAAAATAGGATAAGTGTTTATTCATAGCAAAGCGTAAACCTTGCAAGCTTTTCGGAACATAAAGGAAACGCGTGGTGTGACATTCCTTCATGAATGCTGGCTATGTGATTAAGTGTTGTAAGTTAAATGTACTATGAACTGCTTTAGTGGAACAATCCTAAGGCTACGGAACGCAAGAGATCCAATTGAGCCAAGAGGCATACTCACTATTCCAAAAACTCTTAATTGCTGTCGTGATTGCTCAGAATGAACTACCCTAGTAGACGAGAAGCGCAAAAATCAAGCCAGCATACACGAAATCAATTAACAATGCGGTGTAACCGTACTTCAATTACGAATATTGGTTGATCGCAGCTGTAGTGAATACTCGATGGCTGAGGTCCCGATACTTACCAATCGAGCGTACTCGTTGTTCGCTACCTTTCTCGCAACCATCAGCCTGCTTACACGCATATACGGGCCGTCTGGTGAATGAATGGTCGAATAATAAAAAAAAAATTACTTTCAGCTTTGTATGGCATATTAGACCAAAAAACCTTCATAGCACTAAGCTTCGATTGTTACGACTATAACCAAAAAATGGATCGTCTGGTGGAAAGTGTTATAAGTTATACGAAATCCATATTTGGCCTGAAAGATATAAGAAATAATGGCTAGTGATCGAGAGCACTATTATACAATAAATATCTCGTTTTCATTTTTATATTTAAAATTAATATTTTACAAAAGAATAGACATAAACGTGCTCACATTCGTAACGTATTGAATACACGCACAGGTTTCCTGTAAAAATCTTTTTGTTTGAAACCAAGCATTAAATTACGCTTATCGACCGCGAATGTTGTGTACTTTGGAACGCTCTGAACCAACTCAGATAATTTACGTTAGAAAAATAATCACGATTTCGGAATTGTTTCAAAAAAAATTCACCAAAAAACGGGGTCTCCCCGGGATGGACGTTATTCGTGTACATATTCTAAAGCACTCTAAATATATTATTTACAAAAAGAGCGGAACAGACTCAGTCCCCCTGTCTGCGTGGTGCTTGGTCGCTTCTAATACCACAAAGCTTTTTACATAATAAAAAAGTTTCAAAATATTTGTATTCGCTATTAGAATTTGAAAATCAGTTAATCGATTCAAAAAGAATGGGTAAGACACACCTGTAATATTCATATTTCTTAGATTGCGGGCTCAAAGCTTGTCTTAGATAGTTAACACTTTTCTTATTAAAAATGGTATGCCGGGCCAGTTAGGCAAATTGGTAAAAGACCTTAGATAATTCACGAGCATTTCATGTCACTCTGACGGAACCCTATTTATTTATCCGCTCATTTATTTATTTATGAGTGAAGTTCAGTTTTAATAGAAAAACCACAAAATAACAAGAAGAAGAAGTTAATTAAGCTACAAAATTTTAGCTTAAATTTCTATAAAAGTTATCTTGAAAACGAACTTTAATATATAAATACGTGAACAAGAAGAAAACAGGATAATGCATTCGGACGCGATCGTGTCTTTTCTACTCGCCGCCTTTATATTGAGATAGAAGAATCAAATATTTATTTATTGTTGCAGTTTCTGAGCAACTTTACTTCACTTTATTTTTCTTTCTGCCGTGGGCACGCTCTTCAACATCAACTTGGGTACAACCGCTTACAAGGTTTTCGCCGAATTTAAAACCGACACCTTCATTTTCCTGTCCACTGGCTAAATGAACCACCGAATGGGAAGGCGGAAAGAGGGGCGGACAAACATGCGTAGATGAAGAATTTTATAATGATCAATATTATTTTTACTTTATAGAATCTCGGAAGTTTCTTTCAGGGTATTGCAAATGAACACAAATTCGTTATTCTATTCCACATGTGGCGGCCGTGACCAATTGTTTCTATATTTGCGCAGGTGCTGAAAGATCAGTTATAGAATATGGCAGCAAATTTGTATCATTTTGTCATTTTTTGTTGTGAAGACCAAGGTATCTTCACTGTGTGTTGCGCTGTGGGCACGACCGTTGACTGCGTCCAACAACTTCCAATGTTTCTGAAAACTTTGAAACTTGATATCTTTATGCTTGCCACAAACATTACAAAGAGAAATCAAGAGGCAGACAGACAGACTGAAAAATAAACATATAGATGGGTAGACAGCATTGCTTAAGTGAATTCAGAATTTAATGGGGATCAAGAGCACATTTACTTTATTGGATCTCTGAAGCTTCCTTTGTCATGTTGCAAAGGTCTTGATAAAATTAATGAATGAATGAAGCTTTTAGTGGAGGGTGTAAAAACGAAAGGAATATGTACACAGCTAGTACATAGCCACACTCGCAATCGATATGGATCAAAGCTAGGATAGTACCATTAGGTCTAAAAGATGCAAATGCGTGGCAACTGCTAAGTTTAGTGGCGAATCGTATAAAGCATTAAAAATGAATGTAAGGGCACAACATTGGTAAAACACGCATATTTAGGACAGTTGATTAGATAACACACAAAGACCCCAACAATGAATAGGTCATAATTGCAATTACAGAGATAATTGCAATTGAGAGAGTTTTATCAAGAGAGAGCTCCTCAAAAAGACCTTAGGAATTTTGAAGTCTATTTCGTATAAAAAAGCCGCCATATCCATAACACCATATGAATTTAACTAAGAGGGGAATACAATCAAAGTGTTTTTACTGACGATAGAGGTGTGTTCATAGAGGGATTTTGAGTTATGTACGTTCTAAGGAATAGAACTTTCATAAAATGGGATTCGAGGTAGCCGCGAGAAAACGGAGACCCCCCAATGGAGACATGTTTAGGTATTAATCTAAATAAAGAATAAAGAATATTTTAATTTCCTTTTAACACTGATGTTTAAAGTGTCACCTATTGGTGATGTTAGCTGCTCTTTTTTTAAATACATATACAATTTTCGGTTTATGTAGCGTTTTATCAGCCCGAGTCCATTGTAACTTCTATTCCGTCTAATTGATTTCTATTTTGTTTAAGATTCCGTAATAGATTTACTTTACCATGAAACGAAGTAAAAGAGCTGCGATCTCTTAAAGTGGACATCACTGTAATATACGTTCTCATTTGTTTTTCCTTTCTTATTTATTGCTTAATAACCCCTTATCAGAAAACTTTTACTTGCCTTTCCCAACATCAATGAACTTTTCAACATTATAACAACGTTTCATTTAACATCCGATGAAATAAAAGTTATGCAAAAATTCATTATTGTGTTGAGACCTTTTCGTGTATTCATTCAATTTTTTTTCCTGTTAACATTGTAAAATATGTGTCAAATCACTGTTAAACTTTAAAACAAACACATTCTCAGAATTCAGAAAAGTTCAACATGGCTGCCAGGCAGTTAAAATTGGAAAAGTGCACACTTCGCACAACTCGCACCCATATAAAAGTAAACATCTGTATTTTGTGTTCGCCCAATAACAACTACAACAATGTACAGCTTGTCAATGAATTTGACATAGCAATAATGTATTGCCTGGCATGAACGGTTTGGCATGATGTGTTTTCAAAAGTGTTAAAATGTTATTTGCATAAATTGAAATTCTCGTTCTTCTGTCTCACTTTTTATTTTCCGTTCTGTTCTGTTCTGCTTTCTCCTTGTTTTTGCTTTCAATTTTGTGTACGCTGAATAAAAATTAAGTGAGTTTTTTATTTATATAAATATATGCAGACTTCCTCTTACATACATTTATATGCTAATATTTATTCTATAAACGCACAGACATATCCCAGCGAGATCGCACAAATTTTATTATTGAACTATATGCCAAATTTTATTGTAAAATGCAGCGGAGCGTAAACAACAACACATTCGTTCATTCCTTCGCATAGGCGCATGTAGACTTATTCGAACGCAGAAACGTTATTTGCGATTACATTAGTTATTTACATTTATTTCTGTTAACGATATTCTTTTTTCTTTCCAATGTTTTCTGCTCCTTGGATGTATTACGGATAAATGATTTTCTAATTTTAATTAACAAACAGTCGGATTGAAGTTAGCGCTCGCCGGGAGATACCTAAATAAATTGTAGTAGACTTGTTCAAATTATTCACTTCCTTGAGCCGCTTAAAGTATTCCGAAATCTACTACTATGGTCAGACATGTTAAATTTTAGGAAAATTTCAAAAACTAATTTTGAAAAAAATTTTGAAATTAAAAAATTTGAAAGAAAATTCCACAATAATTTATACAATAGGCACATTTAAGAACTTGCATCCTACACTGGATGCGATTAGGGAAAGGTATATTTTAAACCATATTCTAAACCAATTAGTTATTGATCAATCAAGAAAATAATTACAAAAACTGAAGAAAAATAGCAAATGCAAACGTAAATAAAAAATTATTGTTTATCATGAAGTCTGCAGAAGATTGAAAAAAATTACAAAAATAGGTATTTTCCAGATTTTTTATATGTCTTAAGGGACGTTTTTTAAACTAATTTACTGTCTTCTATATAAGGAACCAAATGTATGTGGAGGATTGACTCTAACGAAATTAGAAACGTACACAAACACTGCTTGATAGTCAATAGCAATAACTTATTTTTCTAATAAAATATTTAGTCTTTTTTAAATGTTGTTTTTTGATTTAATAGATAATTTATTGGTTTTTTTAATCCGCGGTAAATCAAAACTCAATCAAGACACAAAATAGCGGTTTTTAGCAAAAAAATCCAACCTATCTTGATCTCCACTTGGGTAAAAAATAAGCTTTCTTGCATCAACAACTTATAATGTTAAGTGTTTTACGATCAAATAAAAGTAAATTTATCATGATAAACTTAGGCTTTTTCCCATACAAGAGTTCTCATAAAATGTACTCTTCATAAATGTAGCAATTTATAAAATTGATAATTTATGATGGTAAGGGCAAAATTGCATACGAAGTAGTGTACTTAAAAGTCGGCTATGACCGACTGTAATATTTTGAAAATATTTTGAAAACTCCGGAGTTTACATACATGTGAACGGGCTAGCTCTAACCCATGTCCCCATTTCCAATATTTGTTGCCAATAAAATTTGTCGATTGATTTCAACATTTTCCCAATGAACTTTTAAATGTCTTTGGTGTCTTTTGTAAAAGTTTTTTAGTATTTGTGAGATTATTTGACGAGTAGTAATAAGAATTCAAAAAAATAATTCAATTTTAATTTTATAAAATTTTTTTTCTTTTATATACATTTGTTAACATAATAGTAATAATTTTATATGATATTGAGCACCAGATGGTTTGGATGGATTGGACTGAAATTCTACTAAAATAAATTCATAAACAGCAATAAAATCATTAAGCTAAGCCATAATATTAAATTTTTATGTTATAGAATTAAAATGAATGTTTGCTGCAACTAGCAGAAGGGTGCTTGTGTCCGAGTTAGACATATTCCCAAATTTGCTCTTTAAGCTTTAACATGAATATGTTTAGAATTTGAACTTTTTTCACTTTTAGAAAATATTGCAATTGTTCTGAAGGACATGGCTAATTTGACTAACATCGTTTACATAGCCAGGAGTTTATATCCTTGTTTCCTTTGGCGGTAGGTAGTAGATGGTAAATTTATGAAAGTTTTTATTAAAGTAATTTCTGTGTAGATTCTTAACGCATAAAAATTTCATTATATATTTAATATGTTTCAAATTGTAGTGCAAACGAGGTGGTGAGCGACAAAATTTGTCAATTTTAAACTTCACTTTTCACTGGCGAGAATATTACTCTGGAAGCAAACATTGCATGCATTTTCTGCAGCGATGAATTTTAAGTTTTTTACAAAAGGTTAAGGTACAAAATTAAAAAATAAATTATTTGGAAAGGGGGTTTATCGACCGATTCCAAAGAATGTTCAGCTTTTTGAGCGTCGGAAACGTACCGAAGCCATAATAGTTAAAGAAGTCGTTTATGCACCTGAAGGTGATATCTAATATGACACAATGGATCAGCTCTGACAATCTTTCGAAACGACTTAGCGAAATCACAGTACAAGAAAAGATGCAAAGTATGTCGCTAATAACTCAGTTTGTCGCGGCCTGCGAACAAGCATACAAACTCATTTATAATTTACATCTAATTTTCAATATTTAATAAATGAAATGAAAATTGGTTCACAATAGTACTTCGGCATAAAAAGTAATCAAATCTCATTTGAGCCATCTTTTGGACACCATGTGGAAATCCTCTTACAAAGTGAGCCTTTATCTAGCAACAAAGTCCAATTTTCAGGACTTTAAGGCGCAAACACGCTAAGCTCGAATCACGACGATTCACGTTTTGAACTGCCTTTCATGTAAGGACTTCTACTAAAAATAGCCCTTAACACGCATATAATTTTTTAGTGAATAACTAGAAAATTGTATTAACCGAAGTGGTATCGTATAAATAATGGTCGACTCAGCCTGACTGCACTGCTTTTACTTGCTTAATATCGTTATCCTTTTCTTGTTCTCCTAAATTTCTACGTAATAATTATTTGAAAACTACTTAAATATTGAAGAGAAAAAATTTTTTAAAAACTTATTTTAATCAAAACATAAGATCCCTTCATAAAAAGTTTTATATTACACAATAAATATTTCATATAAATAAATACCTGAACAGAAACTTTTAATTGACCGGTTGTGCTAAAAATGCTGTTTTTCAGTTTTTTAAGAGTAAACATCTTACTTAAAAAAACTACCGCTTCACATTATGTACATTAGTAGATTCGTACAAACATATCTCTCTGCATGTGTAATATGTACGAAGAGCTTAAAATTTATATGCGTACATATATAACCAACAACAAGCAACTTTTTCTTTTCGGTTTATAATGTTTTAAATATTTCTGACCTAAGTTTTTCTTTATTAGTGTTTATTTTTTGAACAAGTTTATATTATGAATATTTGACTAAAAGCATATGTTCTTTCTCAACTACTTTGTGCTTCACACATTTACGAGAGATAATTAATGCATGTTGCATTTACAAGTCCAGAAATTTTCTAGTTTCCTCTCGCTTTTTATTAAAAGCTTTTTTGATTATGTATCTAATTTAAATGTTTTTATTTATAAGCCTTTTTAAAACAAAATAATGCTTAGTTTAGCAAATTCCCAAACTGCTTTTAATCAATTTTGAAGAGAATGCTCTTTGCATCATACTTCTTAGAAAGATTAGCTTGAGATTAGCTCTTGGTTTCCCACCCATTTGTATTTATCCATGGATCACTTTCGCACATGATATTAAATGTAGAGAGGTATTGAAGCTGTTGCTAGAAACTTTATTTTGTACACTCTCTGATGGAAATTTAATAGAAACTACTGCGAAGACAAAACGATTATTTTTCCCAACCGCACTTTTACAAAAATTGTCAATGCGATTACTAAACTTGAGGAATTCAGAGTCAAGTTGTTGGGCTTCTTTCATTGTGACAATCACATTCATGAGAATCTTAGGCCAGCGGATATACTAATACTGAGTCGAGAGGCTAAAATAAATTTAGCCTAACAAAGGGAATACAGCATTGACTGGTCGTAATCAAGTCAAAGGCATTTAATGTGCTCAACAACTTTCTAAACGAAAATAGTTGGTGGATTACTAAACTCAATCAAAGTCAATCAAGAGCTACGATCGTACCTTTTATTGATTAGGTATTAAACTACAATTTGAAAACTAATAGAGCGGATTTGCGTATTGTTTCTATACTGAGCCGCGAAACTTCTCCAAGCACGTAAGTATTCGACTTTTTCCGTTAGAGTAATAGATAAAATATTAGGCTGTAGCTCTCGAGCAGGTGCTCATAGCACGCGAGTGGTCTCCTCCGAAAAAAGCATGAAATTTCAAAACAAAGACAAAGGTTTTCCTTCTGAAATGTTTACAGTGTTGTAACCCCTCGCCATGAAAATTGACTAAAGTTGCTACATGCATGAGAGAGAAGCTCAAAAGGTAAATAAAACAATTGTTTTTCTTCATTTCATATCTTTGGTTTCATTTGACAGCGGCACGGCGAATAAACCGCTTGTCATCAAAATATTGAGCTGATATTGAATGTTTGGCATTGTGAGTACTCACTATTCTTTATACATCTAATGCAATTTTTTTTTGCCTATACACAAATGCTATAATAAATGCTATTGCATACAACTATAGATATAGAAACATATTTATTTTTCTATAACTAAATCTTTAAATTTTTTGGCTTAAAAAGTGTTCTCATAAATTTTATTAAACACATTACTACATATAAATGAACCTTCTCATGTAATCGGTTTGCCATGAGTATCTCATAAAGTTTATGGAAATTCATAAATTTTGAATATTTAAACTTTGCATCGCGACTTTTGTGATAAACTTGTGCCGTATATGTGCAACTACGCTTTAATATAAAACTTGTGTCATACCTTTAAGCCACAAAATATGGCTTTCATTTCCTATTATCAGCGTTTTATTATTCCCAATCTTCATTTGCGTTCGCATTCATATTCGTGCTGATTTCAAAGTCTCTATAGTATAGTATGCATATACTATATAACATACGTATATAGTATGTCCCAATGATACTGTATGAGTTTGTCTTACGTTGGCCAAAATGTTGCTTATGTTACAAACATAAAGCACTTAAATCACTTTACCGCGTAAAATATATGTATGTATGTCATGAGTTAAGGGTTCTTTCTGTTGTGTTTTTGCGTTAAGTAGAAAACAGCGCTTTGTGTGCGTGTATATATATGCATATGTATGTAACCGCGTGTGGAATGAGGGGTATGAGAAGTTACGTAAAGCATAGCTACATGAAAATGTATGATATCCTGGCTATAAATGGTCAAAATAAAGTGTGCGACATACACACTTCAATTTTGGCCGCACTTGCCACAATATTTGACCACTCTATTCACAAAGCTGTGCATATGTATGCGTTTGTGTATGTATAAAATCTCAGTTAGAGAATATTTTTACGACCATGTGTGTGTTAAAAAAAGACACACCTTTGTCAGCCACTAAATACCTGTAAAAGCTTTTGCTGTTTTTAAACAAAACGAGCCACTTTTTATGGTTATTCCCTTATGAGACAACCAGTGCAGTGATGTAACAGATTCTACCTACATGTGAATCTTCATTTGCAGCAAATGATATTTTAAGGGCAGTGATGATGTCGGCGGTAGCGGCGGCGATGGCGTCGGCGACATTTATACGTACATATGAAAAAATATATGTGAAAAAGCTTTGATCGCCTTGAAATGAATATAGAGTACCATTCATCCATTATAGCTAACACAGCACATTGGCATTCGATCGGGTCATCGGTTCACTGTAAGAAGAGTTCCTTTCCTATAGAATTCTTACCAGACGCTTTGCTAAATTTCATAATAATACGATATTTTGTCAATTTTTGTTTGTTGAAGCTGTAGCATAATTGCTCGCAGTTGCATTGCATATATTTTAGAATCTGGTTTCTGCGATTTAAAGAAACACGTATGTGTCAAGCTCAAGCCTTCTTTTTTCTGTGTATGTATTTGAGAAGCTTAGCACAAAAGAAAAGAGTAATTAAACGGCAGCAATGGAAATGTAAATGATTGCTAAGTCTAGAGCTGATCTTATTTCTGTATGTGTTACAAACAAAACGATATGTTAAGTGTATTTCAAAACGACGATTCAAGAATATAAAAATTAAAAAAAGCAAACAGCATATAGCCAAATGTTTAAAGTGTGTATTGTCAACGTTATCGTTTACGTTATGCGTGTAACAGAGATGTGTATGTGTGTAGCAGTAACTAGAACAACAACATTTAGAACAAAAGGTTTTTTCAGCTAAGTGGATATGTTTCTCTGGACGAGTGTCTACATGCATAAGTCTACGTACATAAGTGTGTATGTATGCATGTGTGATTTCGTATTTGTTCTGTGTTATCTCTCATTTTTGAAAAGTTGTTCACTCTTGAGAGATTTCAAGTTTGTCGGTGTTGTTCCTTCAGCTTTTTTTTTGTGGCGACAATTAATGTTATTTTTGTTTTTGCTATTTTGTTGTTACCGTTTCTTTTTTTTGCGCTTTGTTAATAAATCTTTTGTCGTACTTGTGTTTTTCATATTTTGTTTTATAGTACTCGTCCTCATACAGGTACAGAGAAGACATAACTAGAAAGCATGGTCAAAGAAGACCAATGTGTTGTTTAAAAGGTTGTTGTTGTGGTGTCCGAGTATTAATAGTATTGTAGTAGTTAAGGTTATATCTGACTATATGTTGGTATGCCTTTGTTGTTTTCTTTTTTTCTTTTTTTCTTTTCGGAATTGCGTTTTACTCATTTATACCTCAAGTGGGTTTTTATCTACAATTTCATTATTTCTTCGTAGAAGTTATAGCCCATCCTTGTAAATGAATCTTACAATATTTGTTTTAATATTTTCTAAATATTTTTCTTCATGCTTACAACGTATGAGGTAAATACGAGTGGTGAATAGAAACAGTGGAGAATTAAAATCTACAAAGTTTTTGGATAACTAAGTGAAAACGAAGTGTAGATTCTATTGTTCACTCTACAGAATTCAACATTTGAACATTTTAAGCCTATATTTGAGCTATGTTTGTGTTAATTGAGTCATGTTGCGAATTTCTTTAGTAAGCAATTGGATTTAACCTTTTGCAGTACGAATAATGTATCCATTCTTCCTATCCCCTCATTTGTCATTCGGGAAAATGTATATCAGCCAACCAGAAACTCTACTCATCTCCAGTGCTCATCAAGAATTCTAATTTGTGATTCGTCCTTCAAAAAAATAATTATGTCAGACTTTCCGGTGTTGTGTTATCTAGGGTCTCTTTGGACTTTGATTATGGTGATATCGAAGGGAATATGTGTGTTATTTATTCGATTCTCCCTTTCGCTATGTCTGAATGTGTTCCTGTTAAGCCCTCCATGACTAAAGAATGTGCGCCGGCTTGGTTCTCCAAAAAGTTGAAAATAATTGGTCCGCAATAGTAGAAACAGAGTTTTCAAAAAATATATAAAAAACCAAGTCACTTTTCGATTTGGGCCATTGCACTAAGGGAACCAACATATTTAATACTTTGAGTAAGCGCGATTATAATGCTTACATCAACAAAATGAGTCATTCGGTTCAGGCGAATCCGAAGCATTTCTCCAAATTTATTAATTCAAGGCGTAAATGTGTGGGTTTCCTACGCTTATGCACTTTAATAATATTACATCTTCCAGTCCCACAGATATTTGTGGCATGTTTGCTAAATTCTTTGAATTATAGTATGTTTAAATGTCCTCCATATCGTGTATCCATATCGTCTAGAATCGCTTCATATTTTTCCTAATGTTACCTTCTCTAATATCGGAGTCTTTAATGCCTTAGCTGCTTTAAAAACGTGCTGCAAGCCAACTCCGGAGGGGATACCGTCTTACACCTTACGGGTTTGTTCTAATGTTCTCCATATTCCCTTAACTTTCCTGGATTCCTTTCCCAAGTTGTGGAAAAAATCCTACTTAACACCCTTTCGTAAAAATGTTGCCAGAAAAAACATTGAATATTATAGAGGAATTGCTAAACTAGCCGCTCTTTCCAAAGTATTCGAGCATCTTTCAGTGAGCAGATTGCGAGCATCACTAGTATCTATTTTATCCTCTTCTTAACGTGGCTTTGTTAAGGGTAGGTCTAGTACGACTACCCCACTGGGGCTTGTATGTAATGTCTGTAAAGTGTTCTCACAGGCTAAGCAGACCGATGTCGTTTACACAGAAGTTGTCCTGTACTGGTTTCTCTGCTAATTTGGGTGCATGGTTTAAGTCATGGTTGTACACAACGTGTGTTACTTAATTCTTATACATCTCGGATTATAGAAGTTATAGCTAGTGTTCCGCAGGGTAGTCATTTGAGTCCTTTATTTTCTAATTTATCCATTAATGATCTTCTATCTTGTCACAATCATCAAAAGTGCTTACGTATGTTGATGATGTCAACTTATTTTACATTTCATACCCTAGAGGATGCTAAGCCTGGTGTAAATATAACAATATCGCGCTTAATTTGAACAAATGCAAGCATTTCGTAGAGGGTGCCGAACGCTGTCGACTACTTTATTGATGTCTGCATTTTAGATTGCATTTCGAGCTTCACAGATCTGAGGATTATACTTGATCCTAAATTGAATTTTAATTTCCAGATCCACGCCATCGTTAACAAAGTAAAAGTTTTACTGGGGTTTACTAGACCGTGGCCATTAAAATTTGAAGGGTCTTCTAAAAGATTGTTTACTGCATTTGTTAGGCTATTTTTGAGAACTTAATTGTTGTATGGTCCCCGATCAAATTGAGGCGGTGCAAAAACCTCTTTTAAATTTTGCTCTACGTGGCTTGCGATGTAACTCGGCCTTTTCATTTCCATGAGAAACACTCCTCTCGCCGAGTTAGATTAGTTCCAGATTCGCGTTTCCCTTCCAGTCCCACGAAACAAACAAAAACCAATACATTCATGTCGACAATTCAGGACCGAAGGAAAGCTGGCCTGCCCGCCGGAAAGTAGCTTGATTAGTAAAACGCTTGAAGGCCTGATCTGGCGGCGTCCATCAGGAACTAAAAAAAAAAAAATCTCTTTTCAAGATAGATTCTTTTTCTTATTATCTTATGTTCGTTAAATAAAAAATATATGTAAAATAATTAATTTAACTTTTAACATTTATTAAATTTAATTATGGCAATTAGAGAAAGAAAAAAATTCATTTAAAATTTAAGATCTTTACACGTCAAATGTTGTAAATTATTAATAATAAGAAAATTACTTTATGATTACAAAGTTTTAACCGTTTGTGACCTTTGCTGCAATCATTTTAAAAAAAAACATTGTAATAAATTTGGCGACATAAGAAAAGTGAGGGGTACGTTCATTTTGTCAAAGCGATTGCAACGCCCAAAAGGAGGCATCAGACACCCCACAGAGTATATATGTTGTCTGTCTGTGCAAAGTCTGTTTTAAACGTTCTCCTGGACGTCGAAATGAAGCTATCGAATTCAAATTTGGCAGAAAGATTGGAAGTTCGTACAGAGAGGTTTTTTTTGAAAATGGACGAAATCGGTCGAAGGACACGCCCACAGTACCACGTAAAATGAGAACACCTCTGTTTTTCAAAAGGAATGAAAAATCATTATCACCGTAAACACTAAGAGTTTTTCAAAAGACTGTAAAGCGTTATCGCCTTGGTCGGAGTTATATTGACATTGTTTTTGGAAAACTTATCTGGTTTTGACAATTTGTTTTTGGTTTGAGTTTTCAGAGCATACATTCTCCGACTAACTGCTCCACAGGCGCTATATTATATATATATTTGTTACGAAAAACCTCATTTTTATTTATAAGCGAATTTTTACATATAGTTTTTTAAAGAAATTGATTGAAAATCAGCCCCTCCAATTGGCAAATATTAATCTTGCGAAATGTTCAGCGATGCTCACTAAAAAATTGTACTTCAAAGTCACAATTAATATTGTTACGGAAGTCCCAAATCCAGTTCACTCCAGCTAATTAATTTTCCTACAAAATAAATTCCCTAGACAGCGAAAAACCAAGTGCACATTCGCGGCTTATCATGCAGCTGCCGGCCGACTAAAAATGAAGCCATGAATATGCTTGTAAAAATGTGTGTGCGGGAGGCAGAGTTAGTAAAAGAAGAATATTTGAGTGGAGCAGTCGAGAATAATGCCAAAAATAAATTGTGAATAATCCTACTCTTAAGGAAAACAAATTGTAATAAAAAAACTTTGAAGTGTTTTTCTCTTGAAAAGAATATCCACGATGTAGTGCGAGCCCTATCTTAGGAAAGCGAAATTCGTAAAAATATTTAATTTATTTGGAATGAAACTTGAGTAGCTAACGGTATGATAAGTTGAAAAACAACGGTGTGAAAAGAAACGAGTTCAAAACTTCAATTTTGAGACGTATTTGTTTTACTTCGCACCTGCACGAACACCACATCTGATAACTGATTTAATGGCTTTCAACACTCTTCTAGATGTAGCAATGTGATGTTCGAAGTTTACTTCATAACCGATTTTTTTTTATATGTGAGATTATTTTGTACCCTGAAAAAGTATTTATAATAACGCTTTACGACTTTGTTTGAAAGATGGCCGTTTCCTCCTCTTCGAAATTTAATTTTCCCCATTATTAGGTTTTTGTGTCATTTTTTGCGAAGTTAGAAGACCTCAGACGTAGCTGGCGACTAGCGAAAAGAGTAACAACAATCTCCCTAATATTTAACAGTTAAACAGACAAAGTCAGCCGAGTGAAAAGAGTTGAACCCTAACACAAAAATAAGTAAGTAAACATATTAGCCAAAAAAACTGACGCAAATCAGATATCGAACAAGATGCATCTCATACGATTTCAAGAAAAGGAAAAGTTTGATTTCTATCTGGAAGTGAATCACGTGTCAGTGATAATGATTGATATATAACACCGGTAAAAAAAAAAAAAAAATCGATATATTCCAGATTTTAAAACCGAAAATGATGGTGGGAAACATTCAAAAATTATGGTAGCACTGGGAAATCTCCCGGCCATACCTAGATCAAAGGCGTCTCAATCTCCAATCTCTTATGCCAGAAGAAATCTCCTGTGCATCAAAACGCTTAAATTGTCAAGCGCAAGTATCGTGCAGAAAACATAGAAGTAAGGCCGTCTGTGTTATACGTAGTAAAAAATCTGCGATAAACGTATTTTACAAACGGAATATAAATGCAAGCATTGTTTTGAATAGTTTTATTTTTTTTTTTAAATGCTCAATTTCTATGTTTGAGTCGAATTGATTTACCTCAGGCGCAACATCCGGCGATTTAGTGTTAAAAAAAAGGAACTTAAAACAAATATGCTAATCACCGTTATCCTAAAGAAGACAAGAAAAGTAAACGAGCTAAATTTTCATGCTGTTGATTTTTAATACTTTCGAAATAAAAAGTTTTGTCGCATAGACGTTTGAGCGATGTAGGCGTGCCCTTTGAAAAATTTGGGTTACTTTATTTTCACTAGCGAGAGCACATTTATCACAGATACTACACAGTTCGGCAGACGTACAGACGGACATTATTAGGTGCATTTCAAATTCAATACTTAATGGGGCTTCTGAAACTTCTTTCTGCGCTTTATAAAGGTATTGAAAAATATGAAATTTTGGTATACTATATATAATTACTATAATATTGGGTATTTGCGGTCAATTGTTTTTATTTTTCTGCAGGTATTACAGCATCGCGTATATGCGTTAAAATTTTCGGACATTTATTTGCTATAGTTTATGATTAATAAGCAAAAACTCAATATTTTATTCCATTTGAAAAACAGAGATGTTCTCAGTTTACGTGGTGCTGACGCGACCCCTTCAACCGATTTGGCCCCTTTTCAATTACAACGTGCCTGCAAGAACTTCCAATGTTTCTGCCAAACTTGAAATGTATAGCTCCATTTTTGCGGCCAAGTGAACTTTTGCAACAGACTTTACGCAGACGTACAGACACACAGGCGCACAGACGCTCAAGCGGGTATGTTTAAATCGAATCAGAATTTGATGCTGATCAAGAATATGCACACTTTAAATATACACCTTATCCTTTGATAATGGGTATAAAAAGTGGAAAAATTACAATTTCGGTGTTCGATAGTATAGAAACTCCGCTCTCCTTCCGCCTATTTTTAAGGATTATTTGCATATGTATATACACTCCTAATGAACTCGGAAAGATTACTCACAGTATTTCATCGTGATACTCCGGCAAATCAGCACTAATGGCAACAGCGATTGGGCAAATTCATAACGTCGATTAATCAATAGTCTTCAAGCATTTCACGGTTACAATTTCAATTCAATTAGGCGTAGAAGCAATGAAAACAAGTTTACGACAAAGTAGATACCACGCGATGTCATGCCTTAAATACACATACGGATCCATAAATTTATGAACCTTTCATTTAAACGCACATAATTAAGTTCTTTCGCCATTTCAAGTACTTTCATAATTACGCGAGTGGGGCTAAGCCGGTCTAAATACTTATTGTTTCATAAAATCCTTCTATTTTTAAAAATTTTATTGATAATCTAACGATGTCGTGATCACTTTTATCTTTTCGACAATCGTTTGTGTAAACGGAGAATATGCTTTATTGACGAAATTGTGAAATTTGATCTGAATGCAAAAATTACTGCCTTATACATATATTTTTGTGCAACCAGCTTTAACTTTAATTTCGTTATTTTAGTTATTCTTCAGCTTCTGAAATATATTATTTTTGTTATTTGTAACATTGCTACTTTGCTTTTCTTTTTTATCTTACAGTTTACATTGAAAAATAGTTTTTCTTTATCGAACTTCTATGAATAATATATTGTTGTTGTCACTATGTGTTCGTGTTAAGAAAAATAAGAGAAAAAAACCGTAAAAAAAATCTTTATTGACTTTTAACTGAAAACTTTATATATTTTGGTAAGAAAATATTGCTGCAGAACTTTTTTGCAACACACATATATGTGTGCACATAGTAAACAAAACTTTTTACAAAGTAATATTTGTTTACTATCCGCGTGTTTTTATTAGTGTAGTAATAAATACGTGATCAATGCGATGATATTTATTAAAACAACACAATCTCCGACCAAAAGGAAAATAAAATGAATTAAATAGAAATCAGCAAAGAAAATACGAAATAAATATTAGCGAAAATTTGTCCTAAATAATTTAATATGAAGCATATGAAAACATTTCATTTGTTTCCCGTCTAGAGGCGTACGCCGTCCCGTTTCTCTTTGCTAAGTTTCAATGACGTGGAACTATTAAACCGGAGAGCTGATCTTCAAGAACTTTCTATATCGAAACTCGCTTTCAATCACGGCACTTAGCACTCCATCTAGCCCTAAAATACCATTGCAATCATTCGCATAAGCGAGCCATTGACCGGGTTGTGAAAAATTCGCAACATGTTACGCACTTCGTATTAGTCTCTTGCCAACAATACAAAGAAATGCAACATATTGTAGGCCTATCAGAAGAAGTGTTGAAGCTGAAGGCTTTGCGAAAAGTGCGACTAATTTTTGATTTATATTCGGACTAAAGTGGAAGAATTAGAAATTTAGAAGAACTGGACATCCTGGGTCTTTAAAGACGGTACTGTACACGTACTATAGCAGCAGAATGATAGAGAGGGAAATTTTTTTTATGAAGAATTCTTCCTAACGGGATCTCAGATCCATCAGCTTTTTTATTTTGGTCACAAATGCACTATGTTGGTCGATCAGGCCTCGGCGTTTGTTTGTAGAGGTTATTAACCCCTTCCTGCCGAAGATCTAACAAAATACTCCTTAAACAAAAAAAACCAATCAATTAGTTAGTAGAAGCTATACATAAACAGACGATTGAAACCAATATTGATCTTAAGAATAAGGAATATTTAGTGAATATAATTGGGCCGATTACAATTCAGTGCTACTAATGTCCCATGGGGGAGTTTGCTATATGGCAGCTCACAACAAAATATCACAATATCCGAAATGTTGCCCTGTTTTTCGGCTCAGTCAAATCAATTGTTGTTGATGTTTTTGCCTAACGAATTTTCCTCTTTTTTGAAAGGGGTTATAACACAACGCACAAATTTAGGCCTCACGAATATTCTGCTTTATATTAGTCGTTAATAGTTCGCCTACTCTGCATTATGGATATTTGTCCTTTGGGTATCGAAGCGCATCCGTTGTTTATTACCCTTCCCATTTTTCAGAACTATCTTTTGAATTAGACGCGAAAAATACAGGACTGGACGAAGGGACATACACACATCTTGCACTACCGGAGCGATGCAATGCACATGGCTCCTGAAAAGCTGGCCATATGATTTACATTTTTTTGTAAAAATATCATTCTTTTGCTTGTCAACGCCAACGCATGTAACAGAGATAATAGCTGACCCTCTGTGCGTATTACTGCAACAGCTTATAAGCTGTATATTCGACTGTAAGCAATAACGCAGCACTTCTCTCATATTTCAACATTTGAATGCATGACGCGCTACGAGAATGCATAGATTGTGTTCGACAGTTAATGCGCGATGCAAAAGATATTTTTTGGATATACAGCTGGACCCATTCAAAGCTTCAACTTTTCAGATAATTATAACTAATCGTATTGCTGCATAACGCTTAAAATTAGTGCTTTCAAATGGAGAAGTGGCAATTCTCCTCAGCACCCTGTAGTGTTCACTGCATGCCTCTTTGAAGATAGGAGAAGTTTATTTGAAATATCATCAAAATATGCTGAAAGCGGTTTTTGGCAAGTTCTTTAACCTAATTTCGCACACCCGCCACTATATTTGATACCCATATCGCTGCTATTATTAAGAAAATAGTGATCGCGGTATCTACCAAGTTCATTTTGGAATCAACCCATTTTAATTCAGATAACATAACTTCATTTGAGCAGCGTACAAAGTAATTTTTGAACATTCTGTCTTGTTCGCCTTATGATAAATAAGCATAAAGCCTCAAGAAAGTGAAACAAACGAAATTTAATCACTTGTAAATTTGTGTGGGCGTGGCGGATGGGTTTCATTTTTACACGTAGAGAGTAAAAGGTTTCGTAAAGTAAATATTTCCGAGTAACGAGCAAAAATGCAAAAATTTGCGTTCGGTTTGTGCGTTTCTGCTTTGACCAATTTCATCCATTCTCAATACCAATCTATGCGCAGAAACTTCCAATGTTTCTACCAAATTTGAAGTGGATATCTTAATTTTTGCGACGAGGAGAGTGCTAACAGCACACACCACACAGAAACGCAGACGGACAGCCATGGCTAAATCAACTCAGAATTTCACGCTGCTCAAGAGCATGTATACTTCATAGGCTCTCTGAAGCTCCCTTTTGGGCGTTACATACACTATGCAAAACAAATATATGAGTATACCCCCATCTTACTAAAAAAGAATTATTAGACGATTTATTGCGTAGTACAAGTCAAAATAGGGTATATTCTGGCATTGCCATCTGTCACCAATCATAAGACAAAGCAAATCATAGTTATTCTGATTTTATATAAATTTTAGTACTCCGAAAGGGTAGTCACAATCTTCGTCGAAAGTAACGATGTTAGACCTCGCAAATCATAGACGAAAAACCTTGTCTTGTAACTTATGGCATATCTGTGAAGTAGTTCAGAACACGCCTAGACGGCTGTCGACACAATTGTTCACTGTTGCCCTTCGAGAGGATAAATTATTGATTGTTTCTCTTCACGACCAGAAGCATTGATTTCATCTCAGCATTTCTCTCGCGACTCACTGTTTGTGATTAGGACACATATTGGCAGTCAAAAAAGTCGGAGTTCCAATGAGAACGCCTGCGATTAATAACAACTAAATTGTGCAAAACTTGACATCATGGCTGATCATCGAAATTTCCAAGGAGCAGTGCCAGTATTAAGCATTGTCGAAATGCGATAAACCTCGAAAATATGTTCTTAAGATAAGCAATCGTCTTACAAATCGTCTTACAAATTAGATTTAAGGCAAATTTTTTGATTGATCAACATTATGCACCTATTCTGTTAGAAACCAGAATTGTACTTTTTACCGTCTTCTACGAGATGCAAGTCGAGTTGTTTTCCTTCGACATGCCGCCTTTTCTTACACCAACGTTCATTTACCCCCCGCATTTGCATTTCGTTATTGTGTTTTTCTTCAATAATAACAACTATCAATGCGCTATTAATTTTAGTGAAGTATTCTCTAGTAGTTGTTTTACATTTTATTAATTATTACTTTCATTTATGCCATAAGCATTTTTAATGTAATTCAAAAACCTATTGAGAATATATAAAAACAATTATCAATTTCGTAAAACAAATTTTGCAAAATACGTTTTCAGCGTTTTATTTTGTTTATATTTTTTTTTTCAATTTTTTTCAGTTTTTTTTTTGTTTTTCTTTTGCAATGTAAATTTAAATTATATCAAATTTAATTTTAGCTTTTACTATTAATATTTTCTGCACACGAGCAACGGATGCGTAGAGAGAAAACTGAACTGTAAATGAAATAAAGCGCAATTTTATTGTATACAAATATTTTAAAAACATTTTTAAGCCACTTAGTACTCTTGTCGCCATTAAGATGATGATGTTCATATAAATGATGATGGTGATAACGATGATGATGATGACTATATGATCAACATCACCAACGTTATTATATCAACAATATATGTTATATGTTAGCATGAAAAACGACAACAATAATAACAAAGAGAATAGTCGGCAAACTCATCAAACGTTTTCAATTGGATTTCCCTTAAACGGCCATGCAATCAATTACATTTTATGACTGAATGGTTGAATTCAATTATGTGTTCGTTTAGGATTTTTCTAATTACTCTAAATGCACTAAAGCATGAAAAGCTCGTACAAAAAGTACATAACATGCTTGAGCAAATGTATTTACGTATGCATATATCTGCGCATACAACTGCATGCGGTACCCTGCCTTTACATATCACAACGTGTTAGAAATTTTAATAAATTACATTAGGTTATGATGTGAAAATCGCAAAAGACTGCAAACACAATAAATGTTCAAAAATGTTTTTGAATGTTTTTGGACCGAATATAGACATTTTAAAAGATTTAAATCAAATCCTATTACATGTAAAAGTAAATTAAATGCGCATCGGGAAATATAGAATATTTCTTTGGCTTCACACCTCATCGAACCAAATTATTGACTTATCGCTGGCATCGCGCGTACGTATTATTGCGATTGTGACTTGTCTAATAAATTTGGAGCTTAAAGGATGTATTCGGATAATCAAACTTTTTTTTGTACGACGAATCAATTGGGGGAAGTGATATATACATGTACATACAACATAATGGTGACCAAAAAGAAGTGTGCAAGAAGAAGGAGATAAGAAATAGTCGTCATCTAGTGGGCGCATACTATAGTTACGATCAAATATGCTCCACTCCATTAATTCTCATTTGATTGTCGTGAAGTGTAAATTCATTCCCTTCACCCTTTAGCAATTTTTTCTCGTACTTGCAAGAGACTGTAATAAATTAAACAAGTCAAGGACATTCGCATTTTATTGAACAGTTTTCACGTCTGCTAGTCTTGTTTTGAAGAACGCAAATAATTAAAGAAACCCTAATAATTTTTCCTTGAGTTTCTTAAATGACGTAAAATGGTTTTCATTTTAAAATCGTAATTTTTTGGTCACGTATTGTTAGGGTCTATTCTAAAAACGATAATTTATGAAAAATCGCAAATTATCAGTTTTTTGGTCATTATAAGCGAACCCGTAAGTCAGTTTAACTGCTTACCAAGCTGAAGGCAATAGAAGTATCTAAAAAAAAAGGTAAAATAAAGTTGGTTCCTCTTTTCAAAGCTGTGAAGTCACAATGGCTTCTGAAGCAAGCAGGTCGTTTTCCGTAGATCGAAATTAAAATTTTTAATGGGCAGATGCTTTCATAAGTAAATTGTTTTGTAACACTTCTGCTAAATATGGAAGACATAAAACAATCTGAATGTAGAACACTGCGTGGTTGTCAAAACATGAAAGAAATAAAACCGAAAAAAGGCCGAATGTTGGTAAGACTGTGAAAGCAATAAAAATTATGAATAACTAACTGGAACTTAGAGCCCCTGATTTATCCCCAGAATTCTGTTCATTTCAGAGCTGGTCAAGACTATGAAGACTACGCTGCATATTCCTATGCAGAACCGTTAGGCACGTCGGTAAGAAGGATACAAAAATGATATGAATAGCCAGCCGGTTAATCAAAAAAGCAGGCAAATATAAATGTTATCAAAATTTATATGGGACAAAAATTAATCTCCCTTATAATAAATTAAAACAGAGAAGGAGTTTGCCTATTGCATTATCAATTCGAAATATCCTTCGACCGGTCCTTATTGACGTTACAGTAATCTTAGTGTAGTGGCTGGCGCTTCTCGATATCCCTCGGCCAATGTAGTGGTTGCCTGCATCATTGAATCCATATGTGCTATAGAGTGAAATGCTGAAACTGTACGTGTATCGACAAATCTAACGAAGGCGACTATCCATTTTTTAGCCATTCCCAAATAATCAATTCCCAAGCCGTCATCAAATCTGAAACAAAAGAAATAGAAAAATTGTTTTAAATCTTTCCAAACTTTCTTTTTAATTTATCCCCTCTTCAAAAAAAAAAAAATAATAATAATAATAACGCCGTCAAACAAACATATTAGGTGCGGCAAGTATATTTTAAACCACACATAAGCTTTATTCCGGCCTTGATATCGTGAAACTTTCATAAAAACACATTTTGCTTTAGTTTTTCCAAGTTTTCCCCTTGTATTGTTATTGTATTGTATGTTCCACTAATATATTAGGTGCTTTTTTTTGATCATTTTTCCATTCGAAAAAAGCATTTACTGAGAATTATTGGTACAATGGATATTAATACTAAGTTTTTCTAGACGTTTACATGCAATGGGAAAGATCCAAAATAAGGGAAAACGGTTACCACATCAATTGACTGAAAATGCCATTTAGAACCGTTTCAACATCGCGGTTTCATTGTTTGCCAGGAAAAACAAGAAAAGATTTCTGTGATGTATTTTGATTGGTGATGGATGATGGGTCGACTACGACAATCCCAAGCGTAAAAGCCATAGGTTATGTTAGGAGCAGCAACCACATCGACACCGAAGCGGAATATTCATGGCCATAAAGTTTTGCTTTGCATATGGTGGGATCAGCAAGGTGCAGTTTACTAGGAGTTGCTAAAACTGATTGAGACTGTTACTGCAGATGTCACCAACAGTGGTTAATGCACGCAAAGTCATCCTCTTGGATGACATCGCCCGGCCACATATTGCAAGAGTTTTGAAGGATACACTGTTGCAGTTCGAATAAGAAGTTTTCGTCACACCCAGCGTACTCACCAGACATAGAGCCTTCTGATTGCCACTTGCCCAGATCAACGCAGCATGGCTTGACCGGCACGAGGTTTCGAAATGTTGACAAATTGCGACAATACGTGGATAATTGGATCGGTGCCAAACAAATACCGCTAAGTTGCCAGAAAGATGGGTAGAAAATGATTCAAAATATTTCGATTAATGTATATTGTGCCAATTCCTCTTCATAAATCCTATATATATATATAATACACATATGTGCATTTTAAGTGATTTGTTCTGCTGGAAACTGCAGACGTTAATTTTTGTATTATTGAAAAGATATAAACCAAAATCAGTAAATGGAGTATGAAATAATCGTAAGGTAAGCCGAAGAATAATTTTTTAAAATCGGCTTTGGTTAGAGATAAGCCTCATAGATTCCACAATGTGATATCCAAAGCCGTTCTTTTATAGCCAAAATGTATTGTACCTTGCAATCTTTGTTAAGTCTGGGTTAATGAAGCCATTGCTTTCTTATCCGCACGCTAGATAATAGCGGCTTCTTGGTTGTAAGCATATATGAGAGATCTCTCGTAAACTTCTTAAGTTGAATAATGTGGATGAATCAATTATTATAGTATTCAATTTTTAAATTAAATTAAATAGACTAAATTAAATATTTCTCTACATCTATTTTTTTCCTTTTCTCTCCTTCACAAGATTTCTTTTACACTTTTTCCTAAATCTTAACTTATGTCCTTCTTAATAGAGTATTTCCTGCAGTGATCGCGGTGTTTTTGTCATACTCGATACACAATCCGGAATACAAATGCAATTTCATATAGAATTTGAATCAGTTCTAAAATCTATTCTATAAAGCTACGTGAGCGGTAAATTGTTGCTTTATGAATGATAATAATAATAGTAAAGAAAACAGATCAAAACCAATTATGAGAAGAAAACTAAGTGCACCAAATATCAAAAAGTGTGACTCGCTGTGTAGAAAAAAATTTAGACGGAATAACGTACAGCAATAAATACATTAGTAGCTTATTTAGCGCACTAAATTGTTTTCAACGATCGAATTTGATCGACGTTCTGCAATTATTTAGTGCCCCTTAACAAAAAGATACGATTATACTGCACCATATTCAAAGACGGCGAGAGATTTTAAATTGTTTGTCTGTCGGTTGAAAATCAATATTTCTTATTATACAAAAGACTTCTTTCTTGAGTGCCTATATATGTGCAAGTCGAATCTGCATACGTCCCTGCACACGCTGTTAAAACTGTTAAAAAATTTAAGGATAACAAATGTGTAAGTTTGAAGACATTTTCATAGGTAACTTGCGGCAACTAACCATTTAAAAGGAAGGAGGGAAGATGTTCGCCCACGTAAAAAGTAAAGGTAAAAAAGACTCAAAGAAATACAATCTAAAAAGTTGATTGTAATAGTAGATATAACACCAGTTTGCCTCAAATTCGTCGTAGCTCACGAATATCTAGCGTGGTACGGTTTTATGAAGGGTATTTTCGAAATTTACGGCACTTACTTATGTTTTTGTCTATTTTAAATTTTGTACCCGCAGCATTCGCGTTTTTTCCATTTTTTTTGCTTTTTTTTTAATCAAGTAACTGCATTTATTTTTTCCTGTATATTTTATTTCTTTTACTTTCCCTTAAAATCGTGCTTTATGTAACGTCATTAAAAGGGAAATAAAATGGAACAGTATGATTAAGGCATGTTATCCCTGCTTTTGTGCTTTGATTTGTGTTAAATATTTTCCGCGATAAACCGAAGCAAAGCTATAACACTATTGCAAATAAACAATTCGCAACATACTGAATATGTACACAAACATATAGCTAAATGTGAACAACCCTTTAACAGAAAATACGCTTTGTCGTATTTAACTTGCAATTACGCCAAAAGCAACATTCTACTACCATTTCATGTACACATGTCCATGCATACACACATGTGTAATGAAAGAAAACAAAGATTTCTTCTTGGTAACATCAGATACTCATATTGAATCTTTCTTTTGTATGCTTAACAACAAACACACATTTCATTTCTTTTCAAGTTTGTAGGCAAGTTTTCGCAGGAGCAGCAGCTGCATAGAAAATTTAAAAAAAAATAACAAAGCAAAAAAAAAACCCAAACAATAAAAACTACAATTTCAGATGTTTCCGTCATCGCCGTCATCTTCATCGTCATCAACATTATCATCGTCATCGTCATCGTAAGTAATACACATACGTATGTACATACATATACCAGCATGTGCTTTCTCTACTCGTTTCACTCATATCAACATGTTGAATGGTGTGGGCGGTATTTATGTGTGCGTTAAAGTTCTTCTTTCAGATCGGTCAAATAGCAAGGGATTCTATGAAGAGTGCTTAAACTTGTTGTAATTGTTGTGTTGTTCAAAATTCTGTATGAGAAATGCTTTGAAAATTTTCTCGTCAAAATTCTTCTTTTTCTTCTGTGTTTTCTCTAAGCGAACTCTTTGATTTCGCAAACACAAAAACGCACTTTATACAAGTGCATGAAAAAGGGGATGGTGGAGGGGGAGGGGGGGAGTGTAAATAAATTTAGCTAATAACTTGACTTAAATCGATTATTTGAGAGATTTCCTTATTTTTCTTTTTCATTTTTAACTAACATGAAAAGATTTAAGTTTGACTAATAAATGCAAAAACAGATCCTTTTTATACACAAAAAGGAGCATATTTACCGTGTACAAGAGTTTCGAACGAAAATTACGTCAGTAATTAGATTTTTATTCGTCAGAGCACAAACCTCTGTTATACAAAGTGCTCTCCCTGCTCAAATGCTGCTGAATATTAATCTGAAAAGAGCGTAGAAGCGCTCGAACTCGAAACGTTCATTACCTTCACTTTTGCTTTTTTACACGTGATCTTTCACCATTTGGCAATTTTTTAAAGACAGCAGCCCAAGTGCGCTCAATAGCATGCTTTTCCTACATGTTATTGCACAAAGATTCATTTAGAGGACACCAGAAGTCGTTAATTTGGTGTCTTATGTTTATTGCTAGGATTTTCTAATCTACTCAGACAGATATGGCACTAAAATTGGTCTGGTTTGCAACCAAAGCGAGGGAAAGACTAACTAAACAGCTGAACTGTGTTAGTTCATATCAGCCATCATAACATTGTTTTGCTAATGCTGACTTTCAAGACGAAAGATATTTTGAATTCTGTTTGTTGCCCAACAAACCTTTTTGTAGATCCTTTTTAAATTCCAATTAGCTCCTCGGGCTTGAAAATACTAGCAATAGATTTACTAACGCTCGCTCAGCAGTGGCAAGAGTAATAGAGAGAAATAGAGATCTTCGAATGTGTGAACAGGTAATAAAGAGTAAGAATTTGGGAAGACGAAAATCGTCCCCCATTTTAATTAATATTTCCTAATATAGATAAGTAAGTTCGAGTTGTTTGTAATGGAATACAGCCGATTGACGCCAGATTAGGTAAGTTGGAAATCAAAGTTGGACTTTGAAGGAATGGGAAACAAATGTGGCAACTCTACGTTTTCGATTTAAGTGACATTAAAGATATGAAGTTTTTTTTGGATCGATTTTCTTTGTGTTATATAGACATATGCTCATTCTGGTAGTTTATTTGGCCACTGAAAAGTGGAAACCAGTTTTGAAAAGCTATGTATGTAAGCAAAAGGAAATTTTTGTCTGGCAGCTGAATAGCAAAGCCTTCTTGACGAAATATACCGATATTTTAAGGAAATTACAAGAATTAACCCTTGAATTGCGTGCTGCTTAGGAGATAAAATAATAAGCCGGGAAAGTGAAACAAGTAAACTGTAGAAAGTTTAAGGACAACTGCTTGAAATTGTAGGAGGAGCAGACAAGTGTGTAGACCCTATAAATGGGACACTAAAGATTTAGTAAAGTGTGCGCAATGTAATAAGCAGTTTTTCCTAGTCTGCATAAAGTCGCGCAGGGCGACTTTTGCCACCTTTATAGCTCGTCGGCAAGTGGACGTGGGTCTGAATGCCAGGGAAGCAGGGCAAAGAAAAGATTAAAACAATCTGCTGCAAACTTTCCTTACTACGCTGATGATAGAGACACACCAATGTTCGACGCTTGGCGGGTTCTCTGTTAACTCACAAACGCCGATAGGGATTACTGGCGATGACGTAACTATACATAGCCATCAAACCAAGGATCACATTGAACATTGAGTTTAAATTGGCGTCTGGCAATAGCCACGTAGTGAGAGATTTAAACGTTATATCTTTTAATTACAATAGCGATGAAGGACCAAGTAAAGAAAACTTATTTTAAACCACCATACCTAGCAATAAATTAAGAAGTATCACGTTCACAATGCTCATAGGAGAAGAAAAGAACAAACACCAAATTCCGTTCACTTAAATTAAAAGTGGGGGGCATCCAATGACGAGACTCAAAACACCATCATGCGACATAAATGCACATTTGAACAGAAAAATTTTATGTATAAAAACTGAAATTGAAAAATCATCGCGAGTCATAGTTACCAATAATGGGGGCAATAAGTTACACTCCGCATCATAAAATTTTTATAGCAAATCGCAATTCTTAAAATCAACAACAGTAGAGAATAAAATACGACAGAACCGATGACGGTAACTATTCCGTTGTTCGAGAAAATAAGAAAAGAATACAAAAACATTCAATATCTTATATAATGAATTTTGAAAAATCGAGATGCAAATTTTGATTGCCCAGATTCCACAGCAGACACTCTGAAGATCTGCTAGAAGCTTATCATCAATAATTTACAACAGATATACCGATTAATTTATCCCATCAGAACAGTCTAACATTATTGGATGAGTCAATTCTATTAACGTACAAAAGAAAATGTCTTAAACTAACTATAATGGCTATATAAAAACATGCGATGCCTTTAACTATCATATAAAGCTATATGTATGTCAATGGGCACACCGTAACCATAAACAGGCACAGGCACAGACACAGGCACAATAGTTTGTCTCCAACAATTATTCTAAATACGATTGATTTATATGGCGCAATATTAAATTGACAGATGAGTGATCATTCGATGGAGTTTACCTTCTGCGCTTCTTCTTAGACTTTGCTTTATTGTAACTCAATTGTTGTTCCTGTCTTGTTATTCATCAGTTATTGGTGTAGGCATGTGGAATAATGCAAAGCAGCAATTAACCGAACCACAAACCAATGCATACATTGGCACTGCAAATTTAGAGGAATTCTGGTTGGTTGAGGTTAGGCAATGTCTACCAAGTTGATTTTAGTTACGCAATAGGGACTAGTGGTTCCAGGTTAGTTTACACTGCATGACGCTAAAGATTACAGAGTAATTTTAATATCCATCATTTTTACTTTGGTTAACACATATATGTCAAATTAATTTTCTCAATCCGAACGCAGCACGACATATCTTTCTTCTTGTTAACTGTTGCAATCTTTAACATAAACACAACCACCGCAGTAATTCACATGAAACATTTCAAGTTCAATCAATACGACACAAAGCTTTTTGAAGGCACTTTTATTATGGTGTTATAGACGCACGTCCTTTTTATCAATCAGAATTGAAAATCCCTTTCATCTTTTCCACGACACTGAGTTGATTCAGCATCTACCCAAAATACCACGAACGACGGTACTGTCGTTTTTCTCCTGTATACTCTTAATGATGGTCCAATCTTTTCTTCTTTCTATGGGCTAGTGAGAAGGCAGTAATCCAGTACAAAGCAATTTGCTACCACGAGATGGCAGACACCGTGCTCAACTGGCGGGTTATATTTAAAAAAAAAACCCGAATGCGCAATCTTTAGCCTCCATGGGCAAAAGCAATATATAACACTCAAGAACAGGCGCACTAATTCATGCTGTGTTACCAAAAGACTGCATCAACAGTTCCGGAGTAAAAATTCCATTTTGGAAATGATATTTCGTGCAATCTCTTATTTGCTAATTTTAAACACCGATTATTTACTGACATGAAACTTAGCAAAAATATTAGCTAAACTGCAATCATGTCATGCAAATAACCGCTTCGTTATGGGAAAGCCGTGTAAATTTTTTTTAAAGCGTACTTGCAAGGAGTTTATTTAAACATCGTAAGACGTTACTGCCGACATTCGAGGCTATGTTAGACTGACGTGTACAATTTACCAGTTGTATAATAATATGTCTTACCAGGGTCATCTCTGTTTTGAACGTTGCTGAACAATTATGGTACAAATCAAAAATAGTGCTGAAAGAGAAAGAAGCCGGAAAAAGAATGAACTTAACAAAGACGATATTTCCGTATTTTAATTATAACAAATAAGACAATATTCGTATATAAATAATATCAGTCAATTCAAGCAGAGAAAAATAAATAAATTACTTAACCAAAAAATAAGTTTTCTCATTAAATTTTTCTTATTTCAGTAATCTATTCTCCCATCTAAAAATAAGTCTTGCCTACAAGAAGTCACAATAAATTGTACCTATGGCTTGCAGCCTTCTCTTCGATGCAGTGTCTCAAGCTTATTAACACATTGCTGCTGTGCCGCATGCTACATTCTTCAACAAAACCTAAGATTACATGACATTTTACTCTTATCACATACATATATACACACGTAGGTGCAGAGATGTATGTATGTGTATATTCGAATCTTCACATATAATTTATTGCCAACTGCAACAGTGTTATAAAACAAAAACTTTTAGAGTTTGTGTGAGTGCGTATGTGCTCGGGAGCATGTTTTTGCGCAAATAAACAGCGTAACAAAGAAACTGGAAAGTTTCTCGTAAGATTTCTTCCGAAAAGTTTTCTCTATGCAAAGATTCCCGTTACTACCATCGTTTATGATTGTATATGGAATGATACTTACATACGTTAACTGTTATTTTGCTATTTTGTGACTTTTGCATTCAAGATTTTAATTTCGTAGGTTTGTATGTGTGCAACGCAGCAGAATCTGCGCTTTGTTTTTATTTTTTGGGTTTTATTTTCATTCACATTATTATAATTTCATGTGGCTTCTGTGTTGCTTGTTTGCGGAAATGAACGTCAAAAGCCTAAGTAACATCTGGTGAATGTTTCTTTCTTTATGTGCATATATCTTACAGTGCGTGGCACATGTTTTTTTTATCATTACATCGCCTATTTATTTAGTCCAGTTTTATAAATGTTTTTCATATTTCTGTATTTACCGCTGGAGTGGGAGTGGGATGTCGGATTTCTCAAGTACTCGCTTTGCAAATCTAGGAGTCTAAGCGTATAGGAAAAGCCTCTTTCTGCATAATTACATTACAACGTATGAATTTTGTTCACTTGCAAGTCCGTTGAACCCATAAACTTAACTTTCTATCTTCAATTTTGCGTCCCGCGTGTGTTAGGCTATGGCAGCTTAAAAGTAGCGCATTTGGCAATGTCGAAGCCGTTCTCGCAAACTACCTTTGGGACTTCGCGCCAAGCTGTGTAACATGTGCAAATTTGAAGCAATTAAATCTCCTGGTCTACAGCTAGAGAAGGATTTATCGAACATTTTCATGAAAACATTCATTTTTTGGCCAAAAAAAGCCATTAATATTCGAATAAAAAGAATGAAAATTGTTGCGGTTCTGCTGCACTTGTGTCGAGAAAAGCCCGCATAAAGGTGTGAAATAAGTTCTAGATATGTTTTTTATTGTAAAAAATTTTCTATTAATTTCGATTACAGTTTTAGAATAATTCTGTATTCAAATATTTTTCCTCATTTTCGTTCCTCGAAAATTTCTTACCTTAAAGTGCAATTTTTGCTACATCTGTCGAAGGTAAAAGCGTGACGAAATTTACGTGTAACAAAATGATAGAAAAAAGGCAAGAGTGTACAATAAATCTACAGTCGAATTGAGTCTAAAAGGTTTATCTCGCAGTTTTAATTTCTTGACGAAAGCATTTAGAATTGGTCTTAGCCTCATATCTACTCAACGCTCGTCGCAAGGAAGTTTTTGTTTGACAGCGCGCTTAAATAAACATATTTGTTACTGCATTAGAGAAGTTAAGCAACAGGTAAGACATTAGTCTGTAATTTGACACGATAGGTTTAACTCAAGCAGTGTTGCTGGAGCCGTTGGGAAAAAGCCCAGAATGTAAAACTAAAAATATATTTTATTTAATGAGTTTACATCCACATAAGGTTTATGGTTCACAGCAACTATAACGCTTCAAAAAAAAAAAAAATTGTTGTACCAAAAGTATTCACAATGATGTTGCTCCTTAAACGTTGAAATGTAATATCAGGTAAGATCATCTAACGGTTCATTTGCAATTGCGAGAGAACCAGCTATTACTCTTACTAAGTTGCGTATAACACACCGGTCAATAGTTCTCGGGACTGGCAGAAAGATATCGTCTCTAACAAAATAATCCATACTACTTTTAAAAAGTTCCAGCCCTCAAACGACGCCTGCAGAAAAGTTGTTTTTTAAATGTGTGCAACATGTGTGTGCAACAGTGCAAGTGCAACATATCACAACAGGAAAGTTGAACGAATTTATGTTGCAATCGCTGCCCCACGGACTGCATTCTCCAGACTCGTTCCTCAGCAACCACTACATCTTTGCAAATCGTACGAGCGCGCTCGAAGTATTAGGCAAGCGCTAGATTGACTAGGAGACTACGTTGATGAATAAAGTTGAACTTTGGAAAATCAAGAATGTTTTTTAGTTATTTGGTTCCCGGAACCACTGACCAATGTACTATTTACGGTGAGAAAATTAGTTTTTCAAAAATCGTGATGAACCTACTCATTTCGCTCAGGTCAGCACCTCTTATCGAATAAGATTTGATTATGCAATAATTCGACGTCACGGCACCCGGTAATACTTTTGGAAAAGAAATATTGGTAAAAGTAATATACAAAGGGTTAGTATTTTGAAAAGATTGCTTTGAGTTTATTTGGAGGGAGCGGAAAATTGCAGTTAGTATACAACTATTCGGAAGCGAGTTACTTTTCGAAATTTAAATTTAAGAATAATACCAATAACTGATTGTAGAAATTGCAGTTATGGTGTAGGCGAGTCATAAACCCCGGAACCCCGTGGAGACAAAGGAATAAAGGAGGGAAAGGTAAGCAGAAGGAATGAAGAGCAAATAAGAAAGTTGTGTTCGGCTACGGCCGTGCCCTTTATAAACACCATCTTCACTTTAAAACATCTTGCGAAAAACGAAATATCTATATCTTGCTATATAATGCTGTGTGAAACTGCACGATTTTTTTCCATATTTGTACAGACAAAATCGTCCATAGAACACGCGCAGAAATTTTAATTTAAAGTTTGTAAGTAATATACAAAAACTATATTTTTTTACTTCTGAAAATAGATATGTTTAAGTAGTACTCTAGTATCCTTTGACCGATTTTCCATGTTTTCTTTACCTACCTGCGTGCAAGAACTTTCTATCTTCTTGTCCGATACCCAAACGAACGGACATTTTTAGGTCAGAGTTTGATAATATATATACGATAAGTGGTCTCGGAAGCTTTCTCCTGTATGTTACAAACGTTTTGCTCTTGTGCTTGTGGGTAGAAAAAAAAAACAAGATAATTTCAGTAGGATAAGCAAGGAGCCGACAGAATTTCACTGCATTGCCGCTCTCGAAACTACCCAAGCTATAATATAGTCGATCGCCGTAGCAGGCATAGTCTTCCTTCATTGCCTAACCATCTGCCTGCACAGATAGCAAGAAACCCTCGTCCCAAGGTTAAGGGTTGAAAACCGCAATGTCTGCACGTTGCCAACCACGAAGCCTCTTCAGGTCATGTTTGGATGGAGCTGTTCTCCGCGTGCGCGAGAAAAGTCAATTACGTTATATTCGTTTTTGTTTTGTTCTCCTTCCATTCAGAGAAATAGCTAGCTACAGTATCTGATCCATAGCCGCAAAAAGTTCTTGCTTAAAGTAGAAAGTAAGAGAAGCTTTCGAAAGACTAAATTGATTTATATAGATTACATGGACATAGTTTCTTTTAATTTCTGACAATTTAAGTATTGAGAGTTAGCGAAGAAGAAGCGCAATTTTTTCTATGAGTTAAATAACAAACGTGAATGCAGCCTTTCTAGTGAAATAAATTTTAGCTAAACAACGCTTTTCGCCAACAGCGATATTCACTTCAGTTACGATTTCATGTAGAATCTTGCAGATGGACCGAAAATATCAAACCGAAATGTGGGCACAGAGGTTATCTGAGTTATTGTTATTGAAGATCGAAGGAGACAACAACGTTACTAGTCACGTATTAGTTGATGATTGTAACTGTAAATATCGAATAAATGATGTCACTGTGAACGCACTAAGTTGTCGAAAAGCATGAATCAAACTCGACAGGAAAATGAGAACAGACATAGTTGTTAAATGAAAGTTATTACCTACCTTCTCTTTGCTTTTCAGGTTTTTATTTAATTAATTTTTTTCTTTTTTTAATTGTATATACTTTTCAATTATCTATAAAGACCTTTTCTAGCGAAAATGTAAATGAAGATTAAACAAAAAAGCGATAAATAAACAAAAAGCCAATCAAAGCGTTCATTGCGTCAAGTTGTTAAGCATATTTGCACCTTTTATCTTCGTCTCTTTTCATCCAACGACCAAGTATTTGTTTGAAGCTGTGGCAGTTAATTTGAAAAAACTAAACGAAGAAATAAATGCAATTTAATTACTTCCAATATTTATTTACCTTTACCACGATAAGGTATGCAAATTATGCGAAAATAGGAGAATCGAAACAGTAGAGGATAATGATATTTCATTCTAATTTGGATTACAATTTAATTATTGCAATTTAATTACTTTATCTGTTACTTTAGTTAAATGTCTCTAAGTGATTTCGTTTTTCAAGGTAATTTTCTTTCTCCCTTTTTTTTAATGGTTAAATCTGTCCCATCTAATTAAAAAAAAAAATAAAAGTATTAAACTTAAATAATATAATAATATATTTAAATGTTTAATTTAAATAGAAATGCACACAACGTAAAATCAATTTGTGCAAATTCTTTATGTTGCTTTTTTTCACTATTTACACCCTAAACGGACGATGGGTTTCTGGCTACTCGTACAAGTAAATTTCAATGAATATACGTGCACGTACATAAATTTCTTGATTGCGTAGGATTCTTAATCAATTAACTCTTCGTGGCTAATTGTTCATTAGACGTCTGTTTTCGGAATGCTGCCGGTTGCATAAATTGCTACCATAAACGCCAATGTGATGCATCATTTTACCTAGTGGCCGGAAGTTTTGTTTGACAGTAGTCAGGCGGACTAAAACTACCTAATGGAAAGTCCAAATATTTTTTGCGAAAAAGGGACTTGCCATCTTAAAATGCTTACACTAATTCAATTTCATCAAAATTTTCCAGAATAAAACCAACCAAATCTGTCTTGCGAAAGCGAGGCTGCCAATTTTCCCAAAATCTGTAGCAAATGGCGATCTTAATTTTGAGGAAATATTTTCCCAAATTTTATTTATGACGTTGTGAATACAAACTATTCGTCTCCAGATCGATACTCTGGTATCTTTATATTCATTAGAATAAAAATCTTAGCTATATCCTTCTGTCCATTCACTGAAAAAATTGTTTAACAATTCTAAAGTTTTTCATATATTTAGGTACTAAAATTATTTTGAATGATTTATTTTGAAGAAGATCGCCTCCAACAAACACACTTACGGTCGCTAAAAAGCTGGCAAACAGTTAAGCATTGAAATTAAATTGAAATTATTGTGTAGTGTGCTTACTATATCTATATAATAGTTACATTTATAATCTACGTTAGCTATATAAACTCTCCAGGAATGCGATCGTTGGCTATCAATTAATGGACCGTTACTTCTCTGACGTTGCCGAACAACATCTACTACGTTCTAGTTTGCATAAAGTCCTCTCATATGCAACAGCGAAAGTGAGAAAATATTATAATTTGCCGTTCGATATGGCCTAAGCATGCATATGAAAAATCGTGAACCGTAATAGTAGCTTTAAAGGTTTTTTTTTATTGGGAAAATAGCAGCGCTATGATGAAAAATTGATTATAAATTCACTTTTACCATTTTCTTCGTCTATTCAACCCGCACTTTTTTCGTCTTTTCAACGCAAGTCAAAAAACATTGGCTATTATTTAAGACGGTTTACAAAATGCATTCAGTCGCCTTAGCAATCAAAATCTTCTCGGACAGACATGAAGTCATTAACTGAAACTAGTGCTATGCATGAGCAGCAATATCTGATGAATATAGGGCGTTAGAAGTTTGCGTATTCCAGTTCATTTCTACTAACGTGGACGGGTTTCGGAATAGACAGCTGAGTGTCGTCTCCTAACAAACCGTTATATTTAATTTTTTTTTTATAGCATTCCCTAGTAATGATTTTATTTAGACGAAAAAATCCTTAATACACTTAACTGATCCAATACGTGCGGACGGTAATGGCGTTCGATCAGTTCCCATTGTGTGCACAATAGCTGCTAGTTGTGTACAACTCCGCTGAGTGACTTATCCTCTTGCTTAGTACTTAGTAGAGGGAAAAAATACAGTTTGACAAATGCTCGTAGGCGGAATAACTGCACCTCTTCTCTATACACCTCGCAAGGCATTCCGCTTTAGAATACAGTATGTATGTATTCAATAGAATTAGGTGTTCTTGAAACTTAGTGCTAATGATGGCACTTTAACATGCAGGACGTTAGGTTGTAGTTTCGACTTCTCTTCTAAATACTTTAATTGTTTGTATTCCTATCAGGTAAAAACCTTAGGATACGAAAATTACATTAATTACATTCACAGCTTGTAAGCAGTAATTGTAAAAGCTCACTTTCTCATTATAAACAAATTGAAAAGTTTCCGACACAGCGCTTGCCTTTGCGAATGGGTAAGTGCATTTTAAAAAGTTCAGAGCAACTGATAGCGCGTCTTACAATTCGTTTCGAGATCGACTAGACGATAACATTTGAACATTGTCTCAGTTTGTTTTTTCGTATTTTATTTTTTTTTTTTATTAGCTTAAGCACATCCTAAAATATCCAGCCGTCCATGATGGCAGAAGCATTTTAAATGGTTCACAAAAAGTCGTAGTAACGTACAATAGGTTTTTTTTTTTTTCTTTCAATATGACCAATTACACAGGGAATGGTTCCCTATACGTGTTGCGCTCAGGAAGACATGAGGAAGAAGAAAGAGATAGGCCGAATGTGGCGTTAGTGAATGTGTGGCCAACAATCGGTAAGCCTTTGCCGAGTGAGCAGTCACCATATATTTGCAATCAAGCGAGGTCAAACAGCAGTAAGGTTTAAACACCTCAAACATTGACTTGCCAGTCGGAATTCTTAACTACAGGGCTACTCATGCGGAATGCACTGTTTGCCAAAGTATTGGAAGAAGCAATCTTCCGTTTTCAATTTTCTATATACGAAAATATTTGATCGTTGTTTTTGTTACACAAGGATTTTCATTACGTTCAAGTCTTTTCTTTTTGTATAAATAAAAATATTTGCTCAAAATTGAAAATCGAACCTTTAAAGGCGTTTGTTTCGAAATCGCTGGCTCTTCAATTTTCTTCCGATTGAATTTTAATTGCAGATTTAAATAAATATTTTCTAATAAATAAAAAAATTCAAAGAACTTCGTGCATTTTTTTTTACTGGAAAATTGTACCATGGAGTGCAATACTAACGCAAGTCAAACAGAAAAAGATGGTTTTGTGAAAGATGTGATACTTCCACCGCTTACATTTTCTTGGAGACTGATACGTTCATATCAAAAGATCCAAATGTTAATAAACGTTTCATTTGTTTGAATAAATTTTGCTAAAGCCAAGGGAATATTGGCAGAAGAGGAGCGTATCTAACGCATGCTACTAAGTGAACATGACTTTGTTGGTCCTTTGACAGGGTTGCCGTTTCATATGATCGAAAAATTGTGCACAATGTCTCTCAATCGCACTAGTCGATTAATAATAGGAGCGCATAACTTGAAACTCGAAACAATCATATGATTAATTAATACGTATATAAAAATTCTCAATACTAGGGACTGAATTTATGGTTTACTTTCAATAATTCAATATCCATATATCTCAATTCAAAAGCAATTCGCCAACGGCGAATGGATTTATTATTGTCCGGAATTTTTTTTCTGTATATATGAAAATTAACAAAATCGTTTAAAGCTACTCTAGCAACTGGCATCTGTAAATCACTAGTGTGTTATTCAAACCCTCAGCAGCCGTAAGCTTTGCATGAAGCCCCAATCGAAATCTGATTATCATGTCAGTTTTGATTCGTAACACACTTAAGTCCTATCGTCAGTTGTCATCAACTATTTCCCGGTTTTGCTCATGAGACAGTCGCTTGGATCCTTTTTTTAATAATTTGGGGGAAGTATTTATTTGCGAGCTCGTGCACAAAAGCAAAAATGAGATCAATAAGCGTTTTCAGCAAAATGGTTATTTTGCTCAATTTTTTTCTGCTAGAGATGCTGCAAGCACGCTCTTTATTCAATTTATATATTTACAGGCTAAGAATTTTGCTGCAGTGATTAGGAGGAGCAATTATGAGGAAAATCCAGAATAGCTTATATGTGCCTACCCGGATTATTTAAGTCAATCTTCGCAAAATCACTAAAGTTTTTACAAAGGAAATCAACAAAGGCTTTAGAGGATTATGAAGAAATTTATTTTGCTCCTACGCAAATACTGTTGTTTACCAAAGTGCTTTAAATGGATTCAAGAAGTAAATTTGAAGAACTTGAGATGTTATAATCCTGACCTGACATCAGACGGTTTGTTTTTCTTTCCACATAAACGAACAATTGTTTCTGATATAGACGATTGGCTCATTCAAACCTATTTTTTGGTGCAAACAAGATTTATTACGCAAAACGTGGGAGCGAAATCGGTTTCAGTATGTGACGCAAAGAGGTCAGTTTCACAGAGAGTGTTGTAAAAATTAAAAACGTATTGTTTTAATTCTTTGTTGTTTTATATTTGTTACATGTGTGGCGAAAGTGTATCGAGCACGTGCTTGGAAATTCATTGAATCTTTTCTGTTTCTTTTAAGTTAGTTAATTTCTTTTGTTTTTATTTCATTCTTAAAGGGCTAATAGTCACGCAAACATTACCCTTTTTGTAAATATGTTTCAATATAAATATATGTTCATTCGTGCTCTATAAGTTATGTTTTATTTTTTTTTAGTTTGCTTATTATCCTGTTGGAAGAAAGCCGGTCGCTCTGATGCTATTTCAACTAAAGCTGCATGTTTATTATTTCATATTCCCTGAATATACGATTTGTATGCTGCTCGGTTGTGTGTATGTTATATGAGCTTTCATATTATGTAAACTAATTAAATATCTTAGTATTCACTCAGAACATAATGTGTGCGCATTCACTCAGTGCATTCTTTATTCAGTACTCGGTACACATTTTGCCGCTTTCATATTGTAGTTGATGTTGATGTTAATGTTCATTTGTTTGTTTCCCCCGAACATTGAATGAGATAAAAAAAACTTTTTTTTATGTAATTACTGTTACGTGTTAACGTACACAATCTCGCACATGCATATAAAGTTCACTTAGCCATATATACAAAAGAGTTATTCACACATGAGTTCTGAGCCCAGTTTGTTGTTGTTGCCTGTGAGTAAAAGTGCATAAAAATATATATGAATTTGTTTTTTTTTTTTAAGTTGAAAAGTGAATTAAAAAAAATAATATACACAAACAACGGCAGTAGTTTTAATACAAAATTCCGCCTTAATAGAAAATATACATTGAAATGCACACAAACACATGCAGGCATACATTTGCATATGCATTGACATCACACAAATGTATATGCAAAACTCGCTTTAGCGTTTGCCATCATCTGTAACGAACGATGTCAACATTTTACAATTTACAACATCATAAATTATTTGTATGTTGCAACATATGTAAGTGTGTGTCACTTACATAGGCATGTACAAGTAACACTAAAAAAAAAAAAAGAAAAAAAGCAGCAGCCATTGAATACAAAGCAGCAAACAAACCAAGGTTTTCTCATTGCAATTGCACGTACGATAGTTAGTCGTGGTAGGCTGAGCTATAGAAAATCTATCTATCTCTATAAGAATTCGTATGTTTGTGTTTGTTAATGTATTTTAATTTTAGTGTTACAATTCTTTTGCCTTTCATTTCTCTACTCTTTTATATGTGTTTCTCTCTATTGCCGACTCAACTCCTATGCACATGAACATGTGTCACATTGTCGCTCTGTTGCTATTCATTAAAAACTCTGAAAAGCGAAATTTATCTTTACTTTTATATTTTATATAAGTTTTAGTATTATGCGGTTGGGATGCGAGAAAATAATGTAGTGCCGCATACATTTTGGGGGCAAATTGTTAATTATAATTATTATTAAAGAGGTTTTGCCTGCAGAGTGTGTCTTCTATTCTTTCGTGGCTCTGTCCTTCACAATTTGTTCCATTTGTTGTTTTGTTGATTTCTAATGAGTTGTATTCCTTTATTCTCTTTTATTATAAAGTTTTATACAATAAATTACACATTATGTGACTTGTAACAGTTTTCAATTTTAATGAGATTCTTACATATCTCACCATATGGCGAAAGAATATTTAGTTTATTATTAATTTGGGAACATCGAGTTACAAGTTTTTGCAAAGATAAAGTTAAGTTTACCACTTTTTCGCATAATTTTTTGTAAGCGACATTTGATTCTCTTCGTCAAAAGTTTGATTAAAAGATGTGAATTTCTGAATACGCTCGGGAATGTTGAGAAAGATTGCTTCTTTTTTTTTTGCTGTGATCAGTCGCGCAGACGGTGACCCGTATTCGCGCAACACGGTCAAGGGCAGACAGAAAGTAGAAAAGAAACAGTGGGATGTTGATCGCAGCCCAGTGAGTGTGTGGCCAATCGATTAGTGCTATACCTTTACCGACTCAGCACTCACTATATGTACAAGCAGAGAAAGCTCTATTGCACTTGAGATTTGAACCCGCAAACACTGACTTGCTAGTCACGGTTCTTATCTACTCGACCACTCAGCTGGACAAAAAAGCATGCAAGTCCCTCTTAAATTGTCAAGCTTTGGTTCGGACTTTATTTAACTAATATTGCTTTAAACGATGGGTAACTGAAATCCTTCTTAAACCTGAATATAGCTTTTTCCTCTATTTTAATGGGCGGGGTCGAGCAAAGAAGAATGAAATATTTAATTTTGTAATTGAAAAATCTTCAAGAGGACATAAAATAAAAACTTTGTTCGCTCTTGCACTCTAAAGACATTTTCAAAATGTATACCCTACAGCACTTGTGGCACGGGACATATTAAGTTTCTGCGGACGTATGTCGGAATATTTGAGATATTTTGATGAAATTAGATATTCTGACGTACTTTGACCCAACCAAAATGGTTCGGATTGATCCACGTTTTAATGAATCCCCTTAAAACGCCCTATTTTGAATAGGCTTCATATGAAAAAGAATTGCAATTTTCAAAATTGTTCCACAAAAGTGGCTAAGTAATAACATTTCGGCAATCTAAATTGGTGTGATACCTTTGGATAGGCCTCTGCAAAATAAATCGACTAAAGCATATTAAAACTGAATTTGAATTGAACATCTGAGGAAGTGATGTACTCAGTTTATCTACATCGATTATAATTTACTGTCGCAAATTATAGAGAACAACAGCAAATGCATTAAATTATCATCACGTGTTTTGAAGCCATTCGGAAATTTTCAAAATATTCTTCTTGTTTAAGTTCTTGCTATAATAACGCACGAACTTTTATTCAAATAGTATTGTCTCGCAAGCATTTAGAAAATATACAAAAAGAAATAAAAAAAAACACTTAATTAGTATAATTCCTTTTAATTATTATGGTACAATATAATATATTTTATCGTGTTTAATGCATTTATGCTTTATGCCGTAATTTAATTTATTCGGTCACGATTCTTAATTAGTGATTTAAACAAACCTGGCAGTAACTTCAATGTGCAGACAACATGTGTGATATTTGCTACTTAAGCTATTAAAATGAAACTCTATCATTATATTATGACATCAGATATCAAATTGTTTTAAACCGTTACGAATGCATTAGCATAAAGTGATCAACTAACGTATAAGAAGGGGAATGAAATTTTCCTAATTTTCATAACACAATTTACTAGAAATTTATTTTTAATTTTTTTTTTTTTTTTTGAATATTTATGTTATATAAAATAATGTAATTTTTTTTTCAACCTGCATTTTTCCCGTGTGCTTATACGAAAGTGTCTTAAACTTCATCGTATAACTTGACGTGTTTGTATTCGAAAATCTAAAGACATGTGGACCTATGTGTGTAATTAAATTATATCTACACCTAGATAAAGCTAACTCAAGCCATAATAATAATTAGCCGTGCTGTGTTATTCAAATAGTGAGGTAAATGTGCCTCTTCCTGACCTAAAGGTAACTTCGCGTTAAACCGTATAAACATTTTAGATAGTGACTTTGGAGACTTAATTAAATTTTATGTCAAAATGTTGAGAAAAGTACTTATGTTTATCTACGTGCACACTAGGAGACGCGAGCATATCGCGTACGTTTAATTGTTATTAATTATGTGACTAAAATCGATTTTGTGTACAAACTTTAAATTGCATAAATTAATAATATTGTTATAATGAATGAGATGTCAATATAAGCTGATGAAAAATTAAATTCATGGAAAGGAAATGAAAATGAAAAAGGGGAAGGGGAAGGGGGCAAGGAAATAAGAGGGAGTTAATGAAGGAAGAAGCTAACAAAACTATGTTCATCAGTTATAAGCGGTGATATTAATTTGCATATATAATTAATTGATATTAAATTGGCGATGTGTATTAATCTAATTGATAGTAATTATAGAATTATCAAAAATAAAAATTTCAGTTTAAATAAAATTAACTAAAATTTATTCTTAAGTAATTTTGAGTTTTTATCGCTCTCACTTTATTATATCTGTTCGAACAAGCAGACTTCTTTGTTAATGTGGTTAGCGTCATTAGTGAAACGGATCGAGTGGTGTCTGCCTGTTGGCCCTTTCATCTCATTCATTCATTGTTGAAATATAATGTTTTTCTTAATTTTTTTTCTAAAATTGAAACTTTATACTCAACGCCATCCAACACCAAGGTCTACCTTAGAATTGCTAAATTTTTAATTATTAGCTATTCATTAATTAGCGTTTTTGCTACGATAAATTTTCACGTAAGTATGTTATTTTCACTTTGCGTATTATATATAAGCGTTCACATGATTCGCGCAAGTTTATAGAAGCTATGCGATAGGTGTTTGCATGTATTTTGATCAGCGAAATCTATTAGCGAAAATTTGAAAGTAATGCAAAGTATCAATGAACACCACAGTTAAATTCGATGGTTTTAATCTTTCTCTACATAAAATAAAAATTTCCCGTTTAGAGTTATTGAGCTATTCAGTGTAAACAGGCATTTATTTATTGTGTTGTTGTTGTTTTTTTTCATTTGAAGAAATCTCTTGCCGAAGACCAAAAATTTCGAAGTCATTGAATTACAAGACCTATTGGATGAAAACCCAGCCCAAACTGACAAAGAACTTTCGAATAGTTGAGCAGTTATTGAATCAACTTCCAATAAAAGATCCAAGAGGAGGGAAAATCGCTACTACACAAATTGAGTGAAAGTGCCATTTCGACTCGTTTCGACATCGCAGTTTCATTGCTTGCCAGACCAGAAAAGAAGAGTTTACTGTGAGTGGGGATGAGAAGTGGGTCTGCTACGACAAGCCCAAGCGGAAAAAGTCATGGGTTACTCTAAGAGAGCCATTGACATTGACTTCGAAGCGCAATATTCATGGCCCCAAAGTTTTATTGGGGAATTGAAATCAGCAAAGTGTAGTGTACGACGAACTCGTAAAACCGAATGAAACTATTACTGTAGATAACTACCAACGTCAGTCGAACAAATTGAACAATGCGTTGTTGCAAAAAAGACCAAGAATAACCGTTAGCAAATACAAAGTTATCCTCATGCATGACTACGCTCGACCACACCTTGAAAGAATCATGAAGTATACACTGTCGCAGTTCGAATAGGATGTTCTGCCGTACCCAGAGTACCTACCAGGTGTAGCGCCTAATGATCGATGCAGCACGGCTTGGCTGGGACACGGTATCGAAATGCTGAAGAAGTGCGAAAATCTGTCGATTATTCGGTCGTTATCAAACCGATATCGTTCCTTTGACAATTTCGCTTTGTTGTCCGAAAGATATGAAAAGGTTGTTGGAAATGATGAAAAATATTTTGGATTACATATATTGTACCAACTTGTCTCAGTTAATGCCTTTTTCAAGTGTTCATGATCGATGAAGTGAAAGCACAATTTTTACAATTTTTGTTTTAAGTTGCAATAAAAGGTTTAAGATCTTTAACCGCATAAAAATTACTTTACCGCATAAAAATTAAATACCTTTGTGTTTTAGCAGCAGATTCGATTAAAATTTAAAATAACTTGAAAATTTAAAAATTTCCTCTTCTTCTAAAGTTTAGCAAATGAACTACAGATGATCCATTGTGCAGAGTAGAAAGGTTTCAAGGTGAACATGAAGCTCTTTGTGTGCACATTAATGAAGCTGGTGGTTATATTGATTTTCGCTTCCACCACATAACTATCAGTATTTTTCTCATGTTTTCCTGTTATCTTTCTTATTTCAGATTTTTTTTGTTCTAAGATTTTGTTAATTCTGCGAGTGATTTTTAGTTGAGTGAAACTGCAGCGTAAGATGCGTGAGTGAAACTGTAGTCTAAGATGCGTTTGCGAGATGATGACAAATGTACATATGGATGCATGTAAGTTCTTTATGAAAGAGCAGACATGTTGTAGTCAAAGGTAATGTAAAGTAAAAGGAATATGTGAAGGAATAGATTCACAGTTTGTGTAAAATTGTAATGCCGCGAAACTGCGGGAGTACAAAACATCACAGGTATTGCGATCACGGAGATCACTTGCACCCAATTCGCGAAGCTTGGACTGACGAACAGATGTATTGATATTCAAATAGACATATAGCAGGTAATCGGAAAATTGCAAAGCTTCACATGTGCATGCGGAGATGTTCACTAAATTACTTTTATGCAATACGTCTCTACATCTACGTCTTTACATCGTGTACGTCTCTATAACTCTACACTTCTCGTATGTCTATGCTATACTATATACTTGCATAACTTATCACATCCTGGTTCAAAATCTTCAATTACGAATACTACCGAAAGGTTCGTGTTAAATTTTGCATGCCCTGTCAGATATAACATTCCAAACCACCAGTCGGTAACGTCGAGATCCCTGAAGAACGTTTCAAACACGTAAGCATTAACATCACTAGTCCGCTAACTTTCTCCAAAAATTATAGATACTGTCTTACATGTATTGACAGATTCACATGATGGCCGGAAGCGATACCTTTGGAAAATAGTACTGCTGATTCAGTTGCTGACGCTTTCCTTCGTGGCTGGATTTCTAGATTTGGTGAACCAACCCAAATTACAACCAATCAACGCAGACAGTTTACATCTACTTTATGTGGAGAACTCGTCAAACTGCTTGATTCGAAAGTCGTCCCTGCAACATAGTATCATCCTCAAAGTAACGGCCAAATTGAGAGACGGCGTCGAACTTTGAAAAAGTCTATTAAATGTCAAAGTGATTTAAAATACACTGATGTTTTGCCAATAGTGCCACTAGGAGTTCGCAGTTCAGTAAACACTGGTACTGGTTACGTATCTGCTGAGTTAGGGTACGGTACAACTTTACAACTCCCTGGTCAATTCGTAGCTGAAAAGGCTTACTCGGTAAATAACGGCCGAACAGAGACATCTTGCGAGAATATGCAAAGCATACAAGCTTGCAAAGTAAGTTGACACAGGAATACGCCTTGGTATGCTCCTCGAGATATGACAACATATTCCTACGTGTTTCAAAAGAATGATTTTTTATTTAAGCTTTTACAACAGCCTTACACTGGATCTTATAGCGTTATGAAACGAACTAATAAAAAAATGGGAATTAAAGCAAACAACGCAGAAAAAGCCACATCAGCTGATAGGTTAAAACCAGCGAAAATTGCCCAACAAATTGATTACTCGCCTGAGGAAATGCATGAGAAACGGCAAGAAATCAATCTTCACAACGGCAAAGTTATTCGTTTCAAGTCATGTTGAAACTGAAGGGAGGTATTGTGAGGATTAATAATAGTTTCAAGAATGACGGTAAGACTGTTAAGATATATTTAGAATGCAAGAAACTTGGTAAGGTTTGAAAACGTTGGAATTAATTAGTGAATTTGTTAATTGTTGTGGTCGGTTACGTTTTTTTGCTTGTTACGGAAAATTTTTATTATTGTCACCGCATCTAGTATCCCTTATGAAGCTGCAATAATTGAACTACGATGTTACGTTTGTCTATAGAATGAAACAAAATGCATCCAACTCGAGCTAGCGTAGTAAAAATCTCATCTCTGGCGCATACGGATTAGCCTTACTTAAGCGAAACGGTCGCAAAGCAGATAAAACAGATTAATTCTCTGATACCGCAAGAAATTTCTTTTACGACCCTGTACTAATGAATGACTTCTAGAATCGAAAGGTGTTCAGTCCAGCATATAGAACTGCTTGGTTAATTCAAAAATAATCTTCTATATTGCTACCTTGGAATCAGATACCATTGCCTACAACATCAGATTTAGATCCATCAGCAAAAACGAATGAAAAGTGCTCCGAGAGATTGCAGATTTTCCCACAGAGAGGAATTCGCCTACAGGCTGGGAAAATGTGTTGGCAACCGAAAATTTTGAAAAATCAATAAGAAGAATTGAGCGACAGAAGATCGTAAAGGGTAAACAAAGCCGAGCGACGCCCGTTAGATTCTATTTTATTAGCCGCGAAATTGTGAAGTAAGCGAAATCTTTCAGATAGGCGCATAACATTTGCCATCTAAGCAAGCAATGCTAAGCGTAAGGCTACTCTAATTTTTTCAAAATGTTAATTCCTTTTTAGCAGCTTCAACGATACCTTAAATAGTAAAAAATAACGTAAAAAGGCAATTGTAGGCGTGACAAAATTTTAAAAGCTAAAAAAAAATAATTTTGCGAACATAATTGTATGGCGCCACACGGATATTTGAAAATTGAATCGCGTTTTCCTGGAAACACGATTTTTGAAAATGACACGCGCCATAGCTCAAAAAATTTTTATTTTCTGCATTCGAGTTTTTCATATCTTTAAAATAGCATTCTGTAGTGAAACGCGTAAGATATTTTTGATAAGTCAATCCAAACATTTTTTATTAATAAAAGAGTGATTTTTTGGCCACAGACTTAACCTTCTCACTCAATTCATGTTTGACCAGCTACAGGCATCTAGATTAAATCATCTTTTGCCTCTTTTTCGTTGCAGTTTAAACAAGTTACGCCGTGTGCCGCAGACGCTCTTATATTAATAGCGCCGGATACAGTGCCATTTTGTAACGCTTTGCAGAAATATTTTTTCAGTTAATACTTAAATTTATGCCCGGTAACCTAACCAGATATTATTAAAAAAAAATTAACAAAAACCTCTGTTTTCAAGGCTGTTAGATTGGACTTCTCGTTTGGTGCATGAGTGGAAATCATGCTACCAAGTTGTATGGCAACATTTTCATTTCATTCTGCATAATTTCAGAACGTCTTTAATTGAAATGCTAGCTACCAATATGTGGATTGTTTTCTGTTCAGACATTTTATTTTGATGTGATGTCTTTCTTCGGGAATGGCCGACTAGGTTGTATAAACATTATATGGATTATATCTGCCATTGCTTATTTTATTATTATTGAACTTCTTGCATATAATATGCATGCATATGTGTTGAGTTAGCAAGTTGTGTTCTAAGATAAGCGGAACTTTTTGAAAGTAGCACTTATACTTAGTACTTATGGCAGGTAACCATGAAACACAGGCGCTATTTGTTTGATTTAAGATAGTATAACCTCTACCTATTCGAAAAATGTACATGCCGATAAAGGGAAAGCATTGTTTGAAACGCAAGAGTTTGGCATACATATGTCTGATTAAATAATTAATTAATAATTCATTTGTGTTATTTTTTAAATTAGATCCCACGACTCTTTGTGCTTTGTGCTTTATAACCGCATTTTCTTCTTCCTTCACATTTCTTATTCACTCCTATGCTTTTTCTTGTGAAATCTGCGAAAAGTATTAACATTTATTTCTCATGACATCTTCGAAGAAAATAATTTTATTTTTCTTTCTTTTCTTTATTTTACGCTCTTTTATTCAAAATCTACAGTAAATACTTCTCATTACATTTGTTAGTGTTTTTTTTCTCGCAAATTCTCTACTGATTGTGTTGATTAAAAACATTCGAAGAATTTCTAATATTAGCGAAATTCTATTACAATTGATTTTGATTTTTTTACCCGTGTACCCATACAATAAATGAATAGCATTGCGCGCTGAATGTCTTCTATCTGTGCTCTGTCGTATATTGACGTTTCTTATAATTGGATGGAAATAAGGAAAAAGGAAAATTTCAAACAAACGAATCGTTATTGAAGTGATTTCAAGGCACGAAAGGTTTTAAGCTAAAATTTGAAAGAAGAAAATTGGCAGGCATTAATTTTTCATAGATACACAAAGATGATACAGGGAGGATGGTTTGTAAAATGTTCCTTACTTAATTCATTTCGTCTTTCAGAAGGTTAATGAAAGAGAGGAAATGTCTTAAAGAGATTACTTGATGGTTAGTTAAATTTAATGCATTACGTTACCTTTTAACGCGATAAGAGGAATGGCTACAAATTTAGGACAAAATATTAAGCATGCGGACTATATTACAGCTAAAGAAAAAATTCTATTTATTAAAAGTTTGTTACGCATTGGAATAAAATAAAGTTTGCATTGTAGAGTGAAAAACGAAATAAACATAGTCATGACGATTTGTCCATGAGAGCGTTGAAAGCGCTTCATTCAGCTAAAACCTTTCTATTAAGGATGGTCGGAATAACTCGATTTTGTCCTCGCCTGTTTGGTTTGCGCGTCGCTGCACGTAAATATCGTGCACGTGGAACAAACCAGGTCTTTTTAAACATCATTACTAACTCACACGACATACCCTCGTTTTTATGGAGCCACCATATCAGCGGAGCAATGTACGTTGAACCCTTCTTTCAACAAAAACTGTGATTGCCTAATAGCTAAAAACGACGCTGGAATGAACCGATCAAGTGCGTTACTTCGCATGTAGCTGCAGAATGATGGTGTATTCATTTTGCGAGACCGTTTGCAAACCTTAAAAGAAATTTCAGAAATCCCATAAAGTATATATACACTTGATCAGTATTAATTTCTGAATTGATTTAAGAATGACCATGTGTCCGGCTGTCAGTATGTGTGTCTGTGTGTCCGTGCAATATCGGTGTTAAACATTCTCCTAGCTGCAAAAATGAATATATCGGCCACAAATTTGGAAAAAACATTGCAAAGTTTAGAAGACTCGTTCATAACCGAATCTAATATTTTCAAATCGAAATTGAAAACAATTTAGGTCCATTATTTGCAGAAGACTTGTCTTGTCTTATCCCACTGACTGCCGCTGTAACGAAAGTGGGAATTGTCCAATGCTAATCCTTCCTTAATATTCATGGTACAATTTATTTGAATTATAGCAAAATTTTGAGCTACAATTTACAAACATTTTCCACCGAAAGCTTCTTTTCCTATTTAAATAAATGTTAAAATAATAAAAATTCGTACAAATCCCTCATTGAATTTAACTCTCCCTTTCTTAATAAAATACAACACATTATTATAAGCAGTACATTCGGAACTATGCACATAGGCACAAAACAAATCCGTTTATTTCGTAGTTTTGTGGGAAGTTGAGTGGAACACAAAGGTAAGTGGAAATTAACAATTTCGGAACGGTTATAAACAACCCTACTTTCTGAAGCCCGGTACACTACATAAACCCACTCTACAAACAATACTTATTTTGTTTAAATACATTCTAATCGGAAAGACCTTTGAGGTCAGAGGCAAAAATGTTGTTTTATTTCTGTAAATGCTTGTTGCTTTATTCAACAAAAACATAAGCAAATTCTACATACCATTATTTCCTCATGATGTGTCGGGTGGAGTTTAAAAAAGAAAAATTTTTACTTTTTACCGCTTAACAAAAAAGAAGAAGAGAATATCAGGGGAATTTTAACAATTTATTTACAAACTCTAGCGCATAGTTATCTAAAACTGTTTATGCAAAATATAATGTAAGCATTATGTGCACGCTTATGCTATCGTAAGACCAACACCGACGCCAACAAGAGCTCTAAGAACAGGAAAAGAAGAGAAATATATACAAAAATATATACATGTATACAATTTTTTATAAACAATACATTTAAACTGAATGTATGAACAACATTACAATCATCATCAGACATATAAGTATCTCTCTGCAGAGTTAGATAAACAAACAAGCCTACATATCGGGTACCGAAAATTACGAAAGCAGTAATAGCAGGGTGAGAGAGAGAATACTGTCTGAAACCATTGCATTTAAAAAGGAAAGAAGAAGTTACTTAAGCTCACCTCAATACTTTGTTGCTGGTTTTTCTATTGATTTTAAATAGATGCAGTTTTCGAATAATATTTAAGAGTTTATTGCGCGTTCCCTATAGTCATATATGTTGGAATGCTGTGAGTAGTAATTTTAAAAACGATACCTTTTAACGCCTTACGTATTCAAGATTGTACCAGAATTTTTAGTGCTAATGTTTAAAATAATTTTTAATGATTTTGCACACACCCCAATAGGATGGGAAAACGTTGGCTTTGTACGAACATTTGCAACGCTAAGGCGGAGGCTTTAAAGCGCTTTAAAGTGTGCATATTCGTGATCAGCATGAACTGCTCAATCGATGTGAACATGTCCATCTGTCCTTTTATGTTATGGCGGTAGTAACCTTACCTTATTGTCACTGCCATTAATTTAAACCTTACTCCAATTTACCCCAACGAGCCTAATTGCGCTTAAATCAAGTTTTCTTGAATCCATCATTAGTAAATGTAGGAACTCTTTCCTTACATTCCCGTACATGAATTCCACCATTAGTACGAAGAACTTGAACTTTGTAAATGTCCGCTGCATATAAAACATAAACTTAACGCATACAAGGAAGTGCGAAAGAATCTTTTCTAAGAGAAAAGAAAAACAAGATATATCAGCATACCTTGACGTATGATTGCAGATGCACTTATCTTCCAACACAAATCTTTCAAACGCCCACCAGAAAGCAGCATAAGTTCCATATTTTGTAAATAGCAGCAATGGTTGTAGTTATGTGAACATGGATGGGTGGTATGGTTGGTATGGATTGGATCTGTTCGTTATCTCATGTGTCATTCCAAAAGTCAACAGTACACAAATTCTTATAAAAACTGAAAACGTCGTATGTGGTAGCGCAGCTCTGGCATTGTATTGTGGGTATTGTGTGTTAGATGTTATTATTCGTGTATGTATGTGAATATGGTCGGTGGATATTTTTTTGGCAAATAAATTTATGCGTTTATATGCGTTTTTGTAATGGATGCACAATAACATGCTTACATCAACAACAACAAACAACAAAGTATCATACATCAGTGGTATGCTGAAGGCGAGTGATGGTGATGGTGATGAATCTGTTACAAATCTTTCCCTTCTTCCAAAGCTTAGGCAAACAAACGAATATACACATGCAAGTGTATATGGGTAAGCGGGTATATATATATAGTAAATCTAACTATACATCAGCAGAGCCGGTGGTTACAAATGCAACGAGAACAACATAAATAACAACAACAATATACTCACCACACTTTTTTGCACAGATAAACGCACACAGGATGTGTAAAGGGATGCGTGTTAAATGTTCCGTATATTTGTTGTTAGGTTGTTCCCGTTTGTTGTTATCGCTGTTGTTGTCATCACATCTACATCATAGAGATCGTTAACGTCATCGCTTGTCGCATCAAAAAGCGACTTATATTCAGTCATACAGAAAATGCATAGACAAACATCCGTCATGACATGGTTTATTGTTAAAACTCATTTTTCTATGTTGCTATTGTTGTTGTTTTTGCTTTTGTATTGCGGATGCATGCGGTCGTTCCTGGGCCTAGGAATAGCAAAATTGCGTTATATTTCCTGTGTGTTTAATTTTCTGTTGTACTTTTGATCGCACGCCGAGGTAGAGGGTGAAACATAGGCAAAATTTAATGGTCACGGGATTTGTTTATCTCCTTTTTTTTAAATTTTTTTTTTTTTTTTTATTTAAAACTTAGTTTGAATTTGTTATTGTTTCAAAATAAGGGAAAAACAAAAATGTTCCGTCCATTCTCAAATTTCATTTTCGATAGATGATTTATTGTGGTTTTTAGCAATGATTTAATTTAATTTCCATCGTTAATTGCAAAAAAAAAAAAAACAGAAAAAATATTACAAGCAACGACAATAGCAAAAATTTCACGAGCAGGACGTAATTACAATGGCAATTGAAAACGAATCATGCACACTGACGGAATGAAATTCTGGCTAAGAATAGTTACAGTTTTTAGGAGCGTTATTTAGCGATTACATATATAATATGCCAGATCGAAAAGGCTTTTAAAAAAAAGAATTTAGATACATATTTAACTAAAAACAAAAGGATATTTAAACCATTGCACACCCATCAAAGAATGATTGAAACAAAGGCACGCGTAAAAAATGTTTCGTATATTGAATCAAGGATAAGTTTCCTGGCGTTGTTCACCAAAATTCACACTCTTCTTAGCTTTTAAGTGAATTATTTAATACAAATATTTGCTACTAACGATTGGTCGACCAACTTGCGATTTTTTTATTAGGACCGAGGAGCGGTAGTAAGCTGCTTAAAACAATATTTTCACCATCAAGGTGGGGATTTTCTTGCAAGAGCACTTATAATTTATCGATTGCCATGAAGGCTGCATACAATTTCTGCCAGTGGTTAACAATTGTATTAACCTAAGTGTATTCATTGGAAAAAGGATTATTGAATTATGAGTTCTTCATAGGTTCTCAAACCAAATTTCTTAAAACCATTGTGGGATATAACATAAAATTTTTTAATAATCTTTTAAATAATTTTCATTTTAAAAATTTCCTTTTTTATAAAATTTATGGATGTTCTTTGTTGTTGAATTTCAGTGAACAAATCGAACATTTTTCGGTTTTTGGACCCCAGATCACCGGTCTGATAAGGATTTATTAACACCAAAGTATTTGAATTAGACCCTCTGTTTGTTATACCGATCGATTTACAAGTATTTTCTAAATTAATATAAGCTTGCCCTCCGTCTGGCTGTCTTGTTTTCTTGTGCTCAATCTACAGCCCGTAATATTTGAAATGTGTTGATGAAGTATAGTACACTGATGTGTTCTGGCTCAAGGATAAACTCTATTGAAAATGGTTAAAATAATTGCAAACAGTGATAGCGATATCTTTGGGTAATAGCGACTTTTATTATTCCTAAGTTATGTCGGGTATGGAAAACCAACCAGATGCTCACACAATCACAGCCGTCTCTGCCAACATTTTATTCAGCGTGTAAGCAGACGAAATGCATATCTTTTTGACCCCTTTACCCAGAATAGCATGAAAGTAACCAAAATTGCCGCAGTTCGCAAATCAATAAATGAATGGATGTCAATAAGGCAAATGGTTAATATATTATAAATTGATTAAGCTGTCTGTTTAAGATGGAAGTAGATGCAAACTCAAGTCTACGGCACGTATTTTTTTCTCGAATTTTCGTCGCAGACTAGGACTTCTTGGAAAACTAGCGAAAAAATTGATTTTTACATGCGTAGTGAGCTTGCTCAGTTTGAGCGGTGATACTTGAATGCCTAACCCCTGATAAAAGGAAAGAACCCCTGATGTGAGTATGAGTTGCAGTAAAGACTGCGGAAAGACGGCCACGGTAGTTTCACTTAAACTCAACATCATATTCCACTAGACAACAGCAACAGCCTAACCTCGACGTATTCGATCAAATGTGAAAATTAAGAACATCAACATTAATTTCTTTACAAATTTAGTGCCATGTTAAAGGAGGTAAAGGTTTTTTGTTTTTTTTTTTGAGACTTCTAGACATGAAAGCCTTTCCTAAGACCCTAAGCCTTTTTTTAAAGGAAGTGGGGTAGCCGGCATTGTGATTGTATTTGAGCCCTCAAAGTTTCTAAAGAGGTTCGCATGCTCAAAAGATGTTTTTTTTTCCTAAATTTTGTAACGACTGAAAAGAAATGGCTTTGCTATCAATTGCATGGCTGAAGAAACCAATAATGTGTTTAGCTTTATGTGAGTTGCAAAATTTGTCCGGTTCACATTCGTTCTTCGCTCGCGATACGCGTCAAATTTTTTATTTTATTTAATTGAAAATCTTTTCTTGCTTAACTTTTTATTTTTAATATGATTTTCTATTTTAAATTAAAAGATTGCTTTCGTCTTGTTTATTCAGCAAAATGACGCTTTTGTGAAAATGAAGGCACATACATATATGCATATGGACGGCTTTATGTTCAGATTTGTTGCGCTTTCGTTAGTTTAGTCGTGACACCACATTTTGGTTTAACCGCAGAATGTCATTTAAGCTGCTGTTGCTATCCTATACCGCTGCTACCGCTGCAGCAATATTATTAGTTTTGTTTGCCATTTAAACAGAAAGTTGTCGATTATGTTTCCGTCAAGTTTGGCGCCACAGATGTTGCCGTTATTGTTATTTTGCCTGCTGTTGTCGTCAGCGTCAAGAATGACATGACCGCTGCTGTGTTTGCTTTTCGCTTTCCTCCTAAGAATTTTATTTGAAAATTTCTAACGAAAACTTATCAACCATAAACTTTTCGCGACTGCTGAGGTTAGATAAGCATATTTACTTATATATACTACATATGTCTATTATGCATTTGCCGGAAAGTGATTGTGGAGTATTGTAGCACATATACTTTATATACTCTAGCAATTTTCCAATGATCAAGAAAGTGATGAAATCTTATTAAATGATTTAAATAAAATAATATTTACAGAATGCTTGTGAATTTTCCATACATACATTTATAGAGTATAGAAAAGCACAATACCGGAAGGTGTTGTTCGATTTGATTTCTTTGGTGATTGCTTGATATTCGATTTGAATGTGATGTAAAGTATTATGAATGAATGATTCAGCTTAACCCAGATTTTCTATATCTAATAAACAATTCGATAGTGGTTTACTATTAGAGGTAAAGGTGAGTACTAGAGCGGAATAAAGACGACTTTGCTACTGTTAAAAAAAGGCAAGACGAATTCTTCACTGCGTGTACCTCAAAGCTAAATTGTTTACGGGTAGATACACAAAATTAGTAATAAAACTGCAGCAAGCAAGTTGAAGTCGGTTGAAGGATACCACGACGTCAATGGTTGCGTAATGTTAGAATATGCATAATAATATCATAACTGGAACAACAGTAGAGAAGATCCCTGTGAAGCTGGAAGATTTTTATTCTATTATTTTGCTTCAATAAATATAAAAAAAACTGCAGTCTAAGCTGCTTACTGTAAAACGAATTTGCTCAGAGTTAAAACTTAGTCAAGTTTTATGATGAACTTAATATACTATTCTATCTGGTAACCATAAGTTAATGGTAATTAAACACTCAAACAGAGCATCTCACGATAGCAAGAGTGAATTTCGTAACTATTAAAAATGGTGTGGATTATTGGCTGCGTAACAGAAACCACAAAACTATTTCGGTGAATAAATTAAGCACTCAATATACATACATACATTGCATGCAAATTCTAGGTTTAGTTTAGGTTTAAGTGCACCCTCCTATAAAGAAAGAGGGTTGCCTAAAAAGGTATTGATTGATTATAAAACGATTGATTGGCTATATATAACCACCTGAAAAATAAAAGCGGAGCACTTGGAATAGCTTCAATTAACATAGTTGAAAAGACGACTTGTTCTCATAGCATAAAGAAGAAAGAAATTGTTAATTTTATAACATGTTCGAAACGTAACGTAAAGAAATTATACTAAGATTTATACAGGTTATATGACAATGTTTACACAGGAATGAAACGTTTTTAATTTCTTGAAGTTTCTACCTTGGTCAATTGGTCTTCAGCACGTCCTTATATTTAGCGAAAGACTACCTTCTATTTTTTATTAATCAAGCTTGGCTTTATTAAAGCCGGTGCAGAGAAGTTGATATCCACATGTGAAGAAAAGATTAAACATGAGCTTGGTTACACCAATACTTCGTTCTCCTTCCTGCAATTGTTGTGTTGATACAACAGAATGACTTCAAAGGCAAGTCTTGCTTTTTGCCTTTAGGAATTTGGAAGTGTATGAAAATAGGTTACTACTTTTAGCCTTATCTTCGCTAGAGAGAGCTTTACTCTAGATATTTTATTCTTATGTAAGTTTGTTCATTCCTTCTTAATATATTCCATTCTAATAAATGTTAATATTGAAACCCCAACCTCATAGGACTCTTTAAATACTAACAAGTCAACTTTGCTAAATATGCGTGTCTTGCCTAAGTCGCAGGTTCAAGTTCTAATCTTTAAAGCTTCATATGATTTTTAAATTAAGCTAAATATGCTCTCTATTATCGGTTGCCAAGATTTTGCATAGGTCTGCTTCGGTTTAGTGGATCCCATCTAGCTTGGATGTATTGGCTGTGGGTGTGCTGCTATGTTAAAAGTGTGGGTTTTCTTTTCTTTATTGCGTTTTTTTTTGTTCATTTACAGAGGATCTGTTCGCCGTGTCTTTACTTTTTACTTGGTAAGAGTTAGTCCTCGTACTTAGCTTAACAGAGTCGACTCTATTCTCCTGTTGAATTCCCTGTGTATATAAATATATGACTCCACTTTTATTTCCGATCACAGCAATCATCATCTGTTTGAATATCATCATGGTTCGGGCGACTGGAGGGCGGACGCGGCCCAGGAAGACACATTGCGACAAATCGGAGTGGTACAAAGTCTTAATCGAAAGTTAGCGGATGGTCCAATATATCGTCTCATTGCGCATTACCTAGGGATTACTTCTTTTACGCATGATGTAGCAACTTAAGTACCCACTAGGCGCAATTTTCAATGTTTATTCGCAAACACTTTCACAAGCGCGGTGGACGTAGGATTGATTGGATTTTTAAATGGAAATTTTTGGTAGAAGCTTAAGACAATCGTTTGAAAATTGAAAGAGCTGGAAATACAATTAGCTAATGTGTCGGAGTACTCATTATAAATCAACTCGCAGTAGTCCGTTATAGGTTTTTCGTTTTACTCCATTATCCTTGGACAACAGTTTTCAATCAAAATAAGAAACTATTACCGGAAGGAAATAATATATAAAAACATTTTCTATTCAGCTTTAATCTGCAATAGCTGCGCCACGCAACCAGCTAGAAATTCGAATAACACATCTGTTAGCTAGATTTCTTAATCGATAGCTTAACGCATTACCTTGCAGAAATCTGGAATCCAGGCCTCGTACCTAGCCTCCTATAAAATCTTTTAAATTTGGTTCTTAATATTTGGAACAACAATGTAAATAAATTAAATTTTTGATTACATAACATAATATTAACGTAATATTTTTTACATAATTTATTATGTGTTAATTCGTTTTAGATCTCCAACAAAGCTTCTTGGAAGTAAAAATGAATGTTTGATTAAATATTGCTCTTAAAAATTTAAATTGTTTTTCCTGAACAACGTATTATAAAATGTGTATAAGCACGTAAAGAATTCGTGAATTCTTTTGTTTTTACAACAATTAATTACATCACAACATTGTATACATCCATTGTATACATAAAAAATTTATAGTTATGCTTATTAAATATCCATCCATATATATGAGCATAAGTTAAACAATCATCATAAACCGTTGTTCTGATGATTATCTGTAATGTATAATAATATATAATACGCACAACGTACGAACACCCCACCCACAGATGCGTAGCATAACCGCACATTACAACACATTTGAAATGACATCGGTTATGAATTTCGTTGCGAGAAAAAAAAGAAAAACAAATTCGCAATCATTAAAAGCAATTGAAAAATTGACAAATGGGCAGTTGGAGAGTTGGTTGAATTTATTATTATACACGTGAATGCTTACCTATTTATCTCGTACATAATATAATATTAAATTTAATGACACTTACACACATTCATAATAAAGTGTCAAATATCAACAATATTATGTTAAAAATCGTATCGTGACGAAATGATGACGACGTTTGTTATTTGGCGGCAATCGTCATAATGAATTTTTCGTCATGCTGATGTTGACAATAATGATGATATCAATGTACCTTTAGTTACCATGCTTCTAGCGAAAGCGACATTAATGTTAACTGCTTCGGTTCAATACACATTATACAGTAAAATACAATACAACAATTGCCGTCAACTTTGACATGCCACATTGTCAGACAGTTGTTGATTGCCGGGCGTACTTAATAATTTTATGTATATTGGGCGGGAGAGATGAACTGGTGGAAGTTTTTATAAAAAAGATCATATTGCATTTATTTAAGTCTATTCTGCATTCATCATTTCATATCTCGTAACACTTATAACATAATACACATTCAGTTCTTAACAATCATAGTTATTCGCACATCAAGCATAATAAGGGACATTTTTAACCAAAAAAAAAAATAACATAACCGTGTGCACCTCTTGCTCATCTTTCGGCAAAGAATTGATATCATATTAGAACATATATCTTTGTTACGTCGTTTTGGAGAGAAATTGTCGATCTACCTATTATTCAAGAAATTTCTAATATTTTTGTGATAGTCGCCACCTTTACACCGACTACCTACACGTCCTTCATAAACCTGCTGCTAATAGTTTATGAAACATATACTGTATTTGCTATTTGTTATGTACGTGTCATCGTAAATTTCATACCTATGCCGGTTCATGCCAATGACAACTTCCTATAATAGACCAGTAAGCGTACATTATCCGAGGTCCTTAGACTTAACTATTTGAATAGGGTTCTCAACTTAATCGATTATTTCGTGACACATTGCACCAGCTTTTATGACCATTCGAAGAGGAGTTCGAAAGCCAATTTTTCCTGGCGATCCACGATTTACATGGCTGTCGCTCGAAATCACACTTATCTTAAGTACTATAGCTAAGTTTTCCTGATATCTAATTTTGGTAACTTAATTATTTTACGCGTGCATTTCCCATTTAATTCATAAACCATGGTAAGAAAGAGCAACACCTATATAATAATAATTAAAATCCCTAAAACCAGTGAAGATGTTTAATGTATATGTTTACAATTTCATATAAAAACCCTAATGAAACATTTAATGCTTAAGGAATCCCTGATGACTTTCTATTATGTGAAAAAATCCCTAAACTTCTAGTTTCGATTTTTGTTCAGTCTATTTTAATTTTCGAAGTACATCTCGAAGCACGACAACATATACCTATTTCTACTGAAAAGTTTCGATAAAACATTTTTGATATTTTATCTTCTCCTTTCACCTCGCTCCGAAAATCTTAACGCCAGTGAAACGCAACAAAAGTTTTCGATTGCAAAATTTTTAACTTCTAGTAATCGGTTCTGTATGCTTAGTGAAAAGCAAACACAAAATTATTTTTAGGTGCATTATTTAAGCAATTGACATAATTACATTTTGTGAACAACTTACGTAATATGACTGCTAAAATTCTCAGCTCGGCCATTGCCATCAAAAGGAATAGCTTTGAAGGGCATTTTTTAGTTGACGTATAACGGAACTTGTCTTGTCCCATGTGCTATAGTAATAGATGAACACTCCTTTTTTTTCCATTGCAATTAAAAATTTGTACAGACCTCTCAGACTTTTCAACACATCGATGATGAATAATGATTTGCATATGACGTATGAATTTGAAAAGATGGAAACTAAACACCGACTTTAATTTAAGATTGACATGCGCACCAATTTACTGTGTATTTAAGTCTTTATACAAAATTTTTTCTCGTCGCGAGCTATTAAAACATAATATTTTATATTTATTCCTACGATAATATATTCACTTGTTGAGAAGTTGAAATACAATAAAGGATCACTCTGCAAAGTTGGTCCTCATATAACTAATGTATTGAATAATAAGTGCGCGTTTTTATTTTCCAGGTTTTTTTAACGCAAAAATTAACAAAAAACTTGCTTGCTCAAGATTACATTGTTCACATATGTTGATATGCTCGACTCGTTTGTTCCCGAACCCTATAGCCACAACCATCCTAATTACTATTTTCGCACGCTCGACTTTCGGCTACGTTTGATCAGGAACGTGTCATTCGATAGCTGAATTTCGGATGTATTTTAGTCTCATTGACAGTTAAGAGGCACCACTTCATGGTTCGCGATATAGTTATCAAGTAAATTCAATCGTAATTTTCGCTTTCGCCTCTATAGTTGTCGACTATCAAGTCGATTTATTGAGCAGTGAGTCTACGGCATTCGATAAATATGCATTGCATATTTGACACAATTAACAGATATAAAGACTAACTGATATCATTAGTACCAACCAAATAATTACCTTCGATGCTCTTACGTACTACTGCCGTTAAGCAGGAGGAAATTATGAAAAACAAATTAACGAAAAAATGTTTAAGAGTTTAAAAAAAGATTTGAAAGGTTATTAAAAACTGTCTATAATAAGTAGCCTCGCGAAATATTCTCTAGTGACATTTCAAGTTTGATACTGAACGAGAAAAGACCATTAGCTCTAAAACAAATTGACATTAAAATAAAAATGAAAGCAGGTTTTTTTTTTTGTTAGGAGAGCGAAGGCCACAAACCGGCCACAGATTGTTGAATAAATAATTCCATTCGGTGCCATGCCCGTTCGAAATCGAATAACCTTCGTCTTATTTTGCCGATTAATTGACAACTTGAATTCCCGCTCTTGTGTGTCGTGTGAAATGTGTTCATGCAAGCTGCTTCACAGTTACGGTGGCGAAGCATAGACAAGTGTTCCGGAAAATTGCCTTGGGGATTAATTTTTCTCCCCTGGCGGCACTACCACCAAAATTTGATTGCTACATTTTTAATGAACAAAATTAAGGTCTGTTCGCTCATTTTCGAAGAGATCAACATAACTCGGTACTCCACATATTTTATCTACACAATTTTGTCTTCGCAAGTAGCAATTTTGTTTATTGCTTTCCAATCGGAATTTAAAAGGTTAAGAGTAGCTTTTATGACCGACAAAGTGTCTGTGACGATTACCGTTCTACATTTAGTTTTGAGGACAAGGTTTCTTGATGAGTAGTCCCAGTCTTCGTTATAAAGGTTATTGCTCTTTCATGTAAGATATGATCAACTGGGACCTAACCCGTGGCATCCACCACTGCGTATGCAGGGGACTAATCATCACACTCAAAACCGCCTGTAAAAAGGAGATGCTAACCATTATTTTCCAAATATGTAGTGAGTTTTCTCTGCGACTAGTTTTGTGAAGACGAAATTTGGTGTCATCGTTTTTTATATGTTGAAAGTGAAAAACCACAACAACCACGATGGTTTAAATGAAGGTTTTCCGAAGACGTTTGCGGGGATAACTATTTTACAACTGGGAGTTAATTGCGGATTGGTTTCTTTTCTTTTCTTTCGTAATAATAGCTTGTTTCACATCTGTGCCGAGTATTAAATTGCTAGACTGATTGTGGCTTTTAACTCGTGCACTCTATTTCCTTGAAAGAATTGTCGCAGCAATAATGTTGTTGATGAGTGTATTAAGGAAAGCATATGTGCTGGCTCTGACCACTTCGTAATACACCGCTTTCAGGATATTTAAATTAGATTTTCCCTTGCTGCCATAACCGATCAAAACATGGTCGATTTTGCTTAAAAAGAGCGTTTTGCTAAAATAAGCAGTGGTATATACGTGAATTAAAGTTTTCAAAATAACGGGGCCTATGAAGCTCACATTAGTTAGAATGAAATTCTTTAACTGAACGCAGTGTGACTTCATCAGATACTCATTTGAAACAGTGAGCTCCAAGACGCTGAGTGTTTGCACGCTTTGAACTGGTAAGTTATGTATATGCATAAGCCTACTCTCTGCATAACATAGGTGTTTCTACAAACGTGCAACATTGCTGATTTCTGTAGTGACGTTTTTACTTCTAAGAAAAGGATTTTGAAAAGTGATTACCGACTTGATGCAGAATGTGCGAGAATATTCGTGGAAGTTATGTGGAGGTGATCCGTAGTTCCTTTTATTTTATTTACCTTATCGACGCTTATGTAAGCTCGAAGCTTAATTGATTAATCTAACGTAGGTGCGATAAAAAAGCAATAGAATGCAATATGTTCTTAAATAATTCAAAATAAAAGACAAGAAAACTGAAGGCAAAGAAAAAGAAACCAGGTAACTAGGCTAGTAGGCAAAGAAATAAAACATAACGCGTCCACACTTTCGTCTCAATTCTAAATAGCCACCTAATCTCATTACCAGCCGCTAAAACTAAAAGCTTACGTCTGCGTGCGAGGTAAGCCTTGTTGTTCTTATCCGAAACGATTTTATGTAAAGAGCACTTGACTTGAACAATTGACAAGTGGTTATTGCGAACTGGCCCACTAAAAGAAAAAAGATTAAAAAGCCGTAGAATAATGTTATAAAGGTTAAGCAGAAATCTAACTTTAATAAAATTAACGCATAATGCACGTAGCTGGCCCAACGTTCTCTTACCTTAGCATCTCATAAATGTTTTAAGTTTTTTTTTGTTGATTGAGGCAATCACCATTTTACCTAAAAGGAAAGCCAGAAGGTGGTTGCGACAACGAAACTAGTCTACATTCGTTATGGAATATTAAAGGTATTTTACATGCTTCCATGTAGATTTTAAGTAATTTGAAGGCCAAATTTAGTGTTCCAAGCAAAGTTCCAGTTAAAAGATTTAAGAAGAGGTAGTGATTTAAGAACAAATTATGAGTCTCTTTCGAACTAAATGTGAGATTTAAAATCGTTTCGAGTTGAAATTTATGGAACTCAATAGAAATAGCCGGAGAGTTTAATATTTTCGACAGAGGTGTGTTGTCCTAAACTAATGGAGATATCGGCGACTTATCACGTTCATCAACATGATTAAGATTATCTGAGAATGTCATCTTAGTTAAGAACGCCACCTGGCATATGTTCTCTATAGCTCTCCGCTCCTATTTGAAATAGTCACCTTTAATAACGTAATGGTTTCTCAAGTATAAGTGGACATTCGAAATGGACTTTGAATTAAATCTTCATATATTGTAATTTTAGATAATTACTAGTATTTGCAAATTACCCTAAAAAAATTGTGTATTTTCTAATATTATATTTTTATTTTATTGTGATGAACTGTCTAAACAACTTTCCAATTAAGCCATGTTTTTCATATTATTCCCAAATTAAGAAACACCTTAGGATGAGAAATAACTTCCTTAAATAAATACTGTATTTAAGCTCTTGCTTGATGCTCTTTAACATTAAGTTGAAATAAAAGCAAGTACAACTAATTGCAACAATAATAATAGCAATCATGAAACTAATTAAAACATACTTTCCAGGCATATGTACACATACGTTTCTTTGTAAGTATTTTAGCCTTTTCATCCTCTTCGAAGAGAATTAAAACAATTGCATAAGCATAACAAACGGCTGCTATTACATCCAAGAAGAAGAGGTCAATGTTGTGCAAATTGCTCGTTATTTTTATTTTTTTAAGACTTATGCCTATTAAAAGTTGTTCATTCATTTTTTTTCTAGATGGAAGGCTCATAAGCTTATGATAGGGCGTGGTGTGTACAAGAGTGTGCGAATACACTTACGCGTATGGTGTTTAGTTGAATTTTTGACAGCTTTGCAAATACTGTTGTAGTGAGAAATCTCACAGCGAGTGCTTTCAAACGTTTCGTTTGGTTTTCGTTGCATTTTTTTTAAACAAACTTTTTGTTTTTCTATTATCCTTTTGTTACGTATATATGTGAGTTTATATGAATGTTTTCCTTTTTGTATTTTTCTCTCTTTCTTTCTTTTTTTTTTGTGACTCTTTCATGCTTTCGTGTTAAGCGCTCTTAAGCTCAAGCATCATTGCACTTAACACTACACATTCAGTTGAAATTGTTGCAACTGCTGTTATTGTTATAAAGCGCTTTTACTACGCTCTTCCTATTTGCTTATTCTGTTTTGCTTTTTCTTCTTTTTTTCACAACAAGATTTGAATTTCGTTCTTTGATTTTTTTTTTTTTTTTTTTTGTGACATTTGGGTATCACTGCTTGCTTTATATCGCTATCTATCTGCATTAAAAGCATGAACGACACGAGCTTTGATGTTTAAGTGTCAAGGATTTTTCCGTGAGCCGTGATTATATGTAAATTTTTCGTAACTATGTGAAGTTCACTGTTTGCTTTTTTTGCAAACATCTTCCACAATTTCTAATGAACAACAAATTGATGAAATTTACAATAACCACGTAGAAATGTCGAGAAAAAAGTATTTATCTCCTGTGTAAAGTTTTTAAGTTTGTTGTGTTTCATTCCCAACAAAGTTCGATCACACCAATTTAATCAAAGAACGCCAATGTTTTTGACTGAACTGAACGATTTTATTTTGTCAAATTTGATTGATGGAAATGAATGACATATGCTCGTGTTCAAAGTTAGAGAAATGACTAGGGGGCCATTCCAAAACTAACGCTGTGATTAATGAAAATTGTATTCGATCGAGTTCTCGTTTACTATCAGTAGTTCATCTAATATAACAAAAGTTGCCATCATTTTCGAATAAATTCTTTGGTTTGTTATACAAACTTCTGCGCGAAACCACAATCAAGGAAACCATTGCCAAGCTTATGTTTTGACCGCTGGTGGCGTTTCATACGTATCATTCAATTTTCATTTCAAGTATCTTTCTAGACTCCAAGAAACACCTCAAGCACAAATAATTGTTGACCGTATTTGATGTCTTGTCTTTCTAAACGTATTTAGATAACACACAATTTGAAGACTTATTCGCATTATCGTGCTCTATGAACGTTCGATGTAAATCAGAACATACTTTTATTCACTAAGAATCTCAAGCTCACCTGAATTATTTCCACATCACAGCGGTCCGACTGGAACCGTTTTTGCTTCAAATTTTCAGTTCATTTTTGTAAACATTTATATAAAGCTTTCGTTTAATATCCGCTTTACAATTTTTTGCCTGTATAATTGTGAGCGGATCACTTTTCTATTTAAAAATATTCTCGCCCTGAGAATTAACACTCAAGGCGAAGAAAACGTGCAGATAGCTAGGCGAAATAGTGGAAAGTGCAAAATCTTTTAAAAACCGCTAATACTTTATAGAATCGTCGATGAATACTTTTGGTTGTCACTAATACAAGGTGAAATTGCAAATATCCACACAAACCACTTCATTTTAGATGCTTAATGTTTGGAACTGATCGACCCCAACAGATATGTGATAAAATATATCGAAAAAGAGGTAGAATTCGGAATTTAGTACATTGTTATAACTTTCACAGATATATAAACAAATAAAAGGTTTTACTGACCGCGATTAATATATAATCCAGTGCTAATATCTAACGACAATAATGTAAATGCACAAAATCGAATACATGATAAGTGCAGTGGGAAAACATTTGTCGGTGGATTCAAACAGACACGCAAACAAAAACCACAGTAAAACTTTGAATTTAAAATATAATGATAACGAGATGTTGTTGTTATTCTTGTTGTTTTTATTGTTTAACCACCACGAGCAACCACCATCATTAAAATCGTATGAAGCGCGATAGCGTTCATTTGAAACTTTAGGTTGTGAGTATTTGTTTGCTATTTGCTCTTTCGTTTTGCCGTTATTGTTATTGCTGCTGTAGCTGTATAGTATGTTAATTAAAATTGAAAATCAACAAAACAATTCAGAAATTAAACAAACTGTAAAGTGGTCTCTAGTCAACATTTAAGCAAACTATTCCATCGCACACTGATACACGTGCATAACATGCATAATTATCAGTTACAGTAGAAATTAAACTTTACTAAGCGGGTGGTATGCACGGACCATGTGTTTGTAAACTAAAATCTGCATAATAAACATTTCGAAATGAAAAAAAAAAACAGACACAACAAATAAATAAATTGTATAGCAAACAATAAAATCTCTAATAATTTTATAATTAAAGTTTCACTGGAACAATTGGTTAAACATGTATATACATATAGGCCAATAATTCCCGGGACGATGTTAGACACCAAAAATTTTTTTCCAAATATTCAATAGAGTTGATATACAGTCTGCCCAACGGGCCGAAGCCTTGTGTGGAGAGTCCTTTGTTAAAACATTCCCCAACGACCTCATCATCTTTTTTGCAAAACTTTTTCTTTCGAGCACATTCTCCAAATTTACAAGCAGGCAATAGTCTAAGTTGAGAACACGTCAAATTTCGCAGCAATTAAAACGACTAACACGTTCCCTTTGCTTCACTATAAGTGAAAATTGTTTTCTTATGCCCAACTTACAATGCGAAATAGTAAACACACACTGCTTTTTGATGTCTTTGAAATGTCAGTTATTTCTGCACTTTACTATTATCGAGAATCATTTTCAGGATTTGGTTAATGTTTTCTGGTGTAACAATCTTTTCTCAGCGTACACTGCTTTCAGCATCCTTAACAATAAGCAAAATAATCTGATTTGAAATCAGCAGATCGTTGTTATCGACAGAAAGGAAACGAATTATCAGAACACGAAATTAGCTTTTGCCGTTATTTTGAAGATGGCGAAATTGACGTCACAAAAGTTAATGTAACTGGCAAACAAATAATCGACAGAATATGAAATGTTGTTTCAATTTTGATTTTTTTTAAGGGGACGGGTACGGGCATGTCCCGAGAATTATTGACCGATTTGTTAGTAATGACATTGCAACTAATGCCTGTACATGCACAAACAATTCAAGCATGTGTTGGACTTTATGTTTTATGGGCCTACAATTCATCTGCACATGAACGTAATTTACGTTTGCATACACCTATATGGGTATACAACTAAAATGTTCTCTTAAGCCTTTAAAATATCTACCTGCATGTTTGTCCGTGCATGCGTTTCTCCACGTTGGTGTGTCGCACATTGTCAAAGTTATTAAGTGGATACTCAACATATTTTTCAACAAACATAAACATAAATAAATGTATTTACATATGTATTTAATATCGATTGTATTTGCTTAGTATTGTGCGGGTGGGTATGTTGTATAACATTTGCAAACATTCCACATGTGTGGTTTCGCAATGAATCGGTTGAATTATCATATTTAGTTGCTGTCAAACGGTACAGGTACCGTAAAGAGTGCCTTTTAAATTAGTTCATATTTTCGATTAAGTAATTTTTTCTATTTGGACGAGTGAGAAGAATAATTTTTGTAAATAATTGTATTACACCTTTTATCAAAGAATGTTGCTACGCACTGCTTCTCTTGTACCCAGCACTGGCTATATTGTTTGCTTTGTCACATCCTAAGGTCTACGTTGAGAAACACCATTGCACCGTTGTTATATTCCTCCTACTCTCGACACGCACAAAATTGGGCGGAGAGGTGTGTTAAGTTCTCCATTTATTTCATACCCATTTCATAAAATACATATATATCCACAACGCTCTCTTCACTGTGGGTTAAGGATAATGAATAGAACGACACGAAAATCTACGCCAAGCAAGCTTTGGTATTTCATATTAATGAGTGGGCGTGTCCGACTTTTTTTATTAAAGACAATATATCTTCGTAGGCGTAGCAATGTACAAATTAGTTTTTAACATTCTGCCTTGTTTACCTTATGAGCAATAAGCGTGAAACCTCAAAAATGTGAAAAAAGGACATTTAATGACCTGTAACTTTGTGTGGGCATGGCCGATTTTTTCAATTTGTGCACATACAAAGTACAACGTTTTCTTAAGTAAATATGGAAAATTTCAGCCTCCTAACTTTTATAATTTCGGAGTAACCAGCAAACACCCACAAGTTTGTGTCCGCTCCACTGCGGGCTTATCCTCTGACCAATTTGACCCAAATTTAAAATTAACCAAGAATTTATTTACTTTATAGGGTTCTTGAAGTTTGGTTCTGCGCGTTATAAAGTGGTTGAAAAAAATGAAGTTTGATACAAAATAATATTGTACTCACAGCCTGTGACTGCTTGCATAATCCGAGTTTTGATAGTGAGTGATAGTGAACGACAGTACAATCGCAATGATGTTTTTATCTAAAATATTTAAATAGGTTTGATTTAAAAAATATCGGGAGAATATTTGCTAATAGACTTTCGACTGCGAATTATTTTTAGGGGTTCTGTTATTAGCCTTTTTACTGTGGATTTGCTCGCCCCCGCATATTGAACTAAGCGAAAAATGATGAAAGATGTTTATAACTGCAAACTAACTCTGTTGTTCATTAATTGGAGCATTAATTGGAAGTTCGTTGTCCATTAATTGGAATACAGTCTTTCCAACGGTTCTCCTATTTATTTATTTCCGTCGAATTTATTTTTGACAGCTGTTCGAAATATTTGTCTTGCTAGTAGGCTGTGAGTTTGAATCCCATTCGACTTAATTTAATACAAACTTTGCCTCCACACGTTCATAAAATTCGCCTACTTTCTTGAATGAACCTTCAGATCTATGAAATCCCAAAGTATGAAAAGTATGTCTAATGCATGTTTTCAAGAAGAAACTTCAGAAAATCTTTAAATGACATATCAATAGTCTTTTTTATAATATTGAATAAAGAAGTAAAGTATTCGCAAGAAAGTCATTCAAAGGTATTCTTTGGCATTTCTAAAGCTTGTAAATAGCTAACAGTAGTCCGTGACATAACTGTTTAGATTTTGCTATTTGTTGGTTCTAAATTCTTGGGAGAGCATTCTATCATATAGCAAGCTAGAGATATTTTTTCGGGGCGGCGGAAATGTAGTTTGACATTTTAAAAAGCGGCAGTAGAAACGATATAGAGAACTACAGGGCTGTCGCCAAGCTTAATGCGTCTAGGCTTCTATGCACGCAATCTATACAATCGCTTCTATTTTACCTTTTTGCAGAATTAAATAAGATGCCTTTAAGTTTTTGCCTCCATTGCTTTTCAAAGGAGCTGCGGCAATCAATAACTTCTTGTTACTAACACAGAAAGTATTTTGTCACACAACGGTCATCTCCATAATTATGTTTTCCAGCAATAGCATAAGGATAGTTGCCTATAAACAAATATGCCTTCCATGCATTACAGTTTGTCTCTAAAGAAAGCCGAAAACGTGGAGAGTAAAGAGAGAGGTGCCGATGCAATAATTTTCAATTCTGATTTCCTTAGGAAACATCGTGGCACAGAAGAAGATTCTTCTCAGTTGTAGAAAATATAAGTAATAACTTGCAGTTGCTATGTCTGTCTATTGCAGAGACCCTCTTTCCATAAACTAGCGATAAGGAAGAATAACGAAAAGTTTTATTTCTTACAGGAGAGGTAATTTATATACGGCGTACAATTGTGCTAAGTTGGTTAATATAACTTTATGACTTAGTGCCGATTGAAGCCGAAAGTGGAGTCATTTTTCTTTATAAAGTCCTAGTTTTAGACTCAAAAATAATAGAAGCTAGAAATTTATGGTAGATTAAGCCAATTCGTATACGCTAGCAGATGCTGATATATTATATCTCTGTGCATTTTAAACGACCTTTTTGTATCCAAATTTTTTTCTAACAACAGATAATAACACTTAGGTCAACAATTCGCTGGACTTACTTCTAGATTCCATCTCTAACGAAGCGCCAACCATCACAAAAATGACTAAGAATTTCACTTCAATTCTATCAATTGTTTCAGAGAGAAAACCCACAGTTACTCCGGCAGAGGCATCCCAACGTTACTCGAACTTGCTCAGTGCCTAATGAAAATATTTTTCACTCATCTTTACTGATGGATCTAAGACCGATGTTGTAGGCAGCGGCGTTTTATTTCCAGATATTAACATAGAGCTTACTTCTCATATCACCCAGGTAGCACTATATTTTCGGCTGACTGCCTTGCGTGCCTAGAAGCCATTCGCTTAGCGACTACTCAACCTGAAAAGAAATTCATTATAGTGTCGAACAGTAAATCTGTCTAATCCGCTCTACAATCATTTCCCCCAGGTAAAATCCATTGCTACGTATTAGAAATCGGATCCTTACTTTATCAAGTCTGATACATTTTGTTTTGAGTTTCTCTACAGCACGGCAGATAAAATTGCATCTTCCAGGCCATCTGATTTTAATGACCGTGCCGTGATGCTTGCAGATCTGAGGGCAATCGACGAAAAGCATTCAATTCTTTCTTAGCAACAGCGATTGGATAACTCACCACTTAAGGTCGTCACTTGTACTCTTTATTTCCACAAATAATAAAGACCCCCGGGTTTATAATCTACGGTCTCAGACGTGGCTTTGATTATTTGTGTTATTAACAGGCTGATGTTCAATCACACCAGATGTAATGATCATTTATTCAAAATTAACATAGTAAACAATCCTTTATACATACGTGGAGTCTGACAATCTCCTGATCACATCCTATTTGTCTGCCCGAATGGTACTTCTATTCGCCATTCCACACTTCGCAAATTAAATATATGTGCTCTTCATGATCGCAGCATTCTTGACATTTTGCATTCTCGCAATTTAACAGCTTACGTCGCAATCTGTTCTTCGTTTACTTTATACCTTCAAACCATATAAGCGCTTACAGTCAATTTATGAAACTACTACCTCTTTTACACTTTTTTGCTCTACACCCATCAGTTTCTTCGTATTACTTTTTATACTCATATACCACATTACATCTTACAGATCGGAATTTACTTTTCGTTCTTTTGTTCTATCCTACGTGACGAACGAATAATATGGGTATTTCAATAAAAACTATAAAGAAAATAAAAAATAAAATGACGGACGTATAACACACAAAATTAAAAAAAAAATCTTTAATCAAATGATCACTAAAATAAATAAATAATCACATCATATACCAAATCTAATCCCAACTTTACTAAGGCTCAAACAAAGCACTCTGTGTTCACATTGGGTCTTTTTTACACATCCCAGCTAATTTTCTGCTGTTAACTTGCTGAATAAGAGAAGAAGACGAAGATCCATTGTTTGCGGCGCTTTTACGGTGCTTTTTTTATAATTTATTTCATTTACAATCTGTCCGCAAAGGGTAATGAGTAAATTTTATAAAGTATTATAAATAGTTACATTTGTAGCTGAACTCCTACGAGAACAACAAAATATGTACGAAGTAACGCGTATAAAACATATTTAAAATTAATTTTTGTATTAAACTCATAATAGTTATAAAAAATGTATGGAACTATTTGCACTTATTTGCAAATATTTTTTTTTTAACTATTTTCAAGATGGTGAAACTAATATATGATTTCTCTTAAGTCTACTACTTTCGTTCGTATCGTTTATTCAACAAATCGTAACGATGGTTTAACCTCCCCAAGTAATTTTTATTGAATCTCTTAATTTCAGCTGTAACCATTTAAATAGATGAGTCATCATAGATGGCTTTGTTAGATATATCTAACACGGTGCTTTGACGATCGAGCTCAATGTCAATGTTGGCTTGATATCTTGGTAAGATTCCAATCTTGGAAATGTTGGCTGCTCTCCATAGTTGCATTCTGTAGGTTCAAATTGTTTTGTATATGATCATTGGCATTTGTTTTTTATGTTTAACTGGCATCTTTTTCCTCTTATGCGAGTTTTTCGCATAGCTCTACAATCTATATAGAATCCTAAGTATTTAACGTTGTCAGTTTCTGGAATATCGCGATTCTTAAAAGATATATTTCGACAATTTCCGCGACGTAAGGTAAATGTTAGATGTGCAGATTTTTCCGAATTAACTTTAATTTTAAATTTTTTCAACCTAAGTTGAGGCATTGTTGAGATATGTGCTAGCAGTTAGTATTGCAATGTCCTCTGCTCTACACACTACTTGTGATAGGTTTGTCAGATGTAAAGATTGTGTACAACATGGGTCCCCAAAAGACTATGTTGTGGTAAACCAGCTTGAATATTATAAATGCCTAAAAATTCTTTACTCACTTTTACATAGTGTTGTCTATTAATAAGGCACATCTCGTATATAAGAAACTGCACGATGGCATTGTTCGGATATACCGTGGTAACGGCTGAAAGGTGCATCAAAGATGAACGTCGTAGTCACTGAAAAAGTCAATGAACTTTTCCAACTCGTGCAGCAAGACCGGCACGCAAGCTGTCAGAAAATGGAGCAGGTACTAAATACCAACCACATGACAGTTTGGGATCATTTGAAATGAACAGGCCGCAAAAGGAAACTCGAAATCGCGGGAAAAACCACGGAGAGTTTTCAATATAACCCATTACTTCCAACCAACCAACCAACCAACCAACGTTGCTCTGGTTTCGGTACTTACAAAAAATTGATTTTGATGACTATGATTTACTAGGTGTTGATAGAAATCCAGCTTTATGAGTTAGATGTTAAATGTTGTGTAAATTCTTGACATTTCACAAAAGAAATTGCGGTGGAAAGCATATGTCGCCAATCGAGATTTTTAAGGAATCACAAATAACTTTAATGGTCGCAGCTTAGAGACGTACCTTTCTTATTTTATTAGATATTTCCTGTGTCAACGAAGGTTTTATTAATATTGCTGCTCCGGCATGCGCTCTATCGTCTGCCTGATCGCCATTTACTAAAGCGTAATTTATATAAAATATAAATTATTAGCCTTTATAATTCGCTGGAAGATTTTGTAAGCGGTTAGTACATCGCCTCTGTGTTTCATTGTTTTAATGCAGTCAAAGGTTAAGTGACCTAAACCAAATTTATTGGTGCGACCAAACTCTGGACATCGGTGCCATTGTGCAGGATCGTTTGCTTTTCTCGGAGGTTCAACGATGGCCTTATTCAGACTATGATATATACTTTTGTTGTTTGTATCAGGCTCTAGGCCAACATAAATCATTGTGGAGTGGTTCTGCAGTTATTTTGCTACAGACATTTGTGACATTTTGAAATTTGTGTCTTTCTTATTTTTTAGTGCAGTTAAATAATTATTCTCAAAGTATTGTCTTCTGTTGGCGTTGGCAGCATTTGTTAAACATTCGTGAAGCAAGCACTTGGGGGCTTATACCGTTATCATTATCATCATCACTGCTTACGTCCATGATGAAGGCTGTGTTAACTGCGCGTACTCTATCAAAAGAGAACTTTGCTTATATTGAGAGTTTACAGAGTTATGAATTGGTTCTTCTTGTTGTTGTAAATTGAAATTAGCGCAATAGAGATCAGCACACCCAGTCACTGCAAGAGCTGATGAAAGACAGCGACAGCACTTCTATTATTTTTAAAGCAATAAAAAAATTTGAACATAGCGTCTTACCTTGGCACACTCTGCTCCTCAGCACCTATTATCTGCTATGTTGCGGGAAACTCTGTCTACGATTAAACGCGACTTTTGCAAGAAAAATATTTATTTCCTTACTTTTTTGGTCGGGGAATTACTGACCGATGCATTATGTAACAATAACAAATCTAATCATAAAATTATAAAATTTTTCATTTATTATTTCATATTTATATTTGAAATTTATGGACAGCTTATAGATGAATAAACAAAAAAGCTAATAAAAATAACCATAAGTGTAATAAAAAGAAAACTCTTGACACACCTGTACACATTACAAAAATATTACAAAAATATATATAAATATTTTTTATTAAGATTATTATTACTTTCACCGCAATACTGATAAACAGACGAAAATAATGAAAATTTGTATTTTCGTCTGAACAGCAAAATGTACCCGAAGCTAATTTACAAATAATGGCAGACACCTCTGCAAATGCTTGCCTGCATGGAAGTTATGAATAGCAACCAACCATTCAAGCGTGTGCGTTGAGACATGCTCGCCTAGCAGCACACAATATCTCAATATCTTATTCATGCATATATGTGAGTATATTTATATTCAGATATGTTTCGTTTGGAAAACATTTGGTTATGTATTCGTTTGCAAGTAAAAATAATATTAGCTGAGTACATTACAAGTATGTACGCAAGGATTTGTTTCCGCAAAACAAGCAAAAAAAAAATAAGAAAGGAAAATAACAAGAGCAAAAACAAAAACAGAAAGTAACAACGTATAATGTTAATAATCATGTGCAAATACATGCACACAGTATGCAAACGTAAAGTTATGCACAATTCTAAGGTAACACGACGCATCCTCGTACATGTGCTTTAATTCGTAAAATAAAGCACGCTTATGTGAATGCACTTGTGAAGTTGTATTCATTGGTAATACAGAGCTTGAGAACACTCTCATTCATATTTTCATTTCCGCATAAGTACTCTCTTACTTTGTTTTTTGTTTTGTTACATTAGATAACTCCGTAAACAATTGCTGGATAAAACTTCGTGTACAGGATATACCATACATAAGCATAGATATATGAGTGCGGCACAATCACATAATTGTATCTGTATCTGTTCTAAGTTGCAGTATTCTATTTTCCTATATATATACACACACACCCACACACACACACACGCACATAGCCATTAAACAGCTTTTAACAATACAAACTGCTATAAAACAGTCATAAGATAGCAATGCTGTTGCTTTGGTTGGTGTTGTTCGTATCATTTCGCTTTTTTATATGTTTATGTGTTTCACATATTAAAAATAACGAAAAAATAAAGGGTTACACAAACTCTTAGAAAGTACTTGAAAATAAATACATAATTTTTCAGTACATTTGTCTTCAAGGTAATAATATTTGAAACACACAAAAGCATACATAAAATTATTATGATTATTGTTATTATTATAGTTGTTGTTGAATGTGGAATACATCCATGGAATACCTTCTCTCTGTTTTTACGACTTTAATAAGATTTTAATTTCGTCTCCACTTAAAAATTTAATTGATCTTTAAACTAAATTTTTTGGAATAAAGCAAAAATGACGAAGTGAAAAAAAGTTGATCCATAAATCAGTCACGTATGTTGTGATGATTTAAACCATTTGTCGATGAATAATCCAATAGTTAGTATCAAAACGAAAGAAAGAACCTTCTGTACTATTGTGAAAACTAAAATCGTGCCTCATTTAGGTTAAGCATTTTAGAATTACTTTACATATAACTGTCGGAAGCTAAGTTTGTGCAAGTAAGCCTTTATATACATACGCAGATAGCGGTACTTCCGCGTTATAGCTGACAACAAGATTAAAATTACACTTTCGCAGCTCCGGTCCTTTCCAATGAATTACCAAATGTCACAACGTCTTTTTTTTTCTTAAATATTTTTGCACCGTCAACTTTCACACGCGCTGTAGTATGAATTGGAGGGAGTAGTATGATTAAACCTACGTCACTTTAAAGCCATTTGCGATTGGCATCAGGAGAAGAAAACCGATCCGGAATATTTTGATAAGCTGGGAAAGCGACGCTTTCGTCCTTGAAGCACTGACCTTGGCTCCTGCTTCTTGATCACTGCCGCGGATGGGCTTCTCCAGTCTTTTGCAAGACGCCGTGTAATTCCGTAATCTGGTTTACGATATCTCCGGCGCAGTGAGCAAAGTATTGAACATAAATTAATATCATAAAATAGCTGTGATAGCTGTGTCGGCGTGTACAATTTGTAGCAGCCTTTCCGTAAAGTTCAGGCGGGGTAGTTTTCTTTTCAAGCGTATGGAGGAGAAATCCCTAACCTTCTTTACGCCAGGAATGATATCTTTAAACTCTTGTAAATTCATATAACGAGGATGACCAAACCTCAAATGCCATAAGTTATAATTTCAATTGCTCGCAACGTGCCCATTAATTCGCGTTTTACTCAATTTAAACTTGTCATTGATGTGAGTTCTCTCCCCTGTAGTTTCATTTTCAGTATTTTCCAGTGTGCATCTTTCTATAGCAAAAATCACTCCATGACGTTGCACCGATAGTACATTTACGTGGGCTTCGGGTATGTATAAAACAGTTTTGAACGTGATATAGTAGTTCTCCTCACCTTTTCCTCAATTCAATGCATTCCAACAAGCACCATAATGTTAATTAAAAAACTAGTCCTAACTAATCCCAATTACTGACGTTCTAATCAGCTTCAGTCAGTATCAGATGTACATATCAAATATATTTTTTTTTAAATTTGAAATTTTGGAAATTAAAGATGATCGCTGAAGAATATACGGTTTTTTCAATTTTCCATTGTGGGTTTGACTTTCAATAATATGTATTTGGTTTCAGGTTGCTTGTAGCAGCAGGGACAGCAGAATCATTTGATATGCAGCACCTTTTCACTCATCTTTGCAAAGTAATGTCATTTTTCTGTACATTTGTATAAACAAGTGGTTACAAGGTTGCGTATGCTTATGCCATTTTAATCATCGTCGTGAATAACATGGGTGTAGCTGCATCTTTCTTGTCCTTATCTCTTTAATACCAGCACTTCACATTGAAAATCTTTCGGCTGGAAACATGCCACTCTTTAACATCTTGTGCAATTGCTTTTGAGAAGTGGTTTCTAAGAAAACATTAAATATTTTTTAATGGAATGCAGGTAATGTTTGTTTAAAAAAAAAATATTTTTCCTCGGTTTTTGTCAAGACCTTTAAGTTATATAATTTTAATAAATTTAATGGCCTTAATAGATGTCAAGTATTTAAATTAAAAAAAAAAGCAAGAAATCTATTTTAATTACTTTGTGTTATTTTCTTTTATTTGGTGCCTCTCCCAAACTGTTCTTATTAATCTTTACTTGGAAAATATCCAAATCTAGCGGGGCGGATTTGACAACCATGTGACATCCTAGTATACTGTGTACAGGTTTGCCACATATACGGAATAGTGTTGCGCCATTAACAATTGCGGAACATACATAAATGGTAAATTGAAAGAATATTGTATCATAATATCGTTTTGCTGTATGCCATATGTCGAAACTTGGGCCAAATAAACGACATATAAAGGACAATCGAGGACAAAATTTTTTTTGTTTCTCCAGTCGACATAAAAAGATTTGAATTCATGTGCAAAATGAATTATTGTACTCTCTCCCCGAAAAAAAAGACAGAAATCAGTCAGGTAGGACAGTAAAGAGGACTTTTTTAAAATACCTCATAATAATGGCGCCATTATTGACGGGTGCACGGCAATCGGATGTGTAGAAGCCGAGTTATACCATTATAAATTATAGTGCCTTTGATGCTTCGGTGCAAGCCGTTTGAATGGCCTTTCCATTGACATAATCGCCTAATGCTTTTTTTCGAACAAGTAGACATCACAGGGAGCTAAATCAAGAGAATATTTCTGGTATAGGTAGATGAAAGGCGGGTTCGATTCAAAGATCAATTACGACTCTTCAAAAATCCTTCGAAATATTGCACACTAAATTCAAAAACGCGACCGATGTTAAGGTAACTCTTTCGTTTTGTGTTAGCTTTTTTCGATACACCTGCTTCTCTATTTTCAGTTATCAATGTTCGTATACGATGAAGGAGATTGTTAAAATTGGTTTTCAAGGTCAGCTCTTAAGCCGAATGGCAGTTAGATCCCCTCTCGTTTCCTTTTCGGCCGCTGTTTATGGTATTAACGTCTTCACTTTATTCGAATCTTTTAATTCGAAAGGTTTCGATTTCATTCGATACTTTTGCTTTAGTTTTCTATTTCCAAGTTTCAATTATATAATTCCCGCATATTTATAATCGAATTCGTTTTGTTTTTTCTTTTTCCGTTTCTGCATTTCCTCCTTGTCCACATGGTCCACTTATGCTTACGTTTCGTTCGTGTGGTCGACGCCCCATAATTCATTCCTTTCGTTTAAGCTCTATTCGCTCCTTTCTTTCCATTTCAATGTACTCCTCCCCCCATACTTGCCTTTACTATCATAAAATTGATAAAACTTACTTCCCCACATCTACATATCGACATATCAATGTCGCATTTTAAATCCTCTATAGAAACAATTTTCCATGTTCGTTATTAAAATTCAAATTACTTTCAATTATTCTAGGTTAACACGACATTTGTCACATTTAATACGAAGTTTGAGTACGACATACAAACTTAGCAATGTAGCCGGTAATCATTGAGAATGATAGCCATTGAAAAGTGATAATTAAAATAATTTTTTGAAGAGAATAAAAAATATATATTATATATGTATGAATAAGCAGAAAAGCGACAGAAATATTACGAAGCAGAAGAAATATTCGTATGCGAAATACTAACAATGTTAATGCAAAGATTGTAAGAAATTACGAAAGAGTATGACATGAAAAATGACAAAAAAAAAAAAAAATAATATGGAAGGAATGGGAAACAAGAAAGAAACTCAAGAAAAATGTAAAAAAAATTAATTTGAAATCAATTCAAACTGACGTCAATTAGAAATCTTTTGACAGCCCAGTGAAATGAATAAAAGATTGAAAAAAAAAATAGTTGTTATTTCTGTTATTGTGAATTCATGCCTAAAGGAGAAAATTCGAATAAGAGCAAGTCCAGCAAAGAGAGCAACGTGGCTAATAGCAATAGCGAACTAAATGTTTAGAAGGTTTTAGTCGCGTTACAGAGCCTGCCTTCTCAGACAAGCCATTTACATACTAAAGTTATTTACATACCCAGTTAAACTCCGTGCTCTCATAATTTATAAATTCCATTGCAAGCGTCTTTGTGGCATACATCTGAGAAAACATCGAAAATGTCGATGTAAATGAATACAGACCGGAGTAAATGAATACAGACTTGCTGGAAGAAATTAAGGAAGCCGAGAACAAATCTAAGTAAATTTACAAAAAATGCTAAAATTTTCGGTTTTAAAGTTTTCTTTTTTTTTCTTATGAACAGGTAACATTCACGTAACATTGCTTCGCATCGTTTTTTGGTGTAAGTGGCTAATACTTGTTTGAATCTTAGAAGACTTACCCGAGGAAGAAACGAATAATCGAGTAAGAAAAGTCCGCTTGACTTTACCTCATTATTATGTATAATAATTGAATTGTTATAAATCCAGCCAACATCTCGATACGAAATCAAGAAAATAAAATATTCTTCACTAATTATTCGTAACAGTGCATCTTCGTTGGCGTTGAAAATCGTTGGCCGGACACACTCTTTTGCAAATTCATGAAAGAGGAGATATTATGTGCTATCAAATCTAAACTGTTCTTCAAACAAAAAAAAAAAAAAGAAGAAAATCGACACTTGTTTCGAAGCGTTTGAGGAGAAAATGACTTTCGTTACGTTTGATTCGGCGCGGTGTTCGTTATTTTGTACTTGGCCAGCCACTTTAGCATGGCAGTGAGAGGCCTTTAACATTAATGCGATCTAACATCGTACCGTTTAGCCCGTGTTGTGTAATAAAGAACTATGTATTCATATTCAAACCTGTATACCAAAAAATTTCCTTTTTCTTATTGCGTGGGATATTAATAAAGATGCAAAGAGAGATGCATAGTAATTAAATTTGCAGAAGCCCAAACAATATTTTGGAATAGTTAGTGTTTAATGTCTTTCGTTAATACGTAGATCTTTCAAGCATTTCTTATAACTACAATGCATTTAAATAAATGTAACGCGAACACACTGCTTATGTAATTGGAAATAAAATTTCATTTCACTATTACACAGCAAACAATTTTCATGTATACCACGTGTTTATATCAGTTAACTTATGTGCGTTCATTTTTCATCACAACCATCTCCTCGACCACCATTTTTCTATGCCCTACTTCTTTTCTACCGCAGGCCTACCAATCGTTCAGGCAAGCTAATTTTTCTTTCGGAGTGTTATTGGTAACCGTGAAATTTAACAAACATTGCAACAAAAGTTACGAAACAAAATTCCGGGAGAATATTTAACGCAAATACTACAAAGTAACGCAAACAGACAGATGGACAGACAAACAGGTGGACAAGTTTAGGGACATTTCAAATTTTAAACTGGCCGAGAATTCGCATACTTTATGAAGTTTGTTTCTACGCGTTATGAAGATATTGAAGAACCAAATTTTGATACCCTTTAATATTGGGTACCCTCGGTCAATTTTTTCATTTTTGTGCAAAAATGCTACAACATCGCTCATAGAATATGCGATCAAATTTTGTACATTTATTTGCTTTAGTTTATAGGTAATAAGCAACAAACCAATTTTTCATTCCTTTTGAAAAACAGCGGTGTTCTCAGTTGACGAGTTGCTGTGAGCGTGTGCTTCGACCGATTTGTGCCACTTTCAACACCAACCTCCGGGCAGGAACTTCTAATGCTTTTGCTTCATTTCTTCGGCCGGAAGAATGTTTACAATAGACGTAAAACAGACGGACAGTCGGACAGACGGGCATACTTAAATCGATTTGGAATTTGATGCGGATTAAAAATATGCATACCTTATGGTGTCTCTGATGCTTCCGTCTGGGCGTTGCAAACGTTTGGACAAAACGAATATACTCCTCATCCTTCGGTTATGGGTATACAAATGAAATAATGTGATCGGATAAAAAGATATTCATGACAGGCGTCTTGTTTATTGCGCCTATCAATACTACGCTTGTTCAATTTCAATAGACTCCGAACACTTTTTCATTTTGCTTTTCTTGTCGAACTTCTTTCATGCGCTTTTTTCTAAAAAATGGATAACGAGAACGAAAAGTACGTTTTGTTTTTTCGTTTTCGTTGATATATTCAATCAAATCAATACAGATAGCAGGAAAGCAATCTACCTACTCCTACACAAGCTTTAAGTAAAACCAAACTAAAGTTTATTTCACTTATGGTGAACAATACTTGTAGATTCATATGTGTGTGTGCCAAATAATAAAAACATGTCAATGGTGTGAGATGAAATGAAGTTTGCGTGCGTGCATTATATGAAAAAAAATGAAACTCTGTCCTTCAGTTTTGCTATGCAAAGTATATTTCATTCCATTTTTGCATTATAACAATTAAAGTCATTTTAGTTCACTTTTATTATAACGTCGAGTATTTCTCCTGCCTACCACGCATCATCATTTTACGGGTACAACAGTTTGATATTTTGGCTTTTCTTGTTTGTGTTTTTCTACATAATTGCTTTGCCATATATTTTTTTTCCTCCCTTTGACCTTCTCGGTCTGTACTGAATTTAAGTAGCGATATGTGTACACATGGGGTATACGTGCAGAGTTACATATATATATGTATATGTGTATAATTTCTTTTCTCCTATTGTCATCGTTTCGTTACAAATTGAAAGAATATTTAATATCTTTTCACGGATTTATAACAGTTTTTGTCAAGCTTCCTTTTTTATGTTCTTTTATAAGATTGATTTTAAGATACTTTAACAATTTTATTACAAACCGTCAGAATTCTCTGATGAGTAGTTATTGTGTGATGTAAGTGAAATTTTCCGCTGCAGATAAAAAGCTAGCTGTAGAAACTATATAGAAAAAGTAATTATTATTATTAATAATTTAGCCAGAGAACAAGTTCTAAGACTAAAGTGTTAAACCACTGGCGTCTAAGTCTTCTTCGTCGTTAGTTCAGCTCGAGTTTTAAAATAGTCTGCTAAACAGGATATATGAAAACGAAATAATGTATTTTATAAGAAAAGTTGCAAAATTATATTTTTTTTAAATTTCATTAATAAATGCATCCATTCGCGTATTAATCTGAGTTTGTTTCTCCTTTAGTAAATAATTTCATACAGCAGCATGAAACACGTGCCATAAAAACATAACAAAATAAAAATGTTGCGCGAAGAATTTTTCTGAGCTTTTGTTTATTTTCATAGAAAAATGTGTGGATTTTGTTCATTTTCATTGAAACATGTATGGATTTTGTTCATTTTCATTCCGAATGTTTCTGATGATGAATGCTCGCACAAAACCAAACTACTTGTGCTTTTTTATTGTAGATGAAAGTGGATATAGAAATTGGAGAACTAAAAGCAAAATAAATATTGAATAAATGTTGAAGTTGTTGGAGAATGTGTTGGAAAACGACTTTAATCATCAAACTAATCGAAAATTCGCGACCAGCATCTTGCAGAGCCAGATATCATAAACGAACTAAAGAACACTTTCCAATTGCCTTAGCTTACTTGAAGCTTTTTTCTTTGTGTTTTCTAAAGTCATCGCATTCGAAAACACGTTTCAACTGCACACAATGGATATATATATATAACAATATGTATAACAATAATATAATAATTGAATTAAATGATAATCATTGAAGACAAAACACATAATCCATGTGGCAGTTCATTTGTGAACTGCAAAATGAAGCGTATCCGGTTTTGCCCATCACAAACTGTGTAAACTATAGCAAAACCGCACAAAACGGACTCAACAGTCTTGCATTTAAAGGATTCTCCGTCTATTATATATTTTTTTTCTTTTATATATACAAATGTGGCTCTCTGAACATAAGTAATCACCAAAACAATGGTTACAATAGATGTTGAGCTGATGGGTCCGATATTGGGCGGCTTCAGGAAATACAACCAATCCATTGTTGTGGAGCAGTTTTGCGTTCGTCATCTACAGCGGGGAAGCAAAAAATCGTGAGAAACATAAAGCTAGGGAAAGTCGGGCTTGACGTCTCTACTGTGAAGTAGTTGAGTGTGAACGTTGTTTGCCTATGAAAAGCCAGATCCATACGCTTTTATGGATGAGTTGTAGGAGATAATGGATCTAAAGCTATCGGCTTTCTTTAAAACTTTACTGCACGTCTGATTTGATCGCACGATCATTGAGTTATTAGCCGAGTCTCTATGCCTACATACACCAGGACGTAGGAAATATTTATACAGAAAGAGAGAAATTGCTGTATATTTTAATGCCCCTTTCTTTTATTCTTTTACATGAATCGAAAAGAGAGCTTGCAAGAGATTAAAGATATCTTATTCCTGGTTTTGTATTAGATGTTGAGGATGAGAAAATGATAATTTGACGAAGAAGTGGAGCAATTGAAATTCCAATTCCTGCCTCATTCCACGTACTCTGCATTTATGGTGTCTGTTGACGCGTTTTTTGATATCTCCGCTCTATAGAAAAGATAGCGAAATGTCGTGAAATCAATGGACTCATCGTTTCGTTGTTTGAAAAAATGGTTCTATCGTAATAGCTACATAGAAGAACAAGATAGTTTTTCATTCTTCGTTTTCTTTTTTCTATAAGTAAATGAAAGCTGCAGTTCGCTTCAGTTCGCAGTAACAACTTCGTATTGCCAAGCTTTTGTTTCCTTAAGGAAATATATCTGAAACGTAACACAATGCAAACAACTTTATATATTTTAAAACTTACTGAGTCGACAACAATAAAAAAGTCTTGTTCACAGCTCACGTAATTTTTCTGAATTTTTAGACAAATTTTATAATTTTTTAATACGCGATCTGCTATAGTGCAACTTTTCTGTCTGCCGGTCTGTCCGTGCATTTTTGAATACGGTATATAAGGAGCAATTTTTGAGATGTTTTGATAAAAAGTAGGACAACGACGTATTTAGAGCTAAGAAAGACCTTTGTGAAAAATGGATTGGATTGGACTACTTTTTCGAGTGCTCCCCATATACCGACTTGTTTTGAAATGTTATTATATGAATGAAAATTGCTATTTTCAAAATTCCATGGAAAAAGTCGCTGAGTCTTAAATTGAGGTGAAAAATTTAAAACGCATTGGGCAATTTTTTGAACCCCATTCCATATAATTGTTCTTACGAAACCTGAATATTCATATCGTAAAAAGGTGTAATTTTTAATATTTCATGGAGAAAATCGGCCTACAGTAGCAATTTGACACCGGAATTAACCTTGCCGTGTTTGGACCTTGTAGATATATTTTTTAGGTCCCCTTTCATATAAGAATTCGCATAAAAATTAAGCTTTTATATGCAAAAATTGTCGAATCTTAAATATTTCACAACACAAATTCGTTCACAAAAGTAATTTGATGTAAAACTTGAATGTATTATACTGGTTCAGATTGGTCCATTTATTGAAAACCATCGAATATAAGGATCCTTATGGAAAATAAACCCCTATACCTCAAAAAGTGCAAGTTTTCAATATTTTGTGATGAAAATTGATACACTGTGGCATAGAGATTAGCGTTGGAAATTTGATTCACATCGGCCTGCTTTTTATCTTCGGATTCCCATGAATAGTAAGCTTTCACATGGCAATGAAATATAAATTTTGGCGTATTACCGGGAAAGTGAATGAAAAGCTGCATTAAGCAAAGTGAAATAGCGTGTTTAATGCTCCGATTATAACGTTTACACTTGTTTTTTGTAAAATGAAACGACCGGAAGGTGGATGTGGAAATTAATAAATATATTATTTTTGAAGTTCTTGAGCAATTCGCGCCTCTCTTTAATTGTCTTAAGGATGAGAATTTGAATGAAAAAGTTCAATTTTCGGCTAAGAAAACCAAATGAAAATTTGTCAATAAATAGCTTCTGCACTAACTTATCCAAACTTCGCCTCCATATTCACCAGAGAATGTCTTTCCAAAGGTGACGCAAAATGCGAATGAACATAGTGAAAATTATTACGGCAATGCTGTGCGTAACTTTGGGAACCCGTGTGCTAAAAAAAATACGTCCACGCGTTTAGGTTTCCGTTTATTTTGGGACCATTTTAAATTTTGGCCCGCCCAGAATACCCTTTTTATAACATTGTTGACTATTTAAATGGTCAATTTAAAAAAAGATTGACTTCCAGAAAAACTTTCAGTAGCTTCTCTCTTTGAAGAAACATATACATTACAATAGATGAACAAATATGAAAATTAAATAATATATGGAAATTTTATCAAGTAAAATACGTTACGAGAAACGAAAAACCAATCTTCGACAAACACAGCTCAATAGCCCAAACAAACAGCCGGACATTTTCAGGTGCGTTTCAAATTTTAAACCGGCCAAGAATTTATATGGAGTATGCGTTCAAATTTTTGTACATTTATCTGCTGTAGTTCATGAGCAATGAGCAAAAAACCAATTTACTCTTCCTTTTAAGAAACAGCGATGTTCTCAGTTTACGGGGTGCTGTGAGCGTGTGCTTCGATTGATTTGCCACATTTTCAATACCAACCTGCGTGCAGGAACTTCCAATGCTTTGTCAAATTTGAAGTCGATAGCTTCATTTTTCCGGCCGGGAGAATGTTTACAACGGACATTACTCACAGGGACAGACCGACACGCTTAAATCGATTCAAAATTTGATGCGGATTAAGAATATATATACTTTATGGAGTCTCTGAAGCTTCCTTCTGGGCGTTAGAAACGTTTTGACAAAATGAACACCCACTTCATCCTTCGGTGATGGATGTAAAAATGCCTTACGCTTAATATACTGAGGTTAGTGTATGTTTCCCTCTTGTATTATTAATAATGCAATAAATATATTAAAAAGTTTTCATTGCACCGTTTTCTATTTTATCGTGACAAACGCAATAAATAAATTCCTCACAAGGTAGGCCCGGAAGCACACCGGCGATCGGAAGTAACAATTAGACTTTGTAACTTTTCCTATTCTTTGCAACATTAATATTGAAAACTAACCCTGATTAGTATTATTATTTCATCAGTAAACAAGCAGGCTAGTGCTGAAAGTGGGGCATTATTTTTTCCTCGTCCAGTATTCTAAAGCTAATTTTGAACATAAAATTAAGCACAATTTATGTTTTCCATCAATTCAGAATGAATATCTTTTAATGTCGTTATAGAAAAAGCGATATGGTTATGCCAACAAACGCTGGAATCATTTTGTAATTACCTACAAATGTTCTCTTATTTCGTTCTTCTATAAATTCTGTTATTCTTCTATCTACATCCATATTTATTTTGTTGTTCCATCAAGCATGTCGAAGTTAACCGTATTTAATCATTTTTATACGAACTGCAACTGGCATGCTTTCTTTTTATACGAACTGCAACTGACATGCTCGGCGTAGATGCAGTTGCTGCCAAAACAACTACTTTAAATTTTCCTATATATTCCTAATTCCTAATATATATAAATATAAAATTATTTAACTCCGAATTATAGAAATTTTGCGTTTTACAGATAATAACGGTCGTTTTAGTTTTATTTTGTTACCGAAAAAATTTGTTAGAAATTTAATGCATTAGGAAAACAATAAGATTTTGGAATGTAGCATTTTGACAGGTAAACCTAGACTTTTAACAGAAAACTATGAACAGATGATAAAAAATCAAAATAAAAAATATTCTTAACATGTATGTGCCTTTTGTCTGATTCTTTGCAATCGATCTGATTATTTTTGACAATGCAAACATACTACAGTTCAATATCTGGAACGCAAGGAGATCTTCATTATGCATGGAACTAACAGAACTTTATCATATATGTCGTAACCGCGAAGGTTCTTGCACCATATGTGTGATGTCGTTTCTATGAGTAGGTCGTTATGATTATGAATCTTTGAACGCCAATAGTTTTGTCAGCTCGAACAATATACCGCCATTGGCATTGAGTGCTTCACTGGCCTACGTGGCTCATTTAGTTTAAATGATTGCGGTAGTAACAAATCGTCCTTTAAAGTACAGTATGTCTTGAAAAAAAAGAAACAATTTATGTGAACATTACAATTATAGAAATCCCATAATCCACGAAGGCTCACGCAGTCGTAGTGTGAATATTGCATTGTAATTGTAAAAGACGGTTTCCCGAAATTCTTCTTAGTTCTGTTATTCATGTATTTTAATCTGCCGCAAAAGCTATTTTCAATCGTTTTGCAGAAAGCCCGTGAGGCTGTTTATCGACATCGAAAAAGATGGCCCCAGATTTGTCTCAAGGCAACTAAAAGTTTTTGCTTTGCTAATTTAAACGTTTTTACCGTTTCGGTAGAGTTACCGATATTTGCGTTGGACAAAATATATCGGTTTAAAAAATGATATCCCCAGATTCCATCAAAAAGAACTAACTTTCTCTTCACGTTTGCATAAAAATGGTTTCAATCGATTTGTCGAATGCAGGGAGAACTATTGAAATCATGACTCACTCAAAATGATTAAAAATTTTAAAGCCCGCACCACTTTTGAACCAGTCTTAATTTGAAGCTTGGTACACTGATATGTTTTGGCCTAGAAAGAAGTGCTACTAAAAATAGATTGAATTAAACATTGCAGCGCTCGATTAAAAAGAGACCTGATATGAAAACATGGCCTTTTTTAGTAAAGTCCAATGAAAACTTTGATGCGAACTCCTTCCACTCCTATATAATGTCAAGGTCTGACTTGTTTTAATGACAAACCAAAGTAACAAGTTGATATATAAACTTGCTATAGCAAGTTCCCATACGCTTTTCTTTGGGTCCCTTCCCTTTAGTCGGTAAAGATTTAATATTTACCGAACGCACGCATTAGGCTGCGTATATCACATATGTCTTCCATCGTCGTGGTATTCCACGTACAATGAGCATCCCTTGCGTGAAAATTCGTATTTTAAAAAATATATAAAGCCATCATGAAAAATAAGGCCTTATATGGCAACAAGATCCCATATTTGATTATTATTATTATTATTATTATTATTATTATTATTATATAAATTTAGCCAGAGAATAAATTCTAAGACTAAAGTCTTAAAGCACTAGCATCTAAGGCTTTCGGCTTTCGGCTTTCGGCTTTTTGATTATTAATGACGAACATAGTGAAAAAAATGTTGAAGAATAATAACATTTTTGACGAGAAAAGAAATTTCAATCATGTCAGCTTACATGGCTACCTTCCACATAAGAGTTTCCATGCACTTATACCTTTAGATGCGAGCAAGCTGCTATAAGAAAGATTTCATAACAAAAATATGTGCAAAGTAGGGCGTAGGATATTCAATAGTCAACCCTCTGTGTCAACTTCTTCTGTTTAGAAAAGTATTCTAAGTTTTACAGGCAATCGCGAATGCCATTTATTCACTTTAAAAAACGGATGACCAAAATTCTCTTTAAGACTGCTCAAGTTTTCCAAGTTTTTTTTGTATACATGTGTATGCATTTTTTTTTCTGCAATTTTTGCTGTATTCTTTCTCATGATATTACAATTTCGTAAGCACAATAGCGTAAAAATGGTAATTTGCCATGTTACTGACAATTTAATTTGAACTATGGAGGACGTAGGAAAGAAAAATTGCACCAAAAAAAAAAAACAAAAAAAAATGACAAAAAACATCTGAATGTGTATATAGCTCTATATACAAGCAACGAAAATAGCCAAGAAATAAAAAAAATAAACAAAAAAGAAAGTAAAAGCTGACATTATCAAAAAATGCAAAACGGAAGCAAAAAAATTCAAGAAGGACTAGAAAGAGAAACTGTACAAATAATGCAAACAACAAAATGCAATAATAATGTTCAAAAAGCGAGAAGAAAAGAAGGCAGACAGACAACTATTGCTGCTTTACACAGAAAATAGCGCAATTTTTGGTTTCCGGTTTCCGGCCAGTGCAACAAGCATTTATAAGTGTACGAACGAGCATAATGGTGGGAACGACACTAGCGCTAATATTTTTCAGTGAAAGACAGTAGCTGTAAGAGTAGCAGTAGCAGTAGTAGCAGTAGAAGTATTAATAACAAGAATGTGGAAGTAGTGAGCAGCGTTGGTGTGATGGTGGATAACAATGGAAACAATGCCAAGATAAGTGAAAGAATTCTTTTATTTGTTTCTTAGTGAGTCTTTTTTTGCGTTTGTAAGTCTGTAAAGAAATATTAAAAAGAAATTTTTTTTACCTACATTAGGATGCAATTGTGTATAGATGTGAGTGTGTGTGTGTGTACAAGTGTGCATATTTAAAACATGCTAATATAACCGCAAATTCTCTTTTTAATGTCAGTTGATATAACAAAAACAGGATGTTCTACGCTGCAACGGCAAATGCCTTGTTTGATTTCGGTGACAGTAGAGTAGATAGATAGATAGATAGATAGATAGATAGCAAGAAGAGAGAAGAAGAGAGAGGAAACGGAAAAAAAAAAGAAACGAAATGCTAAGAAACATTTGCAATAAAAAATAAACGGCAATGTTACTGAAATTAGAATCTTATGGCTTTTACAATTTCCACAAGTTTTACTAAGAAAACTCACTAGGAAGCTATTAAATTAACGTTTTGGTTGGACGGCAACATTAAAGGCAAATAAGGCATACAAGAATTAAAAAAAAAAGCACATCGGAAGCAATAAATGTGCGAGTTAAAGTACTTTTTCATAGACATAATAGAAACATAGAAGAGAAATTAGGCGACATTAAGGTTTCTAAATGTATATATATGCACAGACATAAGAGTTTATCGCGATATATGTTACTTGTAGGCGTCAAATCTATTGTATTTTATTCACTTTTTCATCTACATTATGCGCAAATAACTTGAAAAAGAATTTTCTCCATTAATTTGCTAAACTTTACTAATGCAACTAAAGTCGTCACTTTTCGTTTATCGGTTGGACGTTCTGTCTCAACTCTATTTGTTTCTCGATGAATAAATCACAAAAAATAAACTCTAACAAAATTTCCACACTGTCAGTTATCTGCAATCTTACGAGGGCTGAGAAGTAGGAAGACCGACTTAAAAGCCAAAAATGTGTAATAAAGCAATGAATAGAATGCTATGAAATGAAATGATAGCTTGGCAGGAAAAAGAAAAAAAAGAAAACGAAAAATAAAAAAAATAAAAGTTTACATGATGTGCAACAAGCGGGAAACACTAAAGTTAACATGCTGGTATAACATTTTATAGCGGCTGTTTCCGTTTCCGTTTGACTTAAACAAAATGTAGACACACGCACCTAAAACTTGTTATATGAGCCAGACCACCTTAAAAAAAAAAGCTGAAAAAACGAATTTTTGCTGCTCTTGCATTTTCGTACAAAAGGTTTCATTTCAATTTCGTCCCTTCTACTTCACCTTAATTCTTGTTGCAACTTTTTATCTTGATTGAAAAATTTTTCATTGTTGGATTACAAAAAAAAAAAAAAATAAATAAATAAAAAGCAAAAAGAAAGCAAGAAATGTAAAAGTCAGTAAAGTATTCAGCTTTTCTTACCTTTTTCTCTATGTATGTGTTGACATGTTAACATTTTTCTGGTTCCTAAAAGCCAGCTACCAGCTGGGCTAGCTGACTGAGATTTTTCATACCCCCTCCGCTGGTTCAAAGATGTGAGAAAAACGAAAAATTTTTAGGAAATGAAATGTGATTCTTTGTTACTTTCCTCGGTTAACTTGTTGTACATCACCACTCATGTGCAGGAATGCGCGTTGCTTGCATGAATATATATATGAAGGCACAAGAACTTAGCTCAGAGGACACTACGTAATTCTGTTGAAATTTATTACATAATTATGATGGCCTTTTTCTTCTCTTATCTTTTTGTATATATACATATATACATGTATATACATATGTATATATATGTGATATAAATACGTATATATATATATATAGCTTTTGTATGTATGTATTATTACTTTGGAAAAGCAAACGCAAAAGGCCCTTGATGCAGCGAATAAAAAAAGTAAAGACGATCTCCATGAAGAATTGTGATTTTATTACGTGGTGTCATGAAGTTTATTGTAAGAGATTTATGTGAAAAGGATGAGTGGCTTCATTGTCGCAAACAAAGAAGAGTGTAGTAAGACTTAAAGCAGCATCATTACTTGCAAGATAAAATTGTGCAAAGTGATATACTAAAGTTTTTCATAATATTCATATTAATGGAAAATTGCGGAAGTGTTATTATTTGGTTTGAGTGCAATTGTTAAACAGATATAATCGCTAGAAAAGCAATGAAAACAAATCTCTAAATAGCAATTTTGCAAATTCTATCGTTTCTGTGAATAGTTGGGGTGGTAAGTGGAGTGTGAGGTGCGAATAGTTGTCATGAACTTTTGTGTCTATTTTTACAACTGCAAATTCCCAGTGAAACTTCAGAAATTCGCGGCGTAGGCACCGGTCGGGATTGATTAATTCTTTAATTTCATTAACATGAGTAAAGAATGGCAAATGAAATCTAATAGCTCGATGACCATTAGAATTTCTGCAATGAAATTTTGCGAATTGAACCGCTATGCAATTTCGCTTTTCGGCAAGCAACACGCGTATCCTTTCTCGCATGATGAATTCTTTATTCTTTTGTATTAACATGAGTTATTCGAAACAAAAACACAGAATTCTTTGATTTGATGATAATATATCATTAATCGAATACAAAACCAAAAGATTAAAACTTGATCGAAAACGACAACGGTAGCTATTCAAACAATAATTTAAGATACAGGAACACATGTCAATGGGTGGATATATGGACTTTTATATCCCCCGGAGCTTATTTTAAACAAATTAAAAACAAACAAAAGGGGAAGAAATAGTTTCTTAATCTCTCTAAATTGTAACTGCAATAATTGAAAAGTTTGTTTGTGATTTTCAGATTCATATGCACGCAATTGTGCAATTCCTTGTCTAGTTCACTCATATTGTTGTCTACCTTAACCTTCATTTCAACTTGCACGCGATTATGCTTCTCTCAATCTTCATGATTTATTGAGATGTGACCCGTTGTTCTTCAGGCTCTCCAGATTGCTCTATGTATATTTCGTTTGTGTCAGCAATTTCGACTTTTTGAACAACTATTTAATAGTAATACAAAATGTTGATATACCTAAACAATTTTCAAAATTAATATTCAAAGCAGACATTAAATATTTATTTGTTTATTTTTGAATTATTACATTTTAATTATTATAGTCTAATTTAATTATCAAATTATTTATGGAGCTAAAATAAGTATTTGATGTGAATTTGGTTACAGTCGTAGCAAATAAGCGTACAATGCCATCTATCGGATCCCCATAACATTTCGCTGCTTCCTTGAGCCGAAACAAATGTAAGCTTCACTTCGATCAAATGAGTAGTTTCGTTGTTTTACAGCGACTCGTGTATACCGCAAACTTACCTGCACAGATTACAACAAATGAAAAACCAACTAAGATTTGTAACGCGCTGTACTGGCGCTACAACATACTTTGCCTGGCTTGCCCACTTCTGTTTACAAAAAATGCAATGAACAGGATAAAAAGGGAACAGCCACTGCCACACTCACACACACACACACATCCTCACGAAACCATGTTTACCGCTTCACCGCGCTTTTCATACCAATTTGGAAATTCAATGACGACCGTGCCTTCATATCAGAGATAACTTCCTTCTAGCCCTTTCCCATGGTTGGCGGGAAGTGCTCCAGGTCTTCGTTTCCAACGAGAAATTAGATGTGTGATTTTTTCTCCCTTTGAATTCTTTTTGTCTTGTATTATGCACAGTTTCCTTTTTTTCCACACATACATATGTATGCGCATGTATATATATATATATGTATATATATATGTATATATATATATATATATATAGATCTATATATAGGCATCTGGTCTAGCTCCAGAAATGTTTCGTTAAACAGGTTATGTTGTTTTTATAATTTTCTATTTCATTTCTTTTATTATTACTTAGCAATTATACTTTATTTATTACAATCATAACTGGTATAACATACCTTTATGCATATATACGTACAGTTTCGATCAACTTTTTATTGAAATTTGTAACCATTTATTTTATCTTTTTTTAGAATGTAAGTGTTAAACATTTTTTTTTAATATAATTTCTCTTTCACTTATCTAACTGTGTCTTTTCCTTTTTTTCTTTAAAGTTCGAAAATTTTTGTAAGTATTCTTAGAGATATAACCAAATATTTGCAATTCTTTCGAAGAGATATTTCATTTAATTTTAATTAAACTCCTCTTCTTGTTGCTCACTTCTTGACGGCTCAGTCTAGAATGCCTTGATCGCTTTTTTCTTTGTCAGGCTTTTTCTCAATCACAGCTAATAAAAAAGAAAGATCATACGATTTTCAAGTGCAAAGTCCACTCTTATGCTATACAGAAGGACTTTGGACTTCATTCTCTCTTGATAACTTCTTTCCTTCAATTGTTCCATTTTATGAGCAAAGAATTATGAAAAGAGACTCTAATTAACGGAATTCTGTTATTATACTGTACACTACTCTCTTGTAAAGAGTAAAGGAGGAGCCGACCGATCGAAAACTTCTACTTCTACATACGCGGACTTTACAGATTGTTTATAATTCGATGGACTATACCTATGTACTATGTAGTATGTGCTATAGGGTACCTATGTAAATGCCAGAAAATCTAAATTTATTAGTTATTTTAAAAATATATAATAAAAAATTAAATTATTAGTTAATTAATTAAATAACTTCAGAAACATTTGCAATAGAGAAAAATACTAGCCGTTATTTTCGCACACAACGAAGCATAGTTGTAATTAATTAGATAATCTTCACGATATTCTTTGGATTGATTCATATATACACTAATACTTGAGATTAATTGAGATTAACTCTGTTGTTGTTTTAGATATTTACCCAACTACCTAATGAAAAGCGGGGAAGAGCTTCTGTTTTTAAAGGCAGAAACTGTGTTTTCAAATTTTAATGACAGATAAAAGCTCTTATTAATTCTTCTTCTCGATTGCTTTACAGAGAAATTTAGTGAAATAGTTTATAATGTAATGGATTAGTTTGTTCTTTAATTTTATAAGAAAAATTTCCGCACATACCAAGTGAATATCTTGCTTTATTTCTCATGGGTCAATTCACAAATCTTGCGAAGCATTGAAGCATGAAATGACTAAATAATGACAAAATAACTTTACAAAACAACGCTAAAATCATATTTTATATCTGTTTTAGATATAAAAGGCGTTGGTACATACAAATATTTAAGCTCATGATTTTCGAGAAATTGAAAAGTTTATTAAAAATACTGCTTTTGGGAAGCATCGATTTTTTGGTACGGGAGGTAAGGATAGGAAAAATTGGAAAAGGGCCATTTTCCGATGGACATCTTTCAAAAGCGATTATGGTTTAGCGATGGTTTTGACCTGCGCAAGCTATGCCCCCCTAATGGCGCCGCAAATATTATGACTGCTAGTATCACTTTGCCCAAAAACAACCGGTTCCTTTGTCTTCGCCTTGCGATGTTGGTCATGCCGGGAGTGGGTCCGGTTAGTCTACATCATATATGGCATTTATGTCTGGTAAAAACGAGATTCTAGCATAAAGCACAACTTCTAAATATTTTATTGCCGACGTGGTACATATTTCATCGTCATCTATACTTAGCACGACCTTTTCTCTTCTCTTCCTGCCGATTACGGAAACACTTTCAGTTTGGTGATATTGAAAACTAAATTTTCTTTGCTGAATACTTCAAAAGAAATTTTTCAACTGCAAATTCGGATTTAGTTGTTAACTATCCATCTCCGACTAATAACTCGCTTTCGACTCCTAATTTGGACTTTTCAGAAAACGACGTTTGACATGGTTTGAGGTTTCTAAAATATAATTGAGCCTAATTGCATTCCATCGTGAATACTCGAATCATGCTCTAACGAGCTTGGTGGAGATTATTCAAAGATTTTTAATCAGTCCTTAAAATCAGGTGCTTTCCCTTTGTGTGGGAGTAGTTTCCTTATTCCGCTTTTCACGTGTGTAAATAGTCATCACATTGGAAACTATAGAGAGAATTAACTATCTTACCTACATTGTTCGAACGAATTAATCATTATTTACCTTTCGCTGTCAAATCTTGTATACGGCCTTCTGGAAGTTGGATAGCTGTTACGAACCTTTTAGAGCTTACTTGCCATGTTATCAACGCTTTCGCCAGTGGTTCATGTCGTAATAGCGCTTCTGGCAAAGCGTTGACTTACTCAACCATAACTTATTGGTCTTCAAACCTCAAGCCACTGCTTCCCATTGCACTTAGTAAAATGGACAAGCTCTTATCTTGATAAGAGATCATTCGGGGTTTAGGCTGCAAACGTTAAACTGTTTTCTTCCTTCTCCTTGGAATCACAATCGGATCAGCTTCAAATTGACGTAAATAATTTAATTACACGGTGCTCGTTAAATTTTGTCGTTAAATTAAATCTAAAAAAATATAAAAAACCTTTTTCTCAAGCAGGACGTTATTCAATACTGATCATCATCGATTCACACAAGTTGGAAAACGTAGATTCGTTCATCCACTCGAACAAAGATTACGCTTTAATTTACACATTGAGGTCTCCTTAAGTAAGGCTAGATCCGCGCTAGGTTCCATTAAGATGTGATCCGAAGAGCTTAAGGGTCTCTACGTTACAAAACGGAAATAGATATGCTTAGCCAGATCAATATCTAAGCATGTGTTTGTTGTGTGCTCTCCTTCCTATAGGTTCACTTAAATCCGTTTAATCCGTTCAAAAGCAATCCTTGGTATTTGCCCTTAGGAATTTGGGCTGGGACACCTTGTCTCGCTATCACCTTATGAAAATAGGTTGCTGCTTTTATCCTTACCGTCAGTTGAGAAACGTAGACTTATTCTTGGTGTTTCCTTCTTAATTAAGGTGATAAATGGTAGTATCGATTCGCCCACATTACTTGGTGGCTTTATAATTATGGAGCGTTTAATCCGTTCAGAAATGTTTGCAGAACCCTACACCAGAAACCAGCTTAGTCTCAATTTCGGACTCCTTAACTTCTATCAAAACAATTATCCTTGATATTAGCGGTTCCCCTACGTCATACTTAAAGTAAAATTAACTGGTACTGTTTACTGTTATCGGTTGCCAAGCTTTTGCATGTTTGCATGTTTTTCTTTATTTCTTATTTTCTTTCTTATTTACTTATATGTGAATTCTTTTTTTTTTACTTCTCTTTATATATTTTGTATTAGTTTTTAATAACAATTAGTATAAGATTTACCTCTAAGAGTCAACAGAATCCGGTTATTAATTTATTTTAAATGAGTTTTCATATATAAGTGAATAAATAAGTAGATAAATACCAAAGATGCTATAGTTGACTTTTCTATTAAACAAGGTGCTATCTTTACTAAAAATTTATAGGGACCAAATTCGCGCAGCTGTTACACGTAGTATAAGTTGGTGACAAATTAAAGTAATGAAAATTTTCCAACAATTTGTGAAGTGTATTGTGAAGTGAATTTTATAAAGGTTTCATTTGGATCACATGCGATGGCTATGTATTATTTTCAATTTACAGTTTAAATGAATCAATTCAATATATCTTTCAATCACTGGCGATGAGCATAACAAATTCCAAAGCAAACATAATGTATTTAATCCTCTTCATCAAGTTTATTCCGGCTGTGAACTATTCGCTTTTCCCATAGATCTATCGATTAACAGATCGTGCTTGTAGTATAATTGAGTATGTTCTACACATGTTTATAATTTTGATGTCGCTATTCAAAATACGACGTCATGCACAAGCTTTCAATCACATTGTTATGAACAGACTCATTCATATAAGCTTCTCTTTATTTGGTTTGGAGTGTATTAAAATTATTACTATATTTTTTCAGATAATAATTTCCTCGTACAAATACACTATTTTTATAATACTGTTACGAATTTCGGCTAATCTCGATACGATCCGTACCACTAGTTCATGGATATTATTTTCAAGAGAAATGCACTTCAGAGTTCTTTTAACTCCAAGTTTTTTTATTTACAATCTATTCTTTAAGACTAGGATCATTTATATATTACTTTGGCAATATTCTCGACTTCTCAAATTTAGTGTTCTTTTTCGACTCAAATGCTCTTCTCCGACGACTCAATGTTCTCGTATGACTCAAACTTTCTCGTGCGACCAAACTGCCTTCCGCAAATTGTCTACTTATATACATTTTTACAAGCGTGTTACTGCTTCGTGCATGTGATGGCTTCATTTTTAATCCGTCAACCTGCTTTTCTGCTCATCGTTTTCCTCTGCCGGCAGCTGCATGACGCACCGCGAATAGGAACTAGGGAATTTATTACTTGGAAAAAATCAATTAGTTAGCTTTAACTGGATATGGGATTTTCGTATCAATACATTACTTTGAATACTAGTTTTCTTTACACTTCTTTACTCTTTTTAAAAAAAGTCTTTAAAAGTTTTTGTCTTATTTGCTTTGTATAACTGGCAAATAAAAACCACGGAGGCTTTAAAAACATGTTTTTATATCAAGTTTTCTAACATCACTCCTCAAATGCCATTTTTTGCTTATTTGTTTTCCATCTTTCTCCGAGGCATACCAATATTTCAGTCCCGCCAGTTATCCTTACAGCCTGTCGTTCCTCGTTCCCCTTACATGCTACTTGTGGTAGGGTAAAATTGAAGGGATATCAAGAAAAGAATTGTAAAAGTTACTTTGTTCAATATATTGTTCACCGATAACCATTATCTCTCTCATCTTTCATGCAGAATATGAATTAGGTGTAAAACGGGAAGTGGTCGCTCGAGGCTATCCGCAAATATGGAAGGGCCGTTCGAGCACATAATAAATCAGCTACTGATGCCTAACTCTTTCTAGATGCGTCACTCATTTTTACAATGTTGATATACCCTTGCCACAGGTGGTGTAGGTGTAGCATAAAAATAGTTATGTAAAAACAAGTAAAAACATTAATTTCGGGGAAAGCGGAAAAACTAAAAGCTTTACTCCATTTTCCATAATTCAGTTCATCTTTTATTTTCATTTAAATATAATAGGGGTTATAGGCTTTGTTGCAGAGGAGCACTTGTTACAGAAGTTGTTTTATGCGATGGGTCCAAAACGTGAACATACCATATCTGACTTTTTTGTCAAAGATGTTTATCTATTTTCACTTATTTTCAGAAAAAAGATGTAGCGCAATATATGTATATATACAATCCTGCACCGGCTTTGACCATAAAGTAATAAAAATTAGACTTTGTCACCTCGTGGCTTATCTTCGCAAGATCGTTCATAGGAATGATTTTCGAAAAATAAGCCGGTCGCAAACTTCGCAACTTTTTCCCTATGCCTACCTTTTGAACAAAAGTTTTCTATGTAGGGGATAATGAGGATGGTCAAACGCTTTAAGTTTTTTCTTTGAGTCAAAGGACATCACTGTACCGAATTTCCTCCCTCTGAATATCACATACATCTGCCGTAATCTAATAGAATTTAATGTACCCCAATGTTGACAGAAAAATGAAACGTGAACTTTATCATTGTATGCAAAGAACTTGGACACAGTTATCGAACCTAATAGTTTATGCTGCGTTGTCTCATTGTGCTCCTAAATATGCCAAATATATTAAGTAAAATTTTTTGAAGCAAAACCGATGAAAAAAGATTAACTTTCATTAAGTTAACCATAAACATTCCTTTCGTCAGCGTAGTTAAATCGATAATTTGCAATCTATGCTCATGAGAGGCAAAGGGAGAGAGGCAAAGAAGACTTCCAGCCTACACTTCGTAAAACAAACAAAAAAAAAATAGGAAAATATCGCAGCACTGTAAAGTGTTTGTGACATCTGGATAAAGCGTCCAGGCAATGGGCTAATGTTGTAATATTGGTCTATAAAAGCAATGCACAAGCGTCGATAAGCTCTTTTGACCGCATTTTCGAAAAGCGCACAACCCATTTAACTTTATTAACGGACGACTCTATAAAGATCTTACCCGCAAGATTAAATGAAAATATTATATCCAAATCCTTGACTCTAGTAAGGAAAGGGGATGGACAACTTTGTGAACATTGAAACCGGCTCTTTTAAATTAATCATAGCAGTAATTTTACAACACGAGTTGAAATTATTTATTTTTGACTAAACTTAAATTATTTATTTCAGACTAAAGTACGCCAGCATCGAGTTACATGAATGGAAGATTTTTACATCATCAACAAATACGTTAATGTCTTAGATAATCGGGAAATGCAAGTAGAAAACTCATTTAGAAATAAAGTGAAAAAGAGCGGAATTAAATAACTTTCCTGACGGACATTAGCCGTCGAGCAAATAGAACGTGAGCATAACTTTTCCTACAGTCAATACAGACAATATCCATGTGGCTCTTTTCGGCGAAGATTATATATTATAAAGAAATACGAAAAGTGATTTCCAAAGTATGTACTGCAGTATGTACAACTGATCGTCGATATGAGCATGTTGAGGTGTGTTCAAAACAAAAGGGCGATATTGTATACTTCATTCTTTGTAGGCGTCAATTTTAATGTTATCGTTTGCACATAATAAAATTAATTATTAAGTAATTATTTTTGATTTGTGTAAAACGTCATAAAGACGTTTTGGGGCTAATCCTAAATCCTGAACCGATAGGGGACATATATTCTTATCAAAATATGTATGCACAATAAGCTACGGATTTTATCTAGCGAAGCTGTTGATTAAGATATATTGGTTCAACAAAGGACCTTCAATGAGCAAGCTTTTATAAGATCTAGAAGAGAGATCTTACATCAAATCGACAAAAGAAAGCAAGGACGCCTAGCTTTACGAACACGGAACTGTTCGAAAATAGAGACGTATTGCACCTCATTGAAACTGTCACGAATATGGCTAACATATATCGAGTGTGTACACCGAATATGGAGCGGAAATTAAAGACTTCACTGTTGAGAAATTGCAACTACTTTACCCATGTTCTCGCACTCCGATCATAACTCTAATTCGATTACAATTCGTGGAAATTAAGCAATATGTTTCTTTTCACGCTACACCTGTAATAATTACTGAACTTAGTTTATTGAAGTGATTTAATTGAATATAACACTAATTAAGTAGTATAGTAATAAGCTAGCAATGAAATCTTTTGCATATTTCTTAATATTTCTCATCACGTAATCATTAACTATGTATTAAACGCAACAAAAGCTATAAAAGGAAAATGGGGAAAAACAAACACAAACAAAATCGGTTTTTTTATACCATAACGTTGCTATTGAAATTATCGCCTATTGTGTTTTTTGATGTTTTTATACAAATCAACCACTACAACTCTACAGCCAAAGTTTGCTGTTAAACTCATATCATCACGTTTCTAAGAGAGGCGGCAGCACTTATGTAACGACTGGAGCCAGCTAATAAAATTGTGTAAAAATGTGTTTTCTTTTTCTTTTATTTCTTTATAAAAGATGATTGTTGTTATTGTTAGAGAGTCTCTCATTTCTCACTGATTCTCTTGTCGATTTCAATAGAGCTTTTAAGGGGCTCATATAGAACACAAGTGATAACACTTGTATAGGCTCAACAACAAATGCGGAAGGTAACTGATTCCATCCATCTATTCTGTTAAGTATGTTATCTTCTCGACGTCATGTTTTATACATTTTCATACGTACATACACATTGGTCGGAAACGTATAAATCTCTATAGTATTGTATTCGTTATAAGCTATTGTAGTGTATGCAATTTTTTTTCTTATACGACTATTCTTCTCTGAAATTACTCTCCAGTTTACCTTCCTTCTATTGACTTATTATCTTCGTATTGGGTGTATTGAAAACCATTAAGAGTATTATTGCTATTTATTATAAAGGAAGAAAGAAAAAAGGAAAATAAGAGCAAATGATAATTGCTGTGATTTTTCTTGCTTCTTCTTACTCCTTCTGCTTCTGCCACAAGGGTGAGAAATCAGATTATGTACGGATTAAGAGAAATTTTTGAAATTTAATACTATTACTCACTTATATTTGCTTTCCATCAGAAATTCTTTTTAGATTTGCATTCCAAAAATAAAATAATTCTATTCAGAAAACGAGTATATACACGGTAAGTAAAGCATTTTAAGTAGCTTAGCTTAATCGATCTGTTCTTACAACTTGGGAGTTTCTCCTTTCCTTTATTATTTTGCCGTCCATCTCAACAACCAATTTACTCACTTTGGGACGACTTCGTCGATGTAGTCTAACCGACCGTCCACAGCTTTTAAGCTGGTAGTGATTCCAAAAACAAAGAAAAGGTGGCTAAATTGATGAAAAAAAAAAAAAACTCAATTCCTATGTAAATGTATTGTGAAGAGTTAAAATCGTCGCTAATTTTGCGTTCACGGGTCATGTGCAATTGTCATAGGTTTTGTTATATACAAATTAGGGTAAGTTAGTTATAGATAAGACAAGACGGGTGACTGGATTTGTGCTAATCTCACCCGAAAAAAGAGAGTCTTGCGATGTGGAACTGGCAAGGTTAGGCTTCCTCCCCGCATGAACAACCGTTACGCGAATTCAGTTCAGAAAGCTTTATTTTCTTAAATTTTTTCTAATTTGAAAATTAAATACCATTCACCTTGTTAGAGCTATATGACATATGTAATATATATATATATATTTAGTAACTTGTGTCCTCAACACGCCGAAGTTATCGAAAATCAGGATGAATTTTTTCAGGCGAAGTAGGCACTACATTTTTCACATCTTGTTTGTACATGCTTTTTAACATTTCTTTTTTCCAATTTCGAAATAAAGAATAGGTCAGGTATTTAGTAAGTACATCGGATGCCTTACAAGCCGGGCAACTGCCTTACGATATTTCTTAGACGAAATGGGTGAATTGGGACCATCAAGAGAATCGTATGTGCACGATTATGTTTTAATCTAGGCCACAGTAGCCATTCCACTGCCGACAACAACTCACTCGTCACTCGGAAGCTGAATTTCGGGTCAACTGTGGTTCATAGTAGACTCAAACCTCATTTGCGATTAGCAGATTATTGAATGGATAATCCCATAGCTGTCCAAAATTTATTAAGCATCAATCACACTTGTTTTTTTACTCATCATCTGTAAACGCTTTTTGGGGCCACCGAGTTTAGCGGGATACAGCGAAAATGACTTCGCGAGATTCCTTACCCGTGGCTGATAGCTTTCGATAATCTCAGATTAATCGGACGTGGTGGTCGGCGTTCTTTCGGCGGAGAAACTAAAACGTTTTTACCAACTTGCGTCAAATAATCGCATGAATTGGAGATAATATTACGTTATGGACATCCACTACAGTGTGCAGAATTCAGCCAGCTTCGTTTAGCCAGTGCCGTTTCTAGTCAAACTTTACATTGTAATCATTTACGACAAATTTTATTCAGATTTCAGAAAACTTGCATAGAAACACAAATGGAATGAACATAGCCGTGCAAGAAAGTACTTCACATACATTTATGTCCCGTTTTCCCATGAATTTTCTAGCCAGGGTGAAGCGCATTTCTGGGTGGTATAAATGGAATGACATTGCAAGTATAATTCATCATGACTTTTACACAGTTAAACTACAGACGAATAAAGTAACACTGGCTGCAAAGGGAAAATAGTCCCCCTTACATTTTTTTTTTAAGCATTAAAGTTATACTAAATTTGTTATTTTGGTTAAATGTTTAACAATTGTACGAAACTTTATAAACATTTAAAAAAACTCATAAGCACAATAATCAACAAACACATTAATAAATCTCAGAGCAGCGACGCGACCAAATGAAGAAAAATTTGATCTTAATTCACTTGCAGCAAAATAAATACGAAAGCTTAACTGTATGTGTTGTGCGTGCTGGCGAATTAAAAAAATTATAAAAAAAAAAAATACAGAAATACAAAAACTATGCGTGAATATAAAACATTTGCAATTAATTTAAGGATTAATTATACCAAAGGGATTAATTTCCAGCACCAACAGTAATGAAAAGTTTCTGTTCTCATATGTGTGTATTATTATATGAACGTGCATCGTATGTTAAACGAAGTCTATCAAGTGATATAACAAATGATTTCTTTTGTTTTATTTTCTCAGGGATGTTTGTGTTTTAAGTTGAACGCTTTGTTGGTTTTAATACTTAATAAAGCATTCAATTTAATGTTTTATTATTTTTATAATATTTTTTTCTCATATATTTTTAGTTGACAGATAGATAAGAAATCATTGTAATTTAATGTTTATTGTAATGAATTATGGTTTCGTTTGTCAGCCATGAAAATTTAGTATACAATTTTTTCCGGACATTTTTTTTCTGTTGATTCTGGCAGTGATCTAAACAGAAAATGATTCTAAACGATTTATAATGAAATTAACTGTTATTTCCATGCATTTTAACTATAGACATTTAATACATTGCTTTCCGAAAGTTATGATTTATGGGAAGAGGGCACTTGTGTGATCTATAAACCCATATAAATTTATATATGTTATTTATTTATAATATATGTGCGTGTGTACGTGTGTGTTAAATAATGTTGCGACATAAATAAATAGCGACAAGCAGGCACAAAAGTGTTCAGAGAACAGAAAATTTTCAGAAAATTTTTTTCAGCTGTTTAGGTAATATATCAAATATCGCGGTTCAGATCGTCCCACGTATACCAATAGTCTTGACACTCAAAAGCAAAACCATTTCTTTCTGGAACTTTTCAAAATAAAACTACATTATTCACTGCCAACCAAGCTTTTCTTATGATCACCGTTGCATTATATGAAACAATGTTCAATAAATTATAATTATTTATATATTTTCAATCTCAGTTTATTTTCAGTTCAGCTACAATCTAAGTTAAGTTAAATGAAGTAACTAATCTCATAGATTTAAACATCCATTATTTCTTACGACTAAAGAGAAGCGAAGTGAGGAAAGAAGGAAAATAGAGTCAACTTAAAACCTTTATTTCAGTGATAGTACAAAATGGAAAGAAAACAAAAATCGTGTTCACGTCACCAATGAATACTATCTCTGCATATGTGCATCGAATGCGATTGCGATATTTTAATTTTTATTATTTAACTGGGCAATGCACGACCATTGGGTTGAGTTCGATATGGAAATTAAGTCCTAAACAAAAAGGTGATACAAATTTTTGTAGAGAACCAATTCATATTTAGACTTACATTGGTTAAGTTTTATGAAGCGACAGTCCCTTGATGGACAGTTAGTAACATCGAAGTTTATTCCATTTCCAAATTTACTAAGGAGCAGGTACTTAAATGAATCTAGTTCTTAAGTGGAGGTAAACTAACTAATATTTAATATCAAATCTTTGAGCGATTAATACGAATGGACAGACAAACAGACGCAATTAAATCGACTCTAAATCGAAAATTTATGTACTCTATAGAGTTTTCAATCTTTGTTTAACTATAATACTGTATAAGTATGTGGAAAACCTAAATTACTCCTGATCGACTTGAAAATTCTTTTTAAATGGCCTTATGAGTAAAAGCTCGTAAGAGAAAACCGATTTTATATTTTCACATCGATTTGAATGTTAAAATCAAAGAAAAAATCTATCTCATTATTTTATGCAAAATTGAATTAAAAGCCTCTACACATAATAATTTATGGAAATTCTCAATTATCGCAAATTTTAATATAATAAAAAAGCCAATAATTTCATCAATAACTCACAGACCCTAGCTTGCACGGTACAAGCAGTTACGTTCTGGAATTTTGTTGAAAGATCTACCAATAGCAAAGAAGGCGATAAATGGGTTAACGCATAGTCTTTTTATAAGAAACTTCAAGAAGTGATAAAAACCTTGTCTCGATCTATCTCGCACTAAATAAGAAAAATAAATGGATGAATGAAGTTTATGGTTTTCTATTTCTTTCTTTTTCCTGCTCTTGACAAAATTAATAATGGATGAACTGTCACGAAAATACGTAATTTTGCGAGGCGTTGTTGTTGTTTGCGTCGTATATCTGGAGAATGAGTCGGCTTCCAAACATCCCTTGTTTGCAAAAGAATGCGTTTAGATTCCATAGTTGATCTAATCATTAATAAATACCAGAAAGCTCTGGAAGGGAGTTAATCTAAGCGCAAAAAAGTTTGTCAAGCTTTTGGTGTACATGAATAGCAATATTATAACTTTTGCAGAATAGTTCCTGTTCTTTAACTCTGTCGGGAATATATGTATGCACGGATTTTACCCATTTTTTAACTAAAACTCATCTGCGGTAAATGTCAGCCACATGTTCTATCATATGAGTGAAAGGACGAGCAATTCTGCTTAGAAGTTTGCGCGTATCAAAAGTATATTCTGTTCTAATACTTTGTAAGCATAGTGACTACCTAGTGATTGAAACTTCATAGAAGGAATTACGACAACATTTCGTTTAGCCTACGATGGCATATTCCTGGGAAACCTATAGTTTTCAGTGAAATAACTTCCCTTAAAACTAAGCACATATCGTTACCTCTCTAAGTCGAGACACTCTTACATTAAAACTGAACATAAACATATTTGAAACTAGGTCAAATACGCTACTTTTTAAAGAAAACGGTGTCCAAAAAACAAAAATTTAACGTTAACAATAATCTTGCTCCGTCTATCATTATACAGCTAAATATGAACAATTTTAGCATCATCCCATGCTGTTCATGTCGTTGTAATTTTTAGTACTAAATTACTTTTCAATTTAATTGGTTTCCGTTTTCCTTTTAACAAGAGAAGTAAACAAAATGTAAAATACAATGTAACCCACATGTTGATTGTGAGCATGTATACGAAAGATCTGTATTTTGTGCTATTCACTCTTCACCAACAACAGTAACAACAGTAAGCAGCAAAATACAAAATTTGTTATTAAACAAATAACAAATCAAACAGCAAGTAATCTCAGGAATGTCCAGCTGTGACCATTTTCTGATTTTTATTTTATTATTTTTGTTTTCTACTTTCTACTTTCTGCCGATGAAATGCATATTAGGGGAGCGGGGGAAATTATGCTTGTTCTGGATGGTTAAGCAATATTTCAATAATTATTGTATCGCAGTAGCAAAGGCGTACGTTCGTTATTGGTTTCATAGAATTTCAGCCAAAATATTTCATTTTTGTGCACATTCGTTATATATTCTCTTTCTTTTGCTTCCTTTTTTCGCTATTTTCCCAACTTCTATACAATAGTTGAAGGACATGGCTGAAGTTTAATAATACCACAAATTTTGTAAGTGGGATGTGAACATGTTTATAGGAAATAATCGAAATTGTCTGCTTCGTAGTTTATTTATATTATATACTTTCTGCTTTGCTGCTGAGAAAAATGAAACACTAAATACCTTTTGTCTTATATTCACTTTTATTTAAAGCAAATACAATGGTCAACGCGCTTTAGTTGCTATATATCGATATCGTTGCTTTTCATTAATTAGGGTGATAAACTTGCACTGAATTAATGTTGTATGGATCAAGTGCTCATAGAAGTTCAAATGAAAAATGTAAAATATCATTTTGCTCGTTATGTCTCTCTCTCTCTCTCTTCCTTTCTCTTTCGCGGTCATGTCCGCTGCAACTGTAAGTTTAGTTAGAAATGCCTATCGAATAGGTCCCGATTATGTGCAAGTTATCTTGCACATTTTATTGTGAACACCTTGAAAAGTATCTTTTTCGGACCACACGTGCTTTCGAAAGTCAAACTTTTGCGATATTTTGGGCGAGCTTTTATACAGTGGCCTGTTTTATTAAATTCAATGTACTTTATTGAAAGTGGATCGAATCACACCTTCTTTGCAAGCACTCTCCATATAATTCCTTCTTTTGAAAGTGTGTTTATATGAAAATATATCTCAGTTTCTTAATAGCAATTGCTGAGTATTACCTCGTTCTTAAGGACAGTAAGTCGTTATATAGCAAAGAGCTGCAGCTTTTAATATTTTATGATGAAAATTTGTCAATAGTGAATAATTTGGCATAGAAAAAAACCTCATCATAAATGGATCACAATCGCTCTTCATGAAGAGTAAACTTTTGCCTGTGAGACAAGGTAAAACTTTTAGTACTTTATCAAAATTATGAGTAGCGAAAGTTCGCCCAATTGAATAAATTTCAGATCCAATTAGTGCAGTACAACAATAGAATAGCAGCCATTGTGGGATCAATAAGTTCAGCGAAAGTTTATATGAAATTTAAAGCAATTTTGCGAAAATGTTGACATCATTCAATCATGCTCGTAGCCTCATAGTTCAACATTTTATGAATCATGATGAAGCACAAAGCTCAATACAGAATGGTGCGCTATTTCATACAAACGTTGATATCAATAACGCGACTTACATCTGACACAATTCCCATATTTGCAATGAATCTATCTTAGGCTCGCCAGATGCCTTTACAATGATTGCGTTTGTTTCCCGTTAATATTATCAGGTTTTCTTCTGTTCAAAATAAAACAAAATCACTTTATGTAACGAATTTTGGTGACGTTAATTTTCAAATTTACCTGACCTATAAAGGGTAAACAGTCCTATGCCGCACGATCGTATCATGCAAATATGTCCTGTTTGTTATCAGAGTGATAATAATTGATATGCATGAAATGATGCGCAAATAAAAGAATTGAAATCAAAAATAAAACTGAAGAATTTGTCATTTTCTCAATGTCACTGTCATTGCTTAAAGAAGGCGCTTAGGTGGTACATGAAATGAATTGATAGATACAACTGTGGAGATTAACAATAGTTTTAAGAATGATCGCAACACTGTTGAGACGTATTTAGAGCGTGAAAAAGTTGACAAGCTTGCAGAATGTTGGTCGATATGCAATTAATTAATAAATTTGTAAAGTAAAAATTCAAGTTTCCTACTAAGAATAAATTGCGGTGGATTATGTCTGTGTTGCGGAATATGTCATTATTGTGAGTGCTTGTTGCGTCACTATTTTTGATTAACAACGAACACGGTACAATCTATACATGCCCATTGAACCGTCCGTTTAATAAAATAGCGTACAATTTACACAAACCTGCTTTGTCGCAATAATGTGTTTCCTTCTGCATGTATCGATGTCTCACATCCGTTCTTATCAAATGTAACGTTAAAAAGATCGCCTCGACTTTTTATGCAAAAGGTTTGAATTATTCGAAGTTTGGTTTCTTTATCAAAGAGCTATAAGAACGTTTCGCAACGTGCGATATTCACAGAAATTTATCGCATATTTAATAACTTTTCATGACATCGCGCGATGAAACTTTGCTTCGCGAGTACATTTTTTGGAATATATATGTGTGTGGAGAGGGCAGTATATATGTGTTCTAATAGCAAGTTATTATTTTTGTAGAAGGAGGTTGTTAATTAGCAACGATGTTTCTATAAAATATTGAAGGGGTTACAATTTTTTTCTCCATTTATTTTAATATAACCAGAAGGAGATAGGGAGGTGTTGGCCGCAGCCTAGTGGGTGCATGCCCAATCGGTAAATGTTAAGCGTGAGAGTTCGCCATAGCTGCGATCACTGTGTAGTTTATCGCACCTAATTTTTGTGTTTTTCGCAGCTCATTATCACGTGAAAAGCATAATAATACGTGCGATTGATCAACATATCTTCTAATTTAAAGCATATATTGCGCAATTATTGAATTAGAAATCACTCAATCACTTAAAATAGAATTTAAGTTTATTTAAAAACAATTTTAAATAAATGCATTTAAGTAAAAGAAATTTTATCATTTACTGGAAAATTTCTTTAAATTGCCGGTTTCATGCTCTGAATATTAAATACAAAGAATTAAAAATATGATCCTGATGTGTAATGTAAAACGGTTGCATTAAAGAAAAATCTCCAATTAAAATAAAACTTTTGCTACAATTGCGAAAGTATTAAATGACCATAAAAATATCCACACATTTGTGATTGTAAGTTCATACGTAAAGTCTTTATATACGTGAAAACAATGAATATATATATATATATACGTTTATATATATATATATATATACAACAACAATATATATATATATATATATATAACAACTCATATACACGATAGTCAGTAGGTACATGAAATGAATGATGTGTTGATATGCTCGAGCAGATAAATTTTAATGGTATGCATACTTTCCATCCATTCGTTCACCCACTTATTTACTCTATAGAAAAATGAAAAATAAATACCCGTAAATCAGAGGAATAAAAACAAATACTTACACAGCTTCAATATTAAAATCTGTATATACGCATATATGTACATATATTTATATATATACAAAATACATTTTCAATAAACTTTATAAATTTGCAAAAGTGTTGGTTTATTGGTGTTTGGGTAATACAATCTTATACACAATAGTGCAAAAGAATAAAACTGTTCAGGTTGATGTGTAAAAGCTTTGTTACAGAATAACGACGATTATGATGATAACGATTATGATGACGATGACGATGCTGTAGATGATGCTGAGGGCAAAATCAATTAAAATATTTACAGGTTACCATGTAAACAACAACAATGCCAACGATAGCAGTGACAATCGCTGTAAATTTCACATGGCATAGAACCTTTCTCTGCATTGAGCTTGCGTGTATTGGTATTTATTGTTATGCGTACCCACATGCATTTTATAAGTACGAAAATCCCTGGATTTTTATTTTGTTTCTCATTTTTTTTATTGTTGCCAATAACAAAGTAATGACGTGTCTTTAACAGACTTATATGCGGTTTTATCGCTTTGAAAAATGAAAAATTTATACTACAACTGACTTACCGTTTTCGTGCTATTGAAGAGGGTCAGAAAACCCTTTTAGAAAATGCCGGAAACTTGGTCCTGAAAAAAAATAAAGTGATATTTCTATTCAGTAAACAATCTGCGTTACTACCTGCACACCTCGTATATCATACCAGCTGGTTAACGAAAGGCCACGCCTACGGCTGCCTCTACCGATCGATAAGCGACCGAAAATTAATGAAAAAAGGACTTCCATTCTAAGAAATGGCTATTTTACTTAGCACTGTTACTTTGCTTAGAGAGTGATTGTATATATTAAAGTTCACTTTAACACTATGTTTCCCTTTTTGTCCTAATTTAGTGAACATAGGCACAAATTGTCGATTCCCTTATAAAAGGTTATGAAGAAAAACTGAGAAAGGTGCAATATTTATGTCACATAATTAGTACTTAGTTGTGTCGTCAGCTAAACCAGCGTCCCCCTTAACATTATTTGTTTGGTTTGTTTTATAACAGAATCAAACAGTCCAAAGCCCGCGTGAAGATGAGACTAGTTTCTATATCCCATAAATTCAGCCGTCATATACCGGACGTAGCAATTAATTCTGACCGATTTGATTAGGAATCGGCATTAAATTCATTTGTGAAATTTTGAGTTCTCGTTGTAAAGGAGCTTTTGAGTTTTATGTACTAGTTTAAGGTACGACAGCTACATAACAAATTTTTTTACAACTTTAAATTTAACGAATTCAGCCACAAAACCCCAATACATATGATAACGTCATGATGGATAACAGTGGAATATGAAACAAGTCGCTCAGAATGTACCACCATCAACAAACATTACCTTGTTAGTATCGATTACTCCCCGAATAGGTCTTTCACCCGGTCTTGTTCACGGCACTCTTATTCGTTGGATCGGCTGCGGGTAATGTATTATCAGTTTCTCCAATCAAAACACACCATCTGCAAGAAACGCTACCAGCAACAATGGATGTGATTAAACTGAAATGCGAGCACAATATGACAAAAATTGTTGTACCAAAACTATATTACAGTTTAGAAGGTCTCTTTTTTTGTACAGTATAGTAATAACATAGTAACAATATTAATAATGCAGATACCTTACAGTTGTGAGACCGTGAACTCCAAGTTCATTGTTAAATATTTTTTTATATTATTTTATTTTTTTTATTCTTTAGTATGACTAAACTCTCGCAAGATTTTTCATTTTGTTGTAACTCGGTGACGATCGGAAAGAAGTCACACAAAAAAGAAAGACATAGGAAGATGGCCGCATCCTAGTGGGTATGCGTCCAATCGGTAAGTGTTATATCTAATGTAAAAGCCACTGCGCTGAGATTTGAACCCACGACCATTGACTTGGTATTCGGGATTCTTACCTGCTCGGCTAATCATGCGGACCAGGCACACTAAATGTTAGCAAAGCGCGGGAAATTTTGGTTGCACTGATGGTTGGTTGCGCTGCTCCAATACCGACCGCAATGCGCACCAAACGTTAGTTTCAATCGGTCACTTTTTGCCTTTCCGAAGAATGTTTCAGTACTTATTAGGATGCCTAAAAAATAAGCTCTTACGATGTCGCCCTTTCGGTCTATCACTCATACTGTGTAAAAAAATTGAAGAAGCATCTACCTGTCGATGGAAAGTCCTTTCAAAACACTATTGAAACAGTCACATTTCTTTCTATAAAAATTCAGTTTCACTTGAAATTAATTTCTATTCCTGACACATAGGCAAAGCAAAGGCACCAAAATAACTAAAAATCCAACTAATTTCATGTTCAAAGCCTTCAAGGAAAGTTACTTATCCTTATATTTTAATAATCTTAGGGGCTCATTTGCAATTTAATCATGTATCGGTTGTGGGTGTGGCTCTGTGCTAATTGTGTACATGCTTTTTTTCTTTTTTTTTCTTTTTTCCTTCTTATTTGTTTTATTATACTTATACTAAGTTTTAATAATAATTAATTTAAGATTTACTTTAAGAGTCATTTGAACTCGACTGTCATTTGTTTTAGTCGAGTTCCTGTATAAGTAGAATAAATAAATAAATAAAAATAAAAAAATAAAAATTACAAGGCAGGCTATCATTTCCGAACTCGCATCTAATAGATCCTCTGCGAATGCTTGATTCAATGTAGATTATTGGTATTTATGTAGATTCCACAGGCTCGGACATTATACGTTCTTCTCTGCTTTCTTGGCAACCATCACCATTGTCGAAGTTAATATTCGTACAATCGTGAGATCATTTTTGCTTTTTTTAACTACTTTTATGAACACGAACTTTGCTTCGGGCAGTTCCAACATTTATGCTTACTTACCAGTAAATATTCCATTTAATTTCATTAAACCATTTAATAATTTCAGTAAAATTTTCTGATGATGAGATACAAAAAGGAATTTTGAGATGATAATTGCAACACAATAAAATAAAGATAGAGTAAAGAAAAGGCAGATTTAAAAATAAGTGCAAAAATAAATATGAAAAAAGAAAATAAATGCCTGCACCATTGTACGTTTATACAAGAAAGATTAAATTAATCTACACTAATAAATAATTCATTTAAAGTAAGGAAAGAAAACAATAGAGAAAATATGTTTTTCCAGCAGAGAAGAGAAGAGGTTAGAAAAAAATTCAATACAAAATTTTTAAACCGTAAATGGGTAAATAAAACAATCCATAAAACAAACACTTTTCAAAAAAGAGAAAAAATATATATAGAAACAATTAGAGTACATACATTTGAGCGAATGCAAGAATGTATCCGTGTGCGTATATGCCTAAGAACAGATTTAATTTGTTTGTTATGCTTGTTATATACATTGGCAATCTACATTTACACTTGCAACGTATGCGGAGCATATGTTTTAAGTGTTTAAGAATGAATATATATATATATGTGTAGATTTCTTGTATGCACAGGTACGTGCTTTAGTAAAGATATATTTAAATTATATAAATTGTTATTCGTACTTTTAGGTTCATAGGATAGGGTTATAATAACCCTGTCACAGGATTTTTAAGCTCGAGAACGTTTTCGTTCCTTATTATATTTTATAACAAATTAACTCGCTTATTCTAGGTCTTATTTAGCACATAGCCTTGATTGCTCATTGTGGTCCCTAGACGTAGGCAACTCCATTACCATTACATTTTACGCATTTACATTCAAAAGTCTTGTGCGTTCGTAAATTGCAAGCATCTTCTTCCTAGTAGTTACCGGTTAGATAACTGAGCGCTGTGAGGATGAAAGCAATTGATTGAAGTTTCCGCGTTTGAGGTTATGACTTGTGGGGACCAAATTCGGGGGCTCGTATTGGTCCCACACTATAGGTTAAGAGTACGTTAAGCACGCTGGGGTACGACTCTGACATTTCACTTCGGTAGATTGAATAATCGGCATTGGTCTCGTGAATGTCCGATTTCTGCTTTGTCCTTCTTCTAGTTTTAGCTCTCGACGTAAGCAAACATGTGCTTACCTCCATACGTAATAACTGATCATCTTAAAGGTGAGACTTTTAAGTAAATTTAGTAGAAGTATTACAGGTTATAGCAATTGAGCAAATAATAACGTGCCAATCTTTGATAAACTGCAACATAAACACGTGCGCATTGTTATCCGGTGGTGTATAAAGGACTGAGTTAGAGAAACCAATTATAAAGCGAATTAACCTAAGAAGGTCCACCACCGTTCCAACAATTCACTGTTTCTTACCCCAATATAACTCGATGAGCGGTAGCGGAAATTTTACTACCAAAAGCGAAATTTTACGTCTTTACAAATATTTAGACGGGCATGCAATTTGAGGTGTTTGTGGAGGTCTACGTGAATAACGTTGTCCAATTCTTTACTAATAACGGATGGCTTTTAATAGTGTATGCAACTCAAGTTAGCCAATTAGTGTATTGTCTACACATTCTTGGATCCAAAGCAATAGCTTTGCAACACATCATCCTCTATAAGACGCAGAGCCATCAAAGCTGAATTTCATAGACATAGTAGTGTAATCTAATGAGCTCACTTTAATCTCAAGGTCAAATACTATTTTCCATGATCATCAATTAAAGGCAGTATGTGATCTGACGTCAGCAGACAGTAGTTGATCTTTGACGTCTAAAAATAGCTTAACTTTAGTCACACTACAATTCTTATTGACTTCCTCGACGTGCTGTTCGTTGGTAGACGTTGAGTGACGGTCAGGGCGTTTACTGCCTGCAACGCGTTTTCTGCAGTACTTACATAATTTAAACCAAATAAAAACGTTTTCTAGGGTATGCACTGTAAGGACAGGTTTTTCTCATTCAACGCTGAAACACAATTTTCGGAGCAAGATTAATCTAATTCTTTTCCACCGTCTTTCTCTTTCACTTTGAAAATCAAGAAATTAGATTTATTGGATCAACACAATACATCTATTGAAGACATTGTTAGTCTGTTGATGTCTATTAAAATATGTTGTCACCCGAAAAAGAATTACTCATTTAGAAGCGCCCACGCAATGTAGATGGAAATCACCTACTACTTTTTTTTGTCTTTACGTTTTGTCTTTACATGATGTGATGGAATTGTTTCGTCTACTATGAGAAGTGTGTTTTAGTAATTTGCTTTTCCCAATTTTAAAAACTTGAAAAATTTTCTTCTATGCTTCACTTAACAAATGATTTATCGAGTTCGATTATAAGCTCATAACATCGCTCCAAAAAATTATTCAAGTTGCGAAAAATTAAACTTGCGTTTAGCAAACGCGAATAACAAAATTACTGGATTTCACATCATTCATTGGGTTATAAGAGAGCCCTATCCTATATTACGTTAAGCCTGAATAGTGATTCAGCAAAAAATATGTACTAATCTGTTCAAATACAAACAAAGTTAATATACAACTGAAAATCTGTTAAACATAGTTTGTTATGGTGCCTTAAGTAATGTAGATGATCCTATAATAAGAACGAAGTAAACCACGTCAAACCACTTCAAAATGACTGTGTAATTTATGCTCATACTTCAATTTGATGGGAGCCGATTTCTTCTATAGTGACCATCCTTCTTCCTAAATTTAATAGGTTTTAGGGTTAAAAGCTTGTTAGATCTAGTAACTCTTATGCTTCAGTTTGCTCTGAAAATAAACTTCCAGGCGCCGTTTAAGCAAAGGTTAATCAAATAGCATTCTGTACGCGCACATACTAATAGACGATCGAAATTATGGGTTTTTTTTTTATTTGCAATCCAAATAGCCCTTCCATTAAAAGAATTCCTTGGATTGATTTCCAAGTCGTTGCAATTCGCAAGGGATTTCTCCCTCGTCGACGTACACCGCGTGAGCGGTCAATTAAACTTTCATAAGATTCGTTGACAGCACTTGGAACCCATCACTGAAGGATGCGGAGTTCATGTCCAGAACAAAGCTTCAGAGACGCCCTAAAGTATATACATTCTTGTTCAGCATTAAATTCTGAATCGATTTAAAAATGTCGGTCTGTCCGTGCGCGCATCCACAACCACTACATCGCGCAAAGGATATATACAAAATCTCACGCACATCTTTCGAAGCCCGTCGCCTACTTACTATTTTGCAAAGCTAGCCAGAGGAGAGTTACCTGGTAAATAAGGGAAGGGACGTAGAAAATACATGCAGAATAGACTAACACTTTCGCGCATGTCATGTCTCTAAAGGCGAATAAAGGATTATTTGCTAAGAAAGGTAATTTTTTTCAAATATTATGAACTTAGCTGTGGCGACCTCTTCACAAAATATGCACTTAAATTGTGTAGCAAAGATTCAACAACGATGAGTGCACTAGTCAAACACAGAATATGTTAATTTTCTATTATTCTTTTTATACAGCATAAAGGAATTTAAACAAGCTGTACCTGAAAGGTGAAATTTTATGGCCTTACGAAACATTTGTATAATGAAAGTTAAGCAGGATTACAATTTTTATTACTTGTAATCAATGACTAAAATGATTAAAAAATAATTCATTTACAGAAAAAATTCACTACAAGTTTTTCAAAATAATTGTTCATGTTTTAATTTATTGGTTTTACTTTACCTTGGCTTCCAATAGTTTTAAACATCTTCAAATTGACGAGTACATTTTATATTTCGTTTAACTTCCAGTTTAAATAACGAACTGTCGCCACGTCCTATGGTACGTAATGGGTGTGCTCGCCTTAACACAAAATGTTACTATTTCTCCATGACGAGTATGTGACGAGTCAATGACAACTAACTGGTTAAGAGGGTCCCCTTTAACAGAAATTACATAATTGAAGCAATTGATTTTTTTTCTTACCTACAGTACGAAAGATTAAGATTTCTCTTATTAAAAACTGCATTTATGGGTTGAAGGTCAAAAAATATTTATCATAAGAAACAAAAACTTATGTTAAATAACAACTCAAGACTTTGCTTGACTTAACACTTAAATGTATACTCTTGCCAATTGTCTAAATGCCAGTTCCACGAATTTTTTTCCAAAACGTTAGTGGGTGCATTTCCGAAAGCAAGTTGATAACCATAGACAACAAATCGTTTGTGAGAGAAAAGGCTTGACATTACTTGTGGCGGTTAAACTATTATTTTTTGACGTTTGAATGTGGTTTTCTATTTTCGAGTGAATGATTCGGGTATTTAAATCGGTTAATTCGAGTAAATGAGAAAAAAATTACTTCTCAACTCTTGTCATGTAACCTATTAGTGTTTGATGTTACATTTGAAGCTTTTTATTGAAAATATGCCAGATTTTTGGGAAATACTGTATATTGCCAAATGTTGACGTTATGTGTTGTAAGTAATGTTACGAAAATCCTGCATTTGATAATTTGAGCTTTCATGAAAACTAGTCGATTTTCTAAAAAACCAAATTCCGAAAAAAAGGCCAAGCCAAATGGACAGTCATGAAGATTTATTGCCTCGGGATATGTTAGTGACATGCTGGAGAGGCAATAAGCTTGTCATATTAGCGTCAAATTATATAGGCTGTGAATTAGCGGTAACTGTCAATGGATCTGATAAAAACCAAAAGAAAAAAATGTCCACAGCCTCTCCAAAGATAGTGAAAAGTTACAACATCCTTACGGGAAGAGATGACCTCAAGGACAGCTTCTTCGGTGGGTATAGAATGAAAATCAAAAGTCACAAGTAGTAGAATATATTAGATTATTTTATCACACGATTGATATGGCAGTGAGCAATTCATGGAAAATGTATAAAAAAAACAGCCTAAACCTTACATTAAGTGATTATAGAGGAGAACTTTCAGAAACTTTCTGCTCTTGTAAATGCATGATGGGAATAAAAAAGGAAGACCCAGTAATCTGGAAAGGGAGATGAGATCTAAAAAACATTAATGTACCACGAAGCCTATATGCGCACTAATAATAGAGAGCCGGATGAGGAAAGCCACAGTTCTAAAAGTAGATGCAATCTTCCAGGTTACAAACGATTTTCAAAGCAGCAGAGTGCAGCAACGGAAAGAATGCTATATGTCACAACAAAAATCGCAATTGCTGCGCTGTTTTTCGTTCATAAATAATATGAAAATTCCCATACTAATAAATAATATAAACACATAATCGTTAGTCTACGTCTACAACAATTTTAATAATAAACGCATATTGTTGATAAAAGTCTACATACCACTTTTTTCAACATAAATACTCATTACCATTACCTGGACTTTTTAAATGATTTTTTACGTAATCTACGACTACATTTTTATAGGATACATCTTTTTAAAATTAAAGCTCACGCTTTTAAGGATTAAGATAAAAACAGAAAGTATACTTCAATCTAAAAAAAATATTACAGAAAAATTTACAAACAGCGAAAACACATCACTAAAAGTGTCGAAAAAGAAAACGACCTTTAGCTAAGGATACTTGTTTTCGTGCATTTAAATAATAATTAATCAGTAAAAGTGAGTTTCTTTATTCCTTTTCCTTAAAACGTCTTCAAAAGTAAATTATATTCTGTCGTACACAAATCTCTTATACCCATCACGGTGATTCTAAAAAGCCATAAAACGTGAAAAAGAGGAAATTGTCATGCTTTATAATATGGAGCGGACAAGGCTAATTTTTTTTATTTTCAAAGTAAAGGCTTTTGTCGCATAGGAGACGTATCCTTTGAAAAGTTTAAGTCACTTCCAAATTTCTTTTTGCAAATTTGTAGGCAACATCTTTCTTTTTGCGAATGGGAGAATATTTACCACAGATATTTCAAAGTTGGACAGACGGACAGATGGACAGACAAACTGTCGGACATTTCCAGATGGCGTTTCAAATTTGAAACTGGCCAATAATTTGTGTAGAGTATGCGTTCAAATTTTTGTACATTTATCTGCTATAGTTTGATATATGAGCGACGAGCAACAACAAAACCAGTCTTGTATTCCTTCTGAAAACCAATTTTGTTCTCAATATCTGTGGCACTATGGGCGTGTCCTTTGACCGATTTAGCCTATTTTCAATGGCAACCTATGCGAAAAAACTTTCAATGTTTCTGACAAATTTGAAGTCGATAGCTTCGTTTTTCCGGCCAGGAGAATGTTTAAAACAGACATTATCCACACGGCCAGATGGACATTCTTAAATCGATTCAGAATTTGATGCTGATCAAGAATATATATACTTTGTGGGGTCTCTAAAACTTCCTTCTGGGCGTTGCTAACGTTTTGACAAAATAAATATACCCCTCATCCCATTATAGGTATAAACAAACGCAAGAAAATTTGGAAAGTAAGGAAAAGAAGATAAGGAAAGTGAAGGAGAGAGGAAAAATCGTACGGAAAAATTGAAAAAATAATTGAATTATTCGTGCTATTTATTATTCAAACTATTATAAAAAGTCAGCACCGACCAAGCAAACTTACAAAGCGTGATGAACGAAACTTTACCAGAATTGCAGCAAATGAACCCAAAACTAGTGTTGTTGGTATTGGAGAAGACCTACAAAAATAGAAATAAATTAGTATTCAACCCAAAACCGTTCGTAAAGTTTTAAGATCCGATTTTCATAGCCGCATTCCAACTAAAAACCCATTGATAAGCGAAATTAATATGACAAACGGCCTCGAATTTGGAAAACTCCATAAAAATGATGCGATATTTAGTGACAACTTTAAGATACAGTGGCAAACAAAGAATATGGAGAAAGCCTAATAAAGAGATGGCAATCGAAAATTTATTTCCAACTGTGAAGCACGGTGCATGGTTTGTCATAGTTTGGGTGGGCTTTTCTGCGGCTAGAGTAGGAAGCCTGATTTTTATTGACGCTAAAATGGATCGTCACGTTTATCTCAATCTTGTGAAAGCCAATTTGAAGACTTCCGAAATTAGAATGCGTCTGCAAGGCAAATAAATCTTCCAACAGAATAACGATCCGAAATACACATCTCTCATTGTAAAGAGTTGGCTACGTTACAACATTCCCAAACAATTACATTCTCCTCCCCAATCACCGGATTCAAAGGTAATTGAAAATGTGTGGCATGGATTGGGTAGGTGGGTTCGAAAAAACAGCAATACCATGAAAGACCTTAAGAAAGATATGCTTGAGGAATGGAACAAAATTGGTGCAAAAGTAACAGAAAAATTGGATTCTTCAAAATCAAGACGTATAGAAGTAGTACAAGATGGTGGAGGTGATCCAACAAAATACTAGTCTTTTACTTGTCTTTTACTTAACTGTATGTACTCTTTTTGTGGCATTTATTTGAGATCGAAGTACATTTTTGGTTTATAGCTTGATCTTAGATCAAAAAAAATGTGAATTATTATTTAACATAAGTTTTTATTTCTTTTTCATATTTGCGACTCCGCCTCTTTCTGTGGCAATGTTCACTGAGAGTATAATATATACTCGTAAAGCCAAAATGCTCTGGTTGTTTATAATGCCATCTTCGTTCACAGATTCTTCTTCTTTACTATTTCATATTTTTTTTTTTTTTTTACTATTTAGATTTATTTTCTTTACTAGAATTGGAGAAAATTCTATATTCTGCTTCTTCATTACTTAAATGCGTTAAGATCGTTTATACTTGTTACTTGGAATTCAGCCGATTTTTATTTTAGCAAGAATAAAATCTTCAGCACCCATAACACGAAAGCATGAACATCTGCGTACAATGCTTACGAATATTGTATTCGGTGTTTATATAAGAAAGTAATACGCTCATAAGAGCTGCAAATACAATGGAATTATGTTAATAATATATTTTTTAAATCCTTTCGCTAGCTTAGACAAGCAATACACATAGGTTAGTCTTGTCGGTGCAAACACATTGATTCAACATCGAAATTTTATCAAAACACATATATTTCTCCTTCTCACATTATTCTCATACGACTTTGGAATTTCGAAAATCCAAGTATATATAACTTTATCATCGCTGTCTAGCCAGTATCACCTACCAGCTCGACTCTTCATGTGATATATATGCAGCTAGTATTATAAAGAAAAAATGAATCCACCAGGTCATGGTGTCCACTTATTTTAGAATTAACGCATTTTTAATGTACAAAATAGTTTTAAACATTCTCTCTTGTTTACCTTACAATTAATAACCATAAACCCTCAAAAAAGTGAAAAAAAAGAAAATGTAATCACTTGCACCTTTGTGTGGGCATGACCGATATTTTCCACTATTCCACTTAAATAGTAGAATTTTTCGTGAAGTAAATGTGGAAATTTTCAGACATCTATCTTTGATAATTTGTAAGCAATAAGCAGTTACGCACAAATTTTTGTTTAGCAAAACGGAGTTACGTTCAGTTTAGGCTCCACTTCGGACTTGCACTGTGACCAACTTCAATACTAACCTGTGTGCAAAAACTTTGAATGTTTCTGCCAAATATGAAGTCAATACCTGCATTTTTGCGATCAACACACACCACACAGATATATAGACAGACAGACATGGCTTAATCAATCCAGAATATCATGCTGATCAAGGATATATATATATATATATATATACATTTATGTATACATACACATTTATAGGACCTCTGAGGTCTCTTTCTAGACATTGCAAACCTTATCACAAAATGAGTATCCCCTAATCCCTCAGTGGTGGATATAAAAATGGACAAACCGAACCAATGAAAACATAAAAATTTGCTTTGATTTCAAAAGTGTGGCAAAAATTTATCGAAGGTTTGTGGCCACATGCTCAATACATGGTGAATAAACCAGATACGGCAAATATCCTCTAAATGGTTTTCCCTATTTGGGCAAGGATGAAACTAGCGGATCGAATATCCTCGTGCTCAAATTTCTTGTGTATAAAATCATTGAATCACAAATATTTCTTACCTCACCTTCTTACCTTCCGGCTACAGAAATTTTTCTCACGAAAAAGACTTCTTTGGTTGGAAAAATACGAGCAAATAGAAGAGAGCAACCTAAACTTGCACAAGCCGAGAATACACACAATATATTAAAAACGAAAGACTGTATTCTTTCCACTTATTATAAAAGTAAGCCCAACGAACAGTTTTTACTATTGAACTCAAAGCATCGAAATGTGAAAATTGAAAAAAATAAAACTTGTGTCGAAAACTTTAACATTTTTTAAAGATGCTAAGTATGGTGTCGACACACTTGATCAAATGGCCTGGGAATATACTACCAAAGTAGGCTCTCGCATCTATTCTATAATGTCTTAGATTCTATAATGTCTTATATAAAAAGGTCGCTTAAGTAAAAGTCTCAAGAGGAAAATCTATTTTACAATTAGCCGAAGAGCTAAGCAACAACTATAACCAGGTATCCGAAAATACTTTAACGCGCCTATCTAAGAGACGCGATATTGAGAAAGAGTTGCGCCCGTCTGTGCTAAATGTAATAAAGAACATGCACTTTAAAAACGGAATGCACACACACGTGAACAGAAAAATTGATATTCAATGTAATTTTCAGAAATTGTAATACTTAACTTGCATAAAGCCAACACAACATATTTAAGTCTTGAAGAAGTCGGCTGAGAACATCGTGGAATTGTTTATCGATAATGCATAATTTGATCATGATTTGAAGGAGAATCGGAATTGATTTGTACTCTCTGCCAAGACTTCGTCTCACTCGATTTTCGTATTGCTTCTAGCACAGCTTGCACATAAAGACCATCTTCAAAATTAGCGGCCGCTTGCACTGGACATCAACATAAACGGAATATTATATTATTTAAATAACGTAAAACGGTTTTTAGTTTTTTGGTGTTGGTTGCTTCTTCTTACTGTTTTTTGTTGTAGGTTGCTTCTTCTTTCTGTGTTTTGGTGTAGGTATCTTCTGGTATAGGTAAGTTGGCCTTTAAAAGAAAACAGATTTTAAATTAATTTAAAAAGTTTAAGAAAACATATTTTTTAATTAGAAACGGCGCTATTGTAAATATAATATTGGACAATTTTCTGTACCCTATACCAGCGGGCTTCGAACGTATTATGCTGGAACAATCTTTACTGTAAAACATAATTTAAAAAAGTATATTTTTTTTATCAAGGACCTGCACTCCTCCTTTAATTTATATGCTTCTCTACTCTAATCTTTCTCATATTTACTTATGACAGGATTATTCAAAATTAGTTCCGTGAATGCCACCTGAACTAGTCGAAGACGAAGACTTCTAGTTTGCTTAATTGATCCTTTTACATTTGGACAATGAAACAGTTGAATCCTCTTCACAATTGTATAAAATAAAGTGTTTTGTAATGTTTTGATGCAAAAGGGGATTATAAAGGTAACCCGTATTCCTACAGAAGGAAACGCAAAATTAATTAATTTTTATAACAATATTATGTAGATCGAACATATCATTGTAGCGAAGAAGAAAAACCGCTGGTTCATCTAGTTGGAAATCAGGGAAAACGTTCAACGTAGTGCTTCTCTAGATACAAAACTTCGTCACGGATGATGTAAAGCCCAGAAAAAAATGAAGAGAAAACAAATTATTAAATTGCCTTCTGTTAATGGCGATGATCAAACGATAATTTTAGCAAAGCGAAATCCGTTCAAGTAGTCTAAAACAATTAACAATTAACTGTTCTTCGACGATTTCTAGGTGCCAGTCTACCAGAAAGAATAGCTCGGAAAATTCCTTTGCTCAGAAAAATTAATTTGAAGAAAAGGGAAGATTGCTTTCGCCCATAAAAACTTATGGAGACAAGAAAACAAGAAAAAGTAGAGAAATATACTATGGAGCGACGAAACAATGATAAATTGGTTTAGGAATGGTGCGGGAAGGAATTTAATAGGAGAAAAATGGAAAAAATATCCTCCACCAAATTTAAAGGAACACACACATGTATTCCTCTGTCCACATGTTTACGTAAAAACCGTTTAGAATAGTTTTGTTTTTTTAATTTTGTGTATTTTAAAATCCTGAGGCAAGCTGACTCATCTTAGGCAAAATAGGTGTGTGACCAAAATCCGCCAGCCTAATGTTAAAACTTAATTTATGTGTCCTTCAGATACAAGGACAAAAGACATTTTCTAAGCTTTGTCTGATTAAACTCACATTCCGACGTCTCTTTGAAGGCACTAAAACACACACTAATAAAAATGCAAATATCTAACACGAATTTTCGATGTCAATAAAATTATATTCCGCGTAGTCTTCTTTCTTTCGTGAAATCAAGGTCAACTTTTTTCTTTGATAATATAAAAGCGCCCAGATTCATTACTTATTGCATTTTTTAAAATTTAATTCTGGCGTTTAAATGAAAAACGGAAATCTATGAACATATTTTTCACAAGTTTCTCAAAGTCATCTAACTTTATGCAATATTTTCAATTTTCATTTTTTTTGTTTTGTTTTCTTCTGTGTGTTGACTTTATTGAAAAATAACCTAACCATGCTTAACATCCGAGGTATATATAAAATAATAGAAAAAAAACATGTTGTTGCCAACCTCAGAAAACATTAAATGTAAACACTAAACCCAAGAGAGTAACACAACAAAGCATAACTTAAGCAATGGCCAGGCCAGTAAAACAAACAAAGACAGCATAGAATAACAGCTGGGGAACGAGAGAGGACGTTTTGAAAAAAACCACAACGACAGGGAAATATGAAACATATTGAAAAAGACTCTGGGTATGGGGTAAGATGGTATAAGAAAAAATAAAAAAAGAAGACTGGATTGTTATATTATGGTTTTGGAAAATGTTTTGGCAGTTAACTGCCCTGTGGTTCTACTGGTGCTGTTGTTGCTAGCTGATAATAACAATTTTAGCAGAAGAGGAAGAAACGTGAAAATCATAATGATGATGTTGGTGATGAAGACGCAGATTCGAGCGCACCGTAGAATGCAACATGATGATGAGCTTTTTATATATGTGGTGGTTGTGTTGGTGGTAATGTCTTGCCTGTCTGTGGTCGTCTGGTTTGAAATTACAGTCACTTAGACAGGAAATATTTTTGTGACAAGCAAATTTTACGCTTAGAGACGTTTTTCGCAATAAACTATAAAACGAAAATGCACACATAAGCAACCCGAGCTGAGTCACATACTTTAACTAACCGTAGCCATGATTTAGCGTTACTTATTGCACCATTATTATACATATAATAATAACCACGTAAATACGTATATAGGTATACACATATTTATATAAACATTGCAAACATTAGCGTAAATTCAACAAAATGAAATGTCATCAACACTACAATAGTTGCAAGTATATAAATATATATTTGCAACAACAACAAACATAGCTGATAAACAGTAGCAAGCAGCAGTAAAAAGGAGGCAGCAGCCGTAACCATAAAAGTTGTCAAGTTCTTAGCCATATTAATAAATAAACTGTGCTGGTCTACAAAATAGTCAGAGATAGAGGTACATAGATAGGCAGACATAGACCAAATGCTATTTGAATAGATTGCCGGACGGACAAGCAAACAGACAGTCAAATGAGTAGTGTAAACAGTACAGTATAATGTTAATGACAATCTACTGTACACATGCATAGCTAGTTTAGCTGGTATGCAGCAAACAAAACAAACGTGTAAATGACGTTTGCGGTGTCATCATGTTCGCAATGCAATCGCACCGTAGATATATACATCTAATCAAAGCCGGTGAAGGCCAACGGAAAAGGAAAATCTAGTGGCCTGAAAATGATGTCAAGAGATAATATAAAACCAGTTATTGTTGCTAATGAATGAACGACAACGAGGTTGCTGATAATGATAAGAATTTCACAATACACGTTGAGGCGAGAAGAAAAGCGTAATAAACTGTAAATTTTATTTAGCTTAGACAAGCCTTTATTTTTTTATTATGGTTGAAGTAAAACAAACGGAAAAAGTTCGCATGAATTTTTTATTCCACATCTAATGTCGCCACTTATAATTACTTTGTATCAATTTCTGTGGGTATCGATAGACTGGCTAGTACTTATAATATTGAAACTTTCTAGGTTTAAAATAAATGCTTTATATAGTTGCATGTTTCTTTCATGCAAAGATTCAGTGAATAATCTAAAGTACAATTTTGGATCGTAGGCATGGGAGTTTGTTCGATTCATAAAATTTTTATAAGCCACTAAAATGTGCATCGAAGATCATATAATACATATGTAGGCCGTCTTGAGAGGAGTAAATAGTGGAATAAATTTAATAGTGTGTATGTTCCTGTTGTTGATCTACTTAACTCATGCCTATAACCGCAAACCTTAAATATAAAAAAAAATTTGGTTGTAAAGTTTTTCTCAATTGCCTCTTCAGGTACGTTTCGAAAATCACTTAAATATGTATATGGACCGACATACTCATATTCGGCCCACAAAATCTTATTGTCTTCAATTTAGATCTTTAAGCTAAATCTTAAGCACAATATTACTCTCCTATTAAGAAAAAAAAAGTTCAAATGATCCAAGTGTTCGCCTGCATAATAACATAGATCATGCATAATAACTTATGATCTACAGCCATATATCGTGCTTGGAATATCTAACATAAAAATACGCACAAGCTTTTAACGAATTTGTCGCTAACTATACTTTTGCTCAAGCAATGATAACTGCTCGACTTCTTTCGATTTGGCGTTAGATAAAGTCACGGACAAAAGTTATTGATGAAGGACGATGTTCGCCCTAGTGACGGTTAGCTTTGTTTGGTATACTTACGATTGTGTTAAATGGACTACAGGAGTAAAAAGCGTATATTTGGTTTCCCTCGACCTAGTGACAAAAGCCTTCCTCTAAAAAAAATTCAAAATGTCAAAACTAGTGGAATATTTAGCACCTACTTCTTTTAGAAAAAAATTTGGTTTATAATTTAGAAGTAGTTTTTCTAAAGCTGGCAAGTCCGTTGGTTAAACAGAACTATTTTTACAATTGTCAGGCTTTAGGTTAATAAATCTTATACGGTGTAAATTATATGAATATAGTTGCGTGCTTACGCACTACATAACACGAAAGTATAGGAACATTGTGCATAGCAGTTACATAAAATCAATGACCGAAGGTAAGTAACGAAATGTATCTTCACATATTCCACCAGTAATAAGCAAAGTCAATCTTTACTGTTATATATTTACGTATAGTGTAAAGAGTCCATAGAAAAAGTGATTCTTGATGCGAACATCGGCGAACGTTCATAAATTTTGAACAGAAATTTATCCTCTCTTGATCGGCCCAATCTAGTTATTTCATTGATACTTATTAGAGGAATTTTTAACCAACATAACTCAAATTGAATCAAACCAAGTAAAAACGTCATAGTCGACTAAGGCGGACAATTAAATATCTTTTATCTCTTCCACTAACACAATTCGTCTTTGTCTTAAAATATCAAATATAACATTTGTTGCCATATAAAGGCCATACGCCTATCCTTATTCGGGAACAGGGAGCGAAAGCCGTGCTACAAAACCATACACCATGGGGCACACTAACAACACACTTATAAAAACCTAGCCGTCAAAAGAACGCTTACTTTTGGGACATTCTGAAAAATAGACCTATGTCGTGCAAAATTAGCATAATTTATATGTGAAATCACTTTTTCGCATTAAAAGGCACAATTTTCGTCACAAAATATAATACTAAAAATTACATTGTATTGTCATATAAGAGCAAATTTTTTTAAACAACTTTTATATGAGAGACATTCAAAAAAGTGGTTTCACTTCAAACAAATTGTCCGCGTTCACGTATTATGCCATAATACTATACTTTTAATGATTGGTCTTCTCGATATGGTTTAAAAATAGCAAATCCCTTTAATAGAATGATTTTCTCAAAACAAAGCCTCAGATAAGAAACGAATTTCAGTACATTTCACTCCTCACTAGAACGTATCAATTTGTTAATTATCATGAAAATAGTTAGAAAACTGTGACGTACACACAAAAAGCGTCGGATAGACAAACGGACAAACAATGTAAATAATTTTGAAATTTACTTTTGCATACTTTTATACACATCTTCACAAACTTAATTCCCGTTCTATGGTGCAGGATATATTTGTATACCGACGCGATTGGCATCGCGCGAATTGTAGCATTATCGATTCATCGAGTTACCTCGACTTACTCGCTTAATAATCACTTATGCTAAGTTTACACGTTCTTAAATACCCACATAATGTAAATCTAGTTATAACCTAGTTAAGATAACCTACTTTAGTTACAGCAAGAGAATCTGTATTGTGGTTTCACTACAGGCTATTAACTCAAGTTAAAATACCTTTGAATACTTTATATAAAGCAGATTCGTACGAAATAAATTATTAATTTTTGACAATGTTTTCAACCTAACCGGGTCCAATTGTGAAAGTTAGTTTTGCAAAACGCTGCCATATGCCATGTAAAGAGCTCGTTCAAAGAACATGAGCTAAGAATGTTCCAAATGTTTTAATGGCACTTCCCACAATAATGATGAGGGATTAAGCGGCGTGGACGTTAACAAATGCGATTTTTTAATTTATTACAACCACCATCGGATGGTAAACATAGGTCAAGTTTTACTAAACAGAATGTACTAAACAGAATGTCTAAAACATATCGAAACGATTTCGTTTTTAACGTTCTGACAACCGATACGCTTAGAATGAACAAAATATTTACGTTTTTGCGAGTTCGCTTCATATGATGGATATCCAAGTTTAGCTCCATGACGAATGTGAATTTACTTAATATCAATTTTCTTGTTATTTTATTTTTACCGGTTTTTCAATTTTCTTAGCTTAGCTTTGTCGTTCTTCTTTTTTCTAACAAACTATCCGTATAACTTAAAGAAGTAGATAAAAATTGTACACATATGGGTTAAACACTAAAGCATCCAATTACTACCGGATATGTAGTCTTCAATAATTATGGTCATTTCCACAACAGTGCTTTACTTCTCCTTTTTATTGTCTCTGTTTCCTTAGCTCTTTGTTTCGCATTTCACTAACTGCGTATCTCGACAATAACAACATTTGTACACAAGCAAGAGCATGTATGCGCTTGTGTTTGGTAATGGCAGATATATATACATGTATATTGTGTGCGTGCAGTTGTGTTTGTTAGTGTGTTGGAAGTACATTTTGTCGCACAATAAAATGGTCAGGAGCAGCATCGTTATACGATATGTATGCACATGCCTTTGATTGGAACTCACACTCCTGCAAAATAATAATAACACAGTAACGTTTTTTCCTGACGCTCTCAATACTCCATACCGTATAAATAATACGCTGCGTTTTATATGGTTTCAAATTGACAATATATATCTATACGTATATACACAAATGTAAATAATACACACATAGACTCCATTTAGTGCTCCTGCCCGATGCTATATATTACATAACTATACCAATTTTAATTGCGTCCCATTACCACTGTACTACTACTTGTAAATGATTCTGCTTACCGTTCACCATTGGCCATTATTTTGCAACGTTTCCATATTGTTGATGTGCTACTACATAAGAAGGACAACAGCGAAAACAACAAAAACAACACCAACAATATGAATGTATCAGCAGCTATAATAAAAGTTGACAATTGAGTAGTGGGAATAGCAATGTGTATAAATAATAGCAGCAACAACAACGGCAAGAGCACAAAAACCTTAAATAATAATAAGAAATCTTTTGTTTTGCTGTAAACATTCATTTATAAAATCGACCGCAAACCATGTCATTGAAAAATATGTGGAAAGAATTCGTTCTACTGTGTATACATATAATATACAATATATATATTAATGTATTTTTCTTCATTTATTGCATAGAGACTGTTTATGATTGTTGAAAATTATGTAAAGTTAATTCAAATCTAAATTCATCCTCTAAGTATTTGGCGAAAATTCAATGAAATTTACACAAAAATTATTAAATCTTGTATATCGTAACGTATACATTACATACATAACTTACGTTATACGTATTTATAATACATCATTTTTGTTTTTGTTCTTGTTGTTTTTATGTTTGGCCAGACATTTAACAGAGGGGCCATGTGTGGGTACGTTTATATGTAATTTTAATGAAACATTCCCACCTATATTTATAAACGAAGACAACAGAAAACCAAAACAGAAAATTATTATTGATTTTTTTAATTTTTCAACGAAAGTTTATGGCAACGAACCCGCGGGTCTTGTGACTAAGTTTTTGCGTCCAATTATTCACATAAAGACTAGATTCGTGTACAATGAAAATTGAAGACATATAAACTCGAAATAAACAAATTACAAATAAAAAAAAAAAAAAACAATAAAGCGAACAGCACGTGGTGCTGAAGTTAACACTCATTTTTATCCTTCCAAACATAGTCTTCATCTCTAAGCAAAAGTATTTTCGTGGTGTAGTGATTGCGTTATGCGCTCTGCGCAGCGCACGAACTGTCAAAATAAAATTGATTGTGTGTATTTAAATGTAAATGAGCTGATTGTTATGTTTATTTAAATGTAGCCGCCTGAACGCAAATTTTTGCAAAATTTTTGAAAATGTGTATGTGTTTGAGTTTTCACAAAAAAAGAACATAATCATATGGTTAATATTTTAATCTTTACGTATATGCGTACATAACAGAGCTTCAACTTTCTATTCAAATTTTTCCTATTCTGAGAATTTTAATATAAAAAATACGGGTTTTTCGTTAAAAATTACACCTACGTGTTAGTCCCGGGAATTGTTGGCCCACACGCCTAAACATACTTTCAGTGTTACGTCTTCTCTTTAAATTGAACAAGACACATGCACACGTAATCATGAACATTCTTAAGTTCAGTACAATAATTTCTTTGTTTTGACGAGTTTGTACTTATTTTTATTTGACAATCCTGATACTTCGATTGCGTTATTAATTGTATATGCACAGCAAGCCGTATTTTCTTGTAATTTCTTTAAAAAGTATATTTGAAAAGGTAGAAAGCATTTTAAGAAAACATTTTAAATGATCGTGTGATTGGATTATATAGTTATTTGTGTTGCAAACAAGTTTTCGCTACGCTATACTAAACTATATTCCAAAAGCTTACCACTGACGTGTAGGCTGTTACGCCCTGGCATATACGGTAATTAAGAAAACGTCAATTTTCCAATTCTATTGGCCCTTTCTGTTATTCGCATTACGATAAAATCCATGCAAATTTGTAAAGCATTTGAAAATTAACCCAACATATGGATGTTAAGTCAGTCGGTTATCCAGACGGGAAAGTAAATAAAGCGCAGTAGTTCAAAAATAATTTTCATTATCTTGCAGTACACTGAATTTTGGCCGCCAAATGCATTTTCCTTTATGAATGGCGATAAGCCATTGCAAACCTATTGCAAAAATTGATTATTTGTACTTTACTTTGTTTACTTTCAGCACCTCACATTCTTCTTGCTTGCTACCATCCGCACTCTTAGCTGCAACAAATAAACGGTTAACTTCTTGCGTTTTAAAGCTTAACTGACATATTAAAGAAACGAAGAATTTTTTTTTTCTTTTTTTTTTTTTTGTAGAAAAGAAATGTATTTTTCACTTTAGACCCATAATCCAGTAACGTAATTGAAGTTTTTAATTTCAAAGTTGTTTAAGAATTATTGGTGATGTCGAATTATTTGATGATTTTTCTTAGATTTTTTGATTTTTTTTTATTTCTAGGTTATGTTTGAATGAACAGTGCATTCTTCATTTTACAAATTTCTTTTTGTTCTGCTGGGATATTTTTGTTCTTTTTGTTCAATTGAGTAGCATGCTGAGGTTGGTTGTGAATACACCAACAAACGAAGAAATCAAATTGTAATTTTGTATTGTAAATATTGTGAATATAGCTTTGTTTACTTTTATTAAAAAATATTTGAATTTTGTTCATTTTCAGACAAAAACGGGTTGATTTTTGGTCATATTCAGACAGAAATGGGTTGATTTTGTTTAGAGTCATAGAAAAATTTGTTGCTAATGAATATTAACATCCCAGTATTAACATCCTATTAAAAACACCTCTGTGCTGAACATATGGTACTTTCATCAATTCATACCGTTAAAGTCAGGTACTTGAAGAGAGAAACTGATAATAGAAAAAATTTGTGATAAGAGTGGCTGCCGAAATAAAGCCTGCCCAACGAAACAATGGCCGCTTTAGCTCCAGAAAGCCTGAATTATTAAGCAAACTGGAAGGGAGCGGTGACGATATCAATGCCGCCACGTTAATACCTGGTGAAAATGGAGTAATCAGCGTATCAGACGATAAGGGAGTGAAGAGGTCAACATCCGTAAACTCTCTTCATTTATCGTATACTGGGTTATTTGTTATCGAATAATTTGGAAAATATTACCGAGAGCAAATGCAATTACTTGCCATTAAATTTAATTTGACTTCCGCAACTCCCATTACTGGTGATACTACAGTTGCTAGACCGTTTCTGATATGCAAAAAAAAAGCTTATGTAGATATCGTCGATTGGGTTCTAAATTGGTTTAGCCGCTTCCTTATGTTTAGATTGTTCGGCTCCATTTCTTACCATCGTTCTTATTCTTCACATTTCATAACCCAGCAGTAAGTGGTTTCTACAGCTGTTTGCTGTAAGCTTTTGTAGTGTTTGGTATATTGATGAATTGGTTTTTACTACCGTCCTTGGTTCAACAAGCAGGACGCAAAATTTTGGATCCTAATAATTTATAAACAATCGTACGTTTCCCTTAGGATCTAGAAAGTCTGATGATTACAAACTCGACGTAAATATCTGAAAAACGCTTAAAACAGTTGTCGTTGTGCTGACTCTCTGTACCATAGATGCAGCATATCGAAAATTCTTCATCCATTTACCAGTTAATATTTCATATTTACGCGATAAGTTTCTTTATATCCGCTTATACTCACAGGATATGCATTTAAATGAAAAATTTGCAAGATTCCTTACAAATAGCAACCAATCGTGTGTGTCATCATATTTTACCTCGGTGCAGTGGAAGTCCTTTTCCGCGCAATGTCATCGCGCGAATTGCAAAGCAAAACTCCCGCGAGCATCGGCAGAACAATCTGCAAAAACCGTATGAACATAACCCCAATAGAAGCAAATGCAAATGTCTTATTGTTGAAGCGATTTCTTATTCATATTATAGCATAATTTCATATCAGGCCTAAATGAAGTAATTCGTTTCTAAAATGGAATTTTCACAGTATTTTCAAAATAGTTAAATGGCCTTCTAATGTCTTTTTTTCGTTTCAAAAATAAAATAAGAAGAATAAAACAAATTGATTAACGAGTTCAATTTTCATTTCAACAGCGGCAAATACGTATCAAATGTCTTGTGGGGAAGATTTTTTTGGCCGTACTTTTGCTTTCAAGTCTTTTTTGGGGCTTCCACATGAAGGGCAGCAGTTGAAATCCATCAAATAAAGAACCTTCAGATAATATTAATATTGAGTAACTGTATACATTTTCCTACAGGGTTTGGGTTACCTTTGGATGCGCTTTGCAGATTGCTGATACACGTCCTTTGAAGAATTTTTGACATTTGGTGCATTCCACCCATTGTGGCTTTCTTTGCTCCCTTCCACAAATGCAAGCTTCGCTTCTGATCTCCTCTGACTTATGATTCGGATTATGCGAGCCATTTGTGGTTGACGACACAAAATTCGCGGCATTACTTGCAGATTTCGATTGCTCAAGTTCAACCATATAATTTGCTGCTGATTTATGGAATGTGCGAACATACTCTAGACGATCGCTTAGCGATATTTTTTTCATTTTAACAATTTTCGATTTCTAATTACTATCCTTTTTTGAATTTTTCACTTCTTGGAGAAAGAAGTGCGTTCGTTCGTCTCTTAAGGGTTACCCTATTCGCAGACCGCTAACATTAAAGTTATTCAATGTTATTCTGTTCAAAAGTTTTTTGTTTTTCCGTTAGCCGAAGGCCCTACATACTATAAGATCAGGTATTTCGTTTCAATTCCGTTTTAGCGAAATCTTAGGAGCTTGAAAAGACGTTATTATTGAAGATAAAGTAAACAAAACGTGCGAGCTCAAAAAGTTCAGCATACCAAAAATTAATTACTTACTCTCTTTCGAAAAGGCAAATGAACACTTTCTACGCAAATTGCGTCATTTGAAATATTAAGTTTCTATGGCTGTATGTAATACCCAAAAATGGATTGATTTAAGTCGTTAAGTTTTGTCGTTTTTTGCTTCTGATGATTAACAACGTATATCTGCGTAATTTTCGCGTACTTTGATAAAACTTTGCACGCAAACGAGTCTCGTCCCGAAGACAAGCCCTATAAAAAGTGGATTGGATAACGAGATCTTTATAATGTCCTATTTGAAAGTAGTTAGTATATGAAAGAATTTCCAAGTTCAAATGTTTTCGGCGAGAGTGGGTAAAACACAATATTCTGGCACTCGAGATATATGTAAAATTGGACCATATGTTGGAATTCTTCCTATATAAACGTTGTTCCAACAAATAAATCTTTATACGAAAACAAGGATTAACGAAAGTAATGATACCACAAGAAACACTTGCTGTGCTACGTTTCACGTTGGCCTATTTATCGCCTGAGATTTCTCACGAAAAGTAATTACACATATGGCAATAAGATCAAATTTCGAATGTTATATGAAGCAGTTAGTTGAGCAAGTTTAATGGGCGAAACAGTGTAGGGTATTTAATGTTCGACCTCGCCAAACTGTAACGTTATTACTTGTGTTCTGTTTTATGAGAATATGTTTTAATGTGAATAAATTTTTGGCCCTAGAGAGAAAGAGAGAGACAAATCCTTAAATATAGACAAAATATAATAAAATATTCGACAACATTCGTTCGTTTTCGCATTTCAACTTGCGTTTTGATTTTTACAAAGGAGAGCAAGGGAGGGAGGAGTTGATAATATGTATATATATAATTATTTATTTTTATTTCCAGTATGTGTCAGTTGTTCTCCATAGTATAGTTTCCACATTCCACATTGATTATCAAAATATTAATTACGGGCGTTTTGTTTTTCCAGCTGCCGTTATATGCGCGTTTCTTATTACAAGAAAAAGTTGTTGGAAAAAATTTAATGCAAATTTATCTACTTTACGCGGAATTTCCTATGACTGTTGAAGCTTTGAGCTTAAAAAAATGGTTGTAAAGCTTGTAAAGTTCCAGCACATTTTGATCACTTTTATTTGTATGCAGAGACATTTAAACACACATAATTATTTTTCTCTATGTCGTCTAGTTTTCTGAATACCGATGCATTTTATGTACATATCCCGCCATAGGTCATTTTGACCCATAAATTTTATGGAATCGCTACAGTAAGCTCAAACTTGAGACAAACATTTCTTGATCGGTTCAAAATTTGAATGTGATCTGCCAATACGCAGGCGCATACAAAACTGTGAAAACAGGTGTATGCAAAAAGTCGGTAGTTCCAGTGTTAAAAAGTTTTACAATTTTGCACCCCTCTGGTGAGATATTAGACTAGGCGTTAGCATTTATTTTCATTTATATCACTTGATAGACTTCGTTTATGTTAACATGAAAACATACGAAATTGTTTACAAAACAAAGGGAGCTACAGCGAATTCAGGGAGTTGGAGCGAATTCAAAAGGAGGTACAGCGAATTCAGGGAGGTACAGCGAATTCAAAAGGAGGTACAGCGAATTTAGAGAGGTACAAAACAAATCATTTACTCCAAATGCCTGTTCACCCGTAAAATATAATCCAGGCCTGTGCACTGTTAACTATTATTATTATAAATTAACTTAATGTTTGAATTAACACTGTTTCAGACAAACCAAAGTATGTTCAGTTTTTCCAATTTTTTGTTTTCTCTTTTGGATGCTTGAAAAGCGACACTTTAGGTTAATTATCTAATTAAGGCCAATGTTTAGGATGATATTGCTTAAAATAGAGCCAACTTCAGCATATGGTTATATTTTTGAAATATTGAAGAACAATTTTATTCAAATCATTTAACATAGAATTTTATTAACAATTTTCCTGCTCAGCACCACATTGATAAAATTTTGTGTGCTAAACATGTATCACTGTTACTTTTTAAAGGTCAACTTTTTAAAGGTCCTTCTTTAAATTAATATACGTGCGTTCTCTTCTTTATGAATACTTCTGATATTTTGAAAAAGACTTACACAGATCCATCTAATCAACTTTAATCTTCTTCAGTAAATCTGGACTCTTTGCGCCATTTGATTTCTTCATTAAAGTTTTGTAAGCTAAATATATGGACAACTATGGCTTGATTTCATTATCTCGACTTGATGACACTCGACAACACTTAGGTGATTTGTACGGAAAAGAAAAAATTATTTGTCTTACCGATCTTCTTCCGATCGATAGCATTTTTAGATCTTCTTGTAGTATACTCGTATATATATATATATTGTGTTAGCATGTCGTGATATAAAATAGTTCGAACATCTTTTTTTACCTGAAGCTTGATAAATTAAAAACTTAAATTTCACTCTGTCTATTGAGTACTGTCCTCTTCAAAGACAATCAATAAATAAATTCGAATTTTCAACGCGTCATAATTTTTCAATTTTTCTATTATGAAAACTTTTCCTGCGTGCTAACCTGTACAAAGTAGACGTGTCTTTGAAACTTTTTACTAAATATTTTTGTATGTTTGTATATATAATAGAAAGCGTAGCACAGAAACCACCGTAATGTACAAATTGAAACGGTCTACTACGGACTGGCCACATAAGCGACAACATCGTCTACAAATTTACACATTGGCTAGTAATGTTGTTGTTATTGCTGCCGCCATTGTTGTAAATCATTATATAATCGCAAGGAGGCGGCTTGCATTGCATGCTGTTATGGATGGTAAGCGTCTGTATAGTAACAAACGTGAAAATCTATTTTTGTTACACACGCACTCCTGCACAAAAGCCGGATTTCCTTTTTTTGTTCAGGAAAAAAGAAATCGTCTCTATGCTACGCACACATTGATATACTAACAAACGGCAGCAAGCTTTCCTATTATGGCGGGGCATTTGTAGTCTGGTCTGTAATGTAAAATTTTCTAAAATTGGCTGTCAGCATGTTGACGCGTACGTTTTCCGGCGTAATCACGATTAAAGTGTCAACAGAATACTAATTACATTGTTGTGTTTGTTTCTTCTATGTAGTAAAGCTACGCGTACAGATAAAGAATAGTAAAAAGAGTGTTTTAAAGCTTTAGCTCTGCTTCCCCACAGACACGAAACTATTAACAACTGCTGTACGTTCTACTGGTATGTATGTGACGTTATGCCCGGTACAATATTTAGTATGTTGTTACCTTTCAGTTAGTAACACATAACATGTTTAACTTGTCTTTGTGCGAGATGTTGACGATGATGACGACCATAATGATGATGATGATCAAGGAATTTGGTATGAGTAGTAAATGTTGTCAAAGTTGACTTTGTGATTTTAGTTTTAAATAACTTTTTTTTTCTGTTTGTCTACAGTTGTTGCCTGTTTGTATTGGTTATTCACTGGCGCCCTCTGGATTTCTAGAGCTGATGTGCAGTTGCTTGTTGCTAATGTTCGCACACAGATTTGATGTTTTTCGTCCTTGGATTTATTGACGCATTTGCAAGTTTTGTTATTTTTGTCGGTCTTCTATTGACACCGAAATTAAAGCATTGCAAGTAATACGATATTATGGAAATTCTTCTTAAAAGGTAGGGGTTTTGGAGTATTTGCGATAAGCATATTAAATAGATAATTTCTATGGTTGAGGAGCTTTATCATAGTTATAACCGGAAGGCGAATAAATATCCAGCAGTCACAACTGCACACGTTAAGGCAATGTTTTTAAAGGAAGCAAAGAAATTTATTAACCTTTTTTATATGGAAGAAGACGAATTTTTTTCTTTGTGTAGAAGTAGGAAGGAAGGAGGAAGGGAAAACTGCTAAGAAAAAGATCCTTTGGACAGTCTTTGTTGGGCGAAAGAAAAAGTAGCAACATAATAATATTAAAGGAAGCCATTGAGATTATATTTTTAGTAAAAAACTCTGACGAAAAAAATGGCAATTGCAGCAACACTACAAAGATCTCCCGTTTTCAAATACTCTTCCCGATTCTGTTTCCTCGAAGATATAACACTTTATAAGTTGCATGGAATGATGAAGACAACTGAGAGAAATTGTACAATTGTATGTACGAACTCATACTCAACAGAAAAAACTTCATGTCAGAAGCCTTTCGAATAACTCTTAGACCCATGGTCCCCTCAACGGTTGTCTCTGTGAAATTAGGATGACGATGAAGAATATTTTCAAATACTTTCATTCATTTTCATGCTTTCAAATGAACACAAGCGCTTTCCAGAAACATCTGCTAACATATGGGGGAGGTGAGAAATCAACAGGCACAAGGCAATAAATTGTACCTTTCCAGTAGGGGTTCATTTCACACAGATTGTGTTTTCGGTACTCTTTTTCTTTCTTCGGCTAACGGTCCTTTTCTACGTATTCTAAAAGGTTTTTGAAAAAGTGTATGAAGCCAGCAAACAAAAAGATTTTTTTTATAAAATTCACAATGGTTTCTCCCGTTAAGTACGTTATATGTTTCCTATTTCGCTTCGATAGATTTTGCTGTCTTTCTGATCAGCTTCCTGTAATGCATGATTGATTTTAAGCGAATATCGTTAGTGGAAGTCTTTTATTCATTTGTTTAACTTTTAATTTCAAAATCCGTCGATAATCCCAGCGCAGAAATAGTTTTGACCTAATAGCAAATTATTAATATAAGCAAATTCTCCCATTTTGAAGACGGAAGACATTTTTGTGGTTTATGATCATTCCTATAGCGGTCGCCAAACCATGAAAGAGTGCTACATTTTTCCTTCTGCTTCTGACTTACAAAAATATTTGTGTACGTAATCCACATTATATCCTTGACTAGTGCGACTTCTTCAATGAATCTGACCGGCTCCTTGTTAAAGAAGCACACGTTTGCAAAATCTGAGGTTTAAATTTACTATTTTACGGTTGTTGTTTATATCCTGCGCTGATGTTTACAGACTAACCTTTAAAATAAGGATTATTAACTAGCAGCATGTAATTGATCTCGAGCGGTACCCAGAGGGACTCTCTTCGTAATAAGAAAATGCCAACTTGATACATGTATTTCCCAAACACAACTGTTACTGTGGATAACCTGGTAAACTTTGTCTGTTTCTGCATCCGCAACTAAGATTATGTTTTTCAATTTTTGGAAACTGATGTTGCTTTTTTCCTATTTCAACACTTGCTAACCGCGAATATCTACTTGAAATTCTTAGTTCCCTGAGAGTTCTTTTGAGATTCACCCCAAATGGACGGATAAGATAAAGGGCGTGTACACATTTATAAACATATTTTTTGTGATGTAATTTAGTTAAAACAGTATAGTCGCCGCTGTTCGATCGCAGTTTCTAAAGATTTCATTGGAAGACTTGTGTCAGCGAATCGATAGATCGAATTCTTTCGGTTTCGAGATTTATATACATATATATAAATGTAAATGTCACCTCGCTGTATTCGAATAGTCTCTATCATTTTAAGCGAATCTAAGACGCTTGAAGATTCTTCCACTTGTCTCCTGATCAATTTGACTGTCCTGCGCCCGACAATTGTTGAATATAAACAGTTCTCCTTCGTGATGGGCTTAATTTTTCCTTGTCAAATGTTTCGTATATTCGAGTAGAATTTTAATTAACCTAACGACTTTTTGTCTGCTCTGAAAGTTGGCCGATACCCATTATACCGAATGTAGCATTTCATAATCAATATTTCCGCAATAAAATTTTTTTTATTTATTTTATTTATTTATTTGTTTACTCCACTAATACATGAAACTTAACTAAAACAAATGACAGTCGAGTTCAATTGACTCTTAAAGTAAATCTTAAATTAATTAATATTAAAACTTAGTATAAGTATAATAAAAAAAAGAAGGAAAAAAAGAAAAAAAAGAAAAAAAGCATGTACACAACTAGCACAGAGCCACACCTACAACCGTTACAGGACCAAATTGCAAATGAACCCCTAAGACATGGTAAACATGCATAAGCTTGGCAACCGATAATAGTTAACAACAATTAATTTTCAAATCGTAATGACTTTTTAGGGTGAAAAGCTACTTTAAGTACGACATCGGTAAATCACGTGTATTAAGCAATGTGGCTTTAATGAACTTTAACGAATGAACGAAATAGACGTCATTTAGGTTCTTGCAAACAACTCTGAGCGGGTTAAACAGGTCATAATTATATTTACATTGACTAAGCTTAACCAAGATAAAGTGCCTAGAGAAGTGGTTAGGGACATTTAAGCTTATTTCACCAAGTAATAAAGGCGAGCCAATAGCACCATTTATTACTTTGATTACGAAGGAAACACCAAGATCTGATCTACGTTTCCCAAGAGACGGTAAGGATAACAGAAGCAACCTATTTTCATAAGGGGAAGAGAGGCAATCGGATCTTAATCCGAATTCTTATGGGCAAACAGCAAGAATTGCGATTGAAACGACTCAATTGAATAGACATAGCACCTATATGAAGGAGACCACACAACAGAGGCATACTCGAGTATAGGTCTAACCAAACACATATACAACCTTTTCGTAATGTAAGGATCATCAAACTCTTTGGGCCACCTCTTTATAAAAGCAAGCGCTGACCTAGCTTTGCTTAATGATAGCTCAATATGCAAGTTAAAACGTTACCTATGGTCAAGTAGAACGCCTAAATCTGTGAACGAATCGACGTCTTCCAACTTGTGCGAATCAATGAAATACTGAGTAATGAATGATTTTCTTCTTGAGAAAGAAAGCTTCTTACATTTATTTAGATTTAGTTTCAGAAGATTCAAAGAGCACCGCGCAACCAAATTATTGAAGCTGATGTGATTGCGGTTCGACAGAGAAGGAAGAAGGCAAATCATTAATGTATAGATTAAATAAAATGGGTCCTAAGTGGCTGCCTTGAGGTACTCCTGACGTAACGGGGAATTCATATGAAGTGCTGAAGTTAAATAAAACGCTGAATGACCTATTATGCAGATAAGAGCTTATCTATTTCGCTAAGTGGGAAGGGAAGCCAGAGGCTTGAAGTTATTAGGAAGAGACCAAGATATGTAACGTTTTTAGTGCACATTATTTTCATTCCGATCCATAGGCGTGAAGTTATTAGGAAGAGACCAAGATATGTAACGTTTTTAATGCACATTATTTTCAGTCCGATCCATATTTTTTCAAAATATGTTTTATAATTTTGCGACTTTAAAGCTAAATCAAGTGCTTGGGTTATGTTTACAAAAATTGTTATTATTGTTGCAGTTAAGTATCATCTGACGCGAAAATTGAAACAGTTTCCCTATAACGCTCCTCCTTTTAGTTTACGTTTTTCGTAGAAGAGCATTCTAACAATTCAAGGCTTTTGAAAAATTTACCTATGGCTGCGCCTATTTGATGTGGCAAATTTTATGCGTGACTTCCAATTCGAATTATCAGAGAATTTCCGTAAACAAGAAAGAGTTAGTCTGTTTTATTGTTACTATTATTTTTATTAATTTAGCCAGAGAATAATTTCTAAGACTATAGTCTTAAAGCCCCAGCGTCTAAGACCGTCGGCTTTATACCCTCTTTTATTATTATTATTATTATTATTATTATTATTATTATTATTATAATTTTACACTAATTAAATAAATTCTTAGACTAAAAAAAAAAAGAGTTTGAGCACTAGCAACAAAGGCTATCCGGCCCTAACTTAAACTTAATTGAACTAAAGTACTTGAGATATTGAGCCTAGTAGTTATAATAAAGTATTGATATTATGTTCTGTAGCTGATTGTAGAATGTCCATAGGGTTAGTGGCTCCAAATGCAATGATTCTAGCCAAGGAAATGTTAAGGCAGTCACAGAGAATGTGCTTTATAGTGAGAATTTGTCCACAAATGCAGATTGGGGAGGCAGACTTGTTTAAGATCCATTGGTGAATTGCAATTGTATGGCCAAGACAAATTCTTGGATCTTGATTTTCTCAACATTTGTTGGATATAAAGGTGGAATTAATTGAGGGTTAATAGAAGAGTAGTGCTGATCTTGGTATTGTAGATACCTTTCTGCAATTTTCTCTTTAATTTTTTTCCAATGTATCTTTGAAGATCCAAGTTTTCCATGATGCCATCTGTAATTATAGGTGCAGAATCAGCACACTTCGTCGCTCGGTCGGCCTGCTCATTTCCCAAAGAACCGATATGACTTGGTACTCAAAGCACTTTAATTTTTTCGCTGGGTGTTGTAATGATATTCTTTAATTTGTTGATGGTAGTCCATCTCGAAGTCGAAAGAATCCGTATTGCTTTTAATACAAACAAATTGTCAATAACAATTCCGGTTTTGAGTTTATTTTAATGGGAAAGGTTCGCCGCGTGAGGGATAGCTCTGGCTTTGGTTGGGAAAGTTGTAACACTTTCTCTTTTAATTTATTAATTTTTTCTAAAATTCGGTTTCTATATAATTTGATTTATTTTAATTCTATGTTTGTCTTTACATTCCTGCATAATGCATTTCCGGTATTGAATTAAATTGAGTTTAATATAACACGACTTTCATATTTTGGAACTTTTTCACAATTCTCTCCAGGTTTTCAGAAAAAATCGATCAGATCGCACTTGCGCTGATGTTTCAATTGCCATGTCTGCGCCAGTACAGTCCTATTCATTTGAATTTCCTGTTCTTCCCGACGTTGAACTTATAGCCATTCGGGCGAAAATCGGCAGTAAGCAGTTATATGTAACTTGCTCCTATTTCCCCCTTATGCGGATATCTCTATTTGTAAGAAACATGCTGCCTTTATTGATGACGTGGCCGAAAAGTGTTAACCTATAGTCATAGCTTTCGGTGCCTTCAATTTGTCACAAGCCACTTGGTGTTACAGTGATAATTCTGGCTGTATGGTCCCCACTTCAACATCTGATAGAGCTATTGTGTTGGTCAATGAATCATTTGATCGCAGTTTACTTCAGTACAATCATACTTCTAATTGTAATGGCAGATTGCTGGATCTTTGCTTTGCTAATTTCCCGGACATGGCTGTAAGCCGCTCTCCACGTTTTCATTTATCCGGGGATCCGTATTATTCAGCAATTTGCATTTTCTTTCATTACAGACACCATGATCCGTTAAATCACTCTAACGTGTCGCATTCAACTTCCTCAAGTAACCATCAGGCTTTTAATAAAACTAATATTTTGCTGCTTAAATCTTATCTTTCACACAATATGCTCGCTTTTTTGCTGGGAATATTGAAAACTTTCTACCGTCGTTCTATAATGTATAAAACCTAGTTATTTCTGCATCCGTTCCGATCAGGCAACTCCGCCTTCGAAACAATTGCCCGCGATAGTTTAACAAAGCAATTAAATCCTACATAAATAGGAAACATAAAGTTTCCGAAAAATATATAAAAAGTGGTTATGCTTATGACCATTTCGCCTATTCTGCTGCAAGGCATAGATCTAATTACCTCAACCCCCAACGTTATTGCAGGTATTTTCAGTTGATAAAATCGCCATTGCTTGTTAATCCTAAATATTTTTATAAGTTTGTCAAGTCCAAAAGAAAAATCTTCATCAATCGCTCGCAGGTTTCTTTCTCCGAGGTGGTATTGAAACTTTAAATCTCTTCGCTGAATACTTCCGACGAAATTTTTCAGCTTCTGATTGCAATTGAGCTGTTTCGATTCATAACTTGATCATTTCAAAAGATTTTTGAAATATTGTTGTCCGCCTGGGCCTGATGGCATTCCATCATGTATTCTCAAATCATGCTCTGTCGGGCTAAGTGGTGTTATGTTTTTAATCAATCTTTGAAATCAGGTGTGTCCCCTTTGTGTTGCTAGAGTAGCTTCCTTATTCGACTTCACATATTTGGAAACAGACATCACGTGTTACCTAAATTCTTTGGACGAATTGTTACTTGCCATGTTTTCAAAACTTTTTCCAGTGGCTCCCGCACGGATATCGTATACAATGGTTTTAGTAGAGCGTTTGACTTATTTAACCATAACTTATTGATCTTCAAACCCCAGATCTCTGGCTTCTCTTTGTACTCAGTGAAATGGATCAGCTTTCATTTCATAACAGACCATTCAGTGTTTTGTTTAATTCCATCACCTCGGATGAATTTCCTGCGAAGTCTGGTCTCCCTCAAAGCAGCCACTTGGGGCCCCTTTTGTTTATTCCATACATCAACGATCTCCCCTCCCCTCCCGGTGATTAAATCCAGCCATATCTTAACATGTGCTGACAATTTTGAATTGTTTTCTTCCTCCTCCTTGGTATCGCAATCGTATTAGCTTCAAATTGACTTTAGTAAAATGGTTACACGGTGCTCGTTAAGTTTTATAAAATCAAATCTAAAAAAATACAAGAAACTTTTTGGAAAACTTGGATTAGTTCATCGATTTAGGGGTTCTATTCGACCAAAGATTACGTTTTAATTTGCACATTAAGCGTTCTTTAAGTAAAGCTAGGTCGTCGGCACGTTTCATTAAGGGGCAGTCCGAAGAGTCTAATGATTCCGACATTACAAAAAGGCTGTATGTGTGCGTAGACCAATACTTGAGCATGCCTCGGCTGTGTGGTTTCCTTCCTATTGGTTATGTTATGTAGATTCAATTGAATCCTTTCGAAAGTAATTCTTACTCTTTGAAATTTAGAACTATGGGTTGGGAGCCGCTTGTCTCTTGCCGACTTATAAAAATGGGTTGCTTTTTTTAACCTTACACTCACTTGGTATTTCCTTCTTAATTAAGTTAATCAATAGTACTATCGATTCGTCCACATTACTTGGTGAGATAAACTTTAATGTCGCTAATCGCTTCTCTAGGCACTTTATTTTCATTAAGATTTTGTGAAGAGGAATAAAGAAACTACTTTTCCAACCGAAAGGCAAAACGCCTGATTTCAAGGACTGATTAAAAATATTTGAAATAACACCACACAGCGCGTCAGAGCATGATTTAAGTATACATCATAGAATTCAATCAGGACCTGGCGCAAAACCATATTTTAGACACCGCAAACCATGTAAAACGTCATTTTCTGAAATAACCAAGTGGTTTAGTTTTTTAAGGGCGGAAGAACCAAATTAATTATGCAAAACTTCAAGCTTCATCCAGATCAGTCAACTCAGTCAAGTTTGATTCAAGTCAGTTCGCATTTTAGGCTCGATTGTATGTAAGGGCTCCTATGAGAAATACGTTTTCACTCAGTTCAATTTTTACATTTTTGGTATTTTATTGCGAAAATAAACGAATTTTATGGGCGAGATATTGCTACACATTTAACAACAAGTCTTGCGCGTGCGGTAGCTTTCTTTCTTAACTCTTTCGTTTTGCAAACGTTGCATTTTACCACATCGCAGCCGTAACAAACGTATTAAACAATTAATTCATTATTAATCTTGTTATTATCTTGTTTTTCTAGAAAAAATTTGTTCAATATTGTTACGAAAATCCCAAATCCAGTTAATGCTAACTAATTGATTTTTGTAAGTAATAAATTCCTTAGTGCATATACGCGGCGCGTCATGCAGGTGCCGGCAGACGAAAAAGATTAGCAGAAAAGCAGGTTAACGGATTAAAAATGAAGGCATGAAGTTAGGTGATCGTAACATGCTTGTAAAAATGTATATAAGTAGACTATTTGCGGAAGGCAGAGTTAGTGCTACGAGAACATTGAGTCGTAAGAGAACATTCAAGTAAAGAGTAATAATAGTTGTGTTGAGAAAAATTGTAAATAATCGTAGCCTTAAGAATGGATTGTAAATAAAGAAACTTAGAGTTAAAAGAATTCTGAAATGCATTCCTCTTGGAAATAATATCCACGATCTAGTGATACGAACCGTATTTTAGAAAAGCGGAAATACGTAACAATATGTTAGAATAATATTTTTACAAAGCAGTTATCTCAACTTCTTTATGGTAATGAAGGCAAGAATTTCGTACAGTTTTCTTAATTTTGTTTGCAAATTTCTTACAACAAACTCAGGTAGAAGTGTTTTTCAGTATTCATTAACTTGAATACGGCATAGATTACAAGTTTAATATAATTATTTAATATCAGAATTTTTAATTGCATCGCGTGAAGCACATTTGATTCGGACAAAAAATTGGTGAATATCTCATACCAAGTGATTATTCTATTTAAAAGAAGGAAATCTTTAATCGCTTTCGCACGAAATTTAAATACCCACTTTTTCGTGCAACCATATATAAAACTAGTAAGAACATTATAGTACAAGAAGGCCGACCATTACATATCCTAGACTATCTCATCTAATACTCGTCATTTACTCGTTTTGGTAATAACTCAACAAAAATTGCACATTATTTCCATGCAAAGATATACTTTTCACGAAAACCCGCGTGTTGAAGGATGTCCTAAACATCGCATGGCATGATCCAAATTTAAATGTAAAATTTTTATTATTTCCCAGCTTCCGTCATAAAAAAATAGGAAATAGACTTTCTCGCCATTTGCTTTTCATGATTATTCCTATGTATATTACGGTCTGACAAGTAGACATATGTGAATATTAAAGCTAAAGTTATTTATTTTTGGTTAAGTTGCTATTATGGACCAATTTGCATCATAAAGTATTAAGAGTTAGAACTTTTTCTGAAGGGCTTGCTATTCATAAGAAATTTTATGAGGAGTGTTTTCCAAGAAATCGGTCCAAGTAGTTCAAATTTGGTCCATTTAACTTTAATATCAAATTATTATTATGAACAAAATTTTCATCATAAAACATTAACAAATAGGCATTTTTGGCATACAAAGGTTTACACTTCCTAAGAATCCTTACATTACGATGATATCCAAAAAATAGACCTATGTAGTCCATATTTGGTAGAAATGACTTATTTGTCAATTTAGTACCATAAATCAATTTTCACCATAAATTATTGAAAGCAAGTAAGAACACGAACAAGCAGGGCCGACCTTTAAATACCCTGCACCACATTGTCTGACACAATTCTTATTTTTTTATACAACACAAAAATTATATCTTGTTTCTCTATAGAGGCATATTTTTCAAGTCCGTAATTATGGGGAAACCGGACAAACCCGCAACCTAATGGAGTACAAGTTTAATCCTTACATAAGGCAGGATCCAAAAATAGGCATAGATAGTCCAAAATTTGGAGAGTTAATTTTTGTACGAAATTACTATTATGGGTCAATTTTCATCACCACATATTAAAATTTAGATTTTTCTTCTCTATAAAGGATCAATTTCGTGAAAATCCTTATTAGGGTAGGATCCAAAAAATAGGCCGAGATGATATAATTTTGATCATGAAGAATTAAAAATTACACCTTTGTGTCACCTGAACTTAAGTTTTTATTATATGAGAGGGTACTCATAAATTGCCCCAGCTGGTCCAATGCCAATTTAGAATGTCGAAATACTTAGCCACTTTTGCCCAGCAATTTTGAAAATTAAAATTTTTTTCCATATAACGAATTTTCGGAATATGGCGTTATATAGGGATTGGTCGAAAAAGTAGACCGATCCGAACCATTTTCAATAGCGATTGTCCTTGGATCAAAGCACGTCATTGTACCAAATTCCATTAAAATATCTAAAGAATTGCGACCTGTAGCTTGAACACAAATTTACATGGACAGACATCAGACGGACAGACAAGCTTAGATCAATTCAGATTATGATTCAGAATCGATCGGGATAAAAAGGAAGATGTGGGTGTATCTAAAGCCCTTTTACGGGTTACGTACGTCTGCACTAACATAATATTCCCTGTACCACAAGTAGCTTAGGGTATAATTATAACTCTTTGAATTTCAATTTTCACAGGAACAGTTCATTAAAATGGGGTTCAAGAAATTGCCACAGCTGAACTAAATTCGTCATCCCAATTCAGAATGTTAAAGTGCTATTAGTCAGCTAGTGTTGTTAGAAAATTGTGAATATTGCAATTTCTTTCCATATAACGACTTTTCAAAATAAAGCGGAGTGGCCCACCGGGCGGAAAAGTGAACCGATCTGAACCATTTTCAATAGCGATCGGCTTTGGGTCAAAACACGTCACTATAGTAAATTTGATCAAAATATCTCAAAAACGGCGATCTGTAGCTTGAACACAAATTTACATGGATAGGATCGGACGGACAGACAAATTTAGATCGGTTCCGAAAATGATGCTTATTTAAATTACTCCATTATTTCTATCAGGTTACAAATCGACAAATCGATATATACTATCCATATGCATTTCCATCGAAGAAATAATTTATACTTAGCTAACGTGGACGTATTTTTGAGTATTCTTTGACTTCATTTGCGAAATGGCGCCAAAAATATATTACATACCTGACGCAATTTAATAGATGGGCAGTTGCCATCAAAAGTGGGTTAAATTGAACCATTTGTACGGCTGCTCCCCACAAAAATGTTCTTTTATAAACGAAAATCTGGCAATGTTAATGATTCCTGACGAAATACAGCGAAACACAGTAGGGGAAAAGTTGGATGAATGAGGCGCGTTTTAAATCATGTTTGCATAGCAATAAGCGCTAATTTTGGGTATATTGTGACGAAAATAAGCGAGCAGTTGTACTAGGCAAAGTTGTGTTTATAGGACATGTAATAGTGCATGTTAGTTATCCTAGCGCCTAACAGGTAGACGCTTACGTATTTGTTAGAAAAGTGTACGAAAACAAATCATTATATGGCTTTTTGGCAAAGCGTAGTTCGGTAACATAAGTAGAAACTAGATCGATTTGTGAAACATATGTACTTGAAAACGCAGAGCTTACCCTTTGAGTTTCGTGAAAGGTAACAAAAATTGGCAACTGATCAGTGAGAAGAAAAAATATGTTGCTGTGTTAATTATATTTGCTCGTCAAGATGTTTTCGATCTGCATACTTTCTACTTTATCAGTAATAAGAAATGGATTCCTCGTGCCCTTCTCGTCACAGCACCTGATAGAACTGATTTTTCTTGTGTGTGAAAATCCCTCCTCTCTCGGGAGAGTTAAGTACCTCTAGTTTGGACTTGTAGGCGCTAAATGAAATTGCAAAGATAAAATACTCGCATAGGAGGACTGCGGAAGTGGCTGCAAGTTTAATTTAAAGTCTTACATCTTTAGGATATCGCCAGTATAAACGAAAATTGCATATAATTTGAATATGAATATTTTCTCTTTTAATCTTAAGCCATTTGAAAAGTAACTAAAAACAAATAAGCCAGTGTATGCATGTTGCGATACGTGTTCAATTATTTAACTTTTTCTCGATAATCTGCCAAGTAATTTTTCCCTTTATTTTCGGCTTGTGTTCGTCTATGCACTCTGCGAATTTCACCAAAGATTATTTGCTTTTTATTTTCATCTTTTTCCCCTCATTCTTTCTTTCTTGGGCTGCAACGTTTCATTTTCATTTGCAATGTCCTTTTAATGGCTTAACATTACACTTTAATTACTTTGATATATAAATATATGTAAAATGGGACTTTACATGAACGAGTGAGCTGAATACAAATATAAATATGTGAGTTAAAAATTCAATGCTTTTCGTTATAAGCATAAAATATTCACACACATATATATATAGACGTAACCGTGCAGTCATATAGAGTTGACGCTGCTTTTATTCTTTCGTTCCCGCTGTACTATAATGATAACTAAAAAAATAAAAAAAGTAAATGAAAGAATAAATATATGTGAAAACAAAAAACAAAAGAAATAATAATAAAAACAAAAGCAGCAACAACAATTCGTTCAAACAAATTCAATGCATGTTCATCTATACATACATTTTAATGTGCGAAAACTAGCATCGCTGCTGCTTGCATATACACACGTGTCGATATGCATGCATGTGACGTTTTTAAGCACTCTTTCAATTCTTGTCGTCATACACATGCAAACATCCAGCAGTATGGTATGTGTGTGTCATTGGCTTTGTGCTATTAGTTAAGTCAAAAGATATTTTTCGAGGTTTTTCCCCTTTTTTCCTTGAGTCTCTTTCTCTCTTCGGTTTGATTTTATGTCTTTATAAGGGATCACACGTATGCACATATACTTTTTGCTGTACTGAAACTAATGGCTGGGTTTAGCATTTATATTCTAGACTAATTGGCATGTTGTTCAATTTAAAAAGAAATGCATTTAGGAAATATCGTTACATTTGCATGTATACATATATATTTATATATGGCGTGTAGTTGTCTGTACATATGAGCATATAAGCATTCTGTCACAATATAATGACTATTAAATGCAAATGACATTTCGGTTAGATGTACATTTAATATCTAAACAATAAGCAAGCTATAGTCGCCCCGAAAAAATATCTGCTATAGTTAGCAAAGGTTTTGTCGAAAAATATTTTCATAATTTTCGGCATTTTGCAAACGTGTGAGTGCCTTTCTAATTAAAATCATTTTCGAACGTTATATTCACTTATCAAGTTAGAGTGTGCTAATCAAGTATTGAGTTTCTACCTCTACATTTTGCCTTTTTTCTGATTAAATCTGATCAAATTAATCGAGAATTTTTCTGAATTTAATAAAAAATTTTGTAGTGTTATCGGTGTCTTTGAAAGCGTTGTTACAAAGGCAATGGTAAAATTTGTCAACCCTCTCTTGTGCTCTTCGCAATGAAATGCATATAAACGAAAATGACTAACGACGTCGAAAGAGCAGAATTGAAAAAGAAACTGTTTCCAACGGAATTAAAAATCAATCAATGCTAAAGGGAAAGAGGAATCGTAATTTTTGGTTATTGAGAATCGGTATGAGAGTTCTTTCTCTTCTTCTGAATGATTTAACGAAAAAAGAAATAAAAAAATGAAATAAAATCTATCAAAGCATTTTAAGTAAAGCGCAATCACAATTTTTCTTCATCTCAATTCTTTTTCGTCTATGTGTGTCCCATAATCATATTTCCAGTACCTTTATACCATTAAGTTTCTTTTCTTTATGATATATTTAAGGCGGATTCCACATCTATTGTCGATTACTTATTTGTCGATTTCTGAAATCATTTAATAAATTTCATCAGAAATTCTTTCACGTTGGCGATATAAATTCAAAAACCACGTAAAGCGGATGCTGTACGTGGTCGTCTATGCAGATCTAAATATCTAACCGTAGATATGGTTAGATGGAATAAAGGATCTGACCGATATCCGCTTTTCCCATTCTGGACCTTTCGGCACCCACCACTATTATTTGTGGTAAGTTATGGCCTCGTATTTGACCCTTGTAGTGTCGAGTACCGTAGAATTGAACAGTAATTACTGTGGGTGGTCACGTAAAACCTATATCGACGTGCCAACTCACCTAGTCATTTACTTTCAAAAAAAATGGAAAACTTGAGAAGTCGCAACGATTCCGCTTTCCTTTAAAAAAACCATATACGCGGAATAAACTTTTCATGGTGTAATGAATGCGATGGCACGCAGCTCTGTTTCAGTTGTAATGCCAAAGAATTTAGTACGAGCGCATAGGGACATTAATGAGGATTCATCTTTAAGACGTCCAAGAATTGTTATGATTTTGTTTTGAAATATTACGGATGAAAGGAGGCTGATTTGCTTAAACTTGCAAGCCTGACAAAAACTATGTCAGCGTAACATAACATATTAAGTTTTAATTGAGAAACTGGGCGAGAAAAAGTTGCTACCAAGTGGAAGCATTCGCCAACCATTAGCTTATCAGCCTGGTTCCGACTTGCTGCGAAAGACTACAAAACGAACTTTGTGCATTGAAGATTGTCAAAGAATGCTGTGGCGTCCAAGTTCTGGAAAAGTACACGCTTTCTAAATTGATTTTCTCCAAAACAGATGACAGGAAGACATTTCAGGGCCCACAGAATTAAAGTGATAGTTATCAAACCAAGTGGCTACAGCAATAAATCGTTGTACAGAGGTATTCCAAGTTTCTCTATGTCTCTCCTTTCCTTTCTCTTTCACTCCCTCTTTCTTTCCCCTTTCTTTCCCCTTTCTTTACCAACATATCTGCATATGTACATTTTTTTGGTAGCTTTCCGTCAATTGAAGCAATTTGCAGCATTTGGATGCGAAAGATTTTTTCGAATGGCTTTTTCGTTTGTTAATTCATTTCATTGGTAGGCTGTACCATCTTCAAACGATTTGGATCGTTAACTACAAAAAACTATTATTGAACCCAAAAAAACTATATGCCAATTGCGATAGCGTGTGTATGTGTGTGGAAGTGTTTGGGAAAGACCCATTCTTTTATTATGCCCATCGATTCAGAATCGATGGTAGGATTGGCAAGTCATATGAAAAAAGTTTTTCCCAATTTTATTCTTTCTCGACAGAAACTACTAAGACAGATTATTTTGGCATAGTTAATGAATATGGAAGATTTGGCTAGGATGCGATAACTTTTTCACCTCATTCCCATATAACTAAAATTGGGACAAAATGCATGTAATTTGACATACAAATTTTGAGTACATAGACATAGTTTTGGGTTCCGATTTCAAAATAACATTTCCCGCGAATAATGGTACGTCTTGACATTGCTGAAGAGTTGTATTAGACGAAGCTCTTTAAGGCGTTTGATAGCTGAAGGGTGCATTTGATTTGCTTACCTTCACTCCTACTTAACACCAGCTTATTAACTTTTCGGTTTGTACATGCAATAAAATTAAAATAAAATAAAAAGCTACGTGCAGTAACCTAATGTTATGCATAAAATGTTATATTTACATTTATTATGAACATGATATTTTCTTTTCAGGGGACTTCTGCATAATTGTTATGCATAAAATTTTTCCAAAATAATTATCAGCCGAGCATTGTATGTGTATATCTTCGACTTTTAATTGCTTAATTCTGTCTTTTTCTGCTTTCTCCGTTTTGTTTATAATTAATTCTCATAAATTATCTTATAGTTCTCTTCCATTTTCGCCTCGATCCTTAATTAGAAGCATTTTACTTTTTAATAATTTCTTACTTCGTCTTTTGCGGTCGTTTTAATAATTTTCTCTTTTAAATGAAATTTCTGCATGTATGCTTATCACCAAAGAGTGTGTGAAATACCTTGCCGTTTGTAACACTCAGAACTGCCCATAATATACTTCTCGTATAATACATATATTTTTTGTTTATTTATCCGTTCGCCCCTTTGTCGATTGTCTTTAACGACAACCGCCAGGATCATAAAAATTGCGGTAGACAAAAAATTTAACAAAAATATTGTAACTTCAGGGCGACGAGATCACTATATAAATAAAATGCTATAGGGTGTAATGGATATTAGCTTAAGTTTTGAAAGAAAAACATTTGTTAGAGCGGGCCCACAAAGTCGTTTGCAAATCCGCGCACGTTAGACTGGAAAGTTTAACTTGTGTTGATGCTAGGTAAGAGTGTATAAAGTAAAAATCTTGCGCGTCATTAACTTCATTGATAAAACTCTTGTAACCCCACAAGACTTGTTCGTATTTTCTTGAATCATAAACAAGAATATGTTCATTGCGTAGCAAAGTTTACATTATTGATCGTCTAAATTCTAAGTCGGCTGCTTGAATAGGTGGTGACTAGCAAGAGGTTCGAGTCAATCCAATTAAAAATTTCTTTTTCCTTTCTCTTACATTTCGCTGTTAATTGGCAACTTTTGCGCACATGAACGCTTGCTTATCTCTTTTGCTTCTTATTTTCCTACTCGTACATATGGTCAGTCCTTAATTCATTGAACGATGCAAAGCTTTTACACTTTCTTCCTCCTTTTCTTCTTTTTTCAATTAAAAAGATTAATTTCAGTAACGAATATATATATACATCTGTTCAGAAAACTTTTGCAGAGAAACCGAAAAAAGAAAAAGACAAAAAGCATAAAAACAAAATGGCTCATAATTAACATACACTCTGTTAATTAAGCAAAAACGTTTGCAGTTGAAAGCATCAGCAATGATAAATTTTATAAATATTGATTAAAAGTATTTAAGTGTAAAGATAAGTGAATTACATGCAGTACAATTCAAGAATAACAAAAATTTAATTCGTTTTCGTCGAAAATAAGTTTAAAAAAAAGGAGGTAAAAAAATGTTAATAATTATGTAATAAAAATATTAATAGGAAAAAAAATAATAAGCTCGAAATGTGTTATCGATTTATCCATTAACGAGGATCGAGAATTTCAGATCTATTTTGCTGCGCGTAAGATCACATCTGATACACGTCGGACACGCTACAATGTTTCTACCTCCGTATGTTGCATCTGTGTAAAATTTTATATCGATTAAATGAGATCTCCTCCTATACATTTTTAAGTTGACAGCTTGGAGGGTGTCAAAAATACGTCCCAATTTTTTTTAAACTTTCATCTTTGGGAGTAGTTTTTAAGGTTACCTTAATGGCACCTACGAAAATCAATTAAAAGTTTCATATATAAATTTTTGGATATAATATTATTGAGACATTTTTCGTTACCTTGTCTTCTCATTTAATTTTTTTCCATTCCAAACAAATTTTATACAAATGCCGTGTTTGCCTACGATCTTTCCATTTCTCGGGAAGCTTCGTAGCTCCATCAGTCTAAAAATTTCTCAATTTACCAACGAAAAGCTTGGGTTTCAACAGCATTTGATTAAAGCAATCTAAGAACATCAGGTGAGCTTCGCAGGGACCGAAACAAATGGTGGGTGCTTCAGAACTTCCCAGACGCGCTAAAAATTTGACAAGAATTCTGGTTTTTTTGCGAATGGTGCTTCAATTGCTTATGGCACGGTTTGAATTATTCGTTTAATCGGGTTTGCAAACTCATAATATAGGATTTCTTCCCAACACCACCATATATAAAGCGTAACCCTACAGGGTGTGCTTTCTGGCTTCGAAATCGTTTGCGGCGGCTCATTCTTCTTTGACTACAATCCTTTTTATTTTGCACGACTGTGTATTTCAATCTCGTTGCGCTTCAGCAACGATGAATTCCACCAACGATATTTTTTATCGCCAATTGATTCGGTATACAAACGCCGAGCTGTTTCACATATCCAGCTTTACAAACAGGTTTAAATCCGTTTTGTGATCGATATTTGATACCTGTCGAATTACATGTCCATTCTGTTCGGATTTTTATAAGATTTCGTCGACTTTTTCTGTAAGTAATCGACCAGAACGAGGTACACTTTCGATATCAAGCAAACAGTCTACATGTTTTTGCATTCGACAACCTATGTTGACCGACAATCGTGAAGTTATTGGCGGACTTGAACAGCGTTTTCTCAAATTTTTTCAGTTTTTCTCATAGTAAAATTGCAAAGCATGCCGAGTTTGACACAATTGATGAGACGTGAAAGTGTCTTCATGTCAACAATACGCAGAAATGCTGCCTCGCAAATGCTTTTTTTATATAGCGCAGTCTACTGTTAATCTTGCCCAATAAATGATATCAAACATAGTACAGTGACAAAAATCTCTCAATATATTTCCATCACACCACCTACAGAAATACCTGTTCAGGCGTACAATTCATTTCAAGCTCACGCTTATCAAAATCATGCTTATCTATCGCAGAAATAGCGGCAAATTCCAATCTTCCATAAAATGTGGAACATCTTATATTAACAGATTCCGCGAAATAAATCATGCATCAGCATACAATTGTACCTATTGGTACCTATTGGTACAGATGTACAGAAGTTCAGATGTAGTTTTCGGCAGTCTCTGAATTCTAAAGTAATTATAAAAGGGTCAATGAGAGCATGTTATGCGCACAACTGGATGCAATTGGATTTATATATAAGCTTTAATAGAGAGCATAACTTTCTTGCTGGTTTCGTGTTCACTCATACATTTAAAAAAGTTTTCATTACAAAAAATCGAAAATTGAAGGGTAAAAAAACTTGTTTAGTAAATTTTGATAATTGAGCTGCATTTTCATAAATAACAAGAAACCGTGTAGTTCTTCATCAGTATGTTCCAGATGTAAGTTCACTTTTTTTCATTAAGTGTTAAGTACAATTATTTATACAACAGCATCTTTTTAACAGATGGGAGTAAATTTCTCCTTAATAAACATTTATCAAATAACGTTAATATTAACAGCGGGATATTTGAGATAAAGGTCGTTGTTAGAATTTACGGTTTTTGCAATTTTTTCTTTTATATCAATTTACCTCCTAGTCACAAGAAGTGAGGGGATACAAATTTTCTTATTCCGTTTGTAACAATAAATGACCTACAGCCCACTACGTAAACGTATGTATACGAGTTTCACTTCGCGTATCTATCGCTATCAGAATTCTAAAACACAAATATTGAATATCGCTGACTTCCCCTTATAAGATTTGGAGATAAGTGCTCTCTAACATAGTATCCCAATCATCATAAAATGCTTTCATCACTAACTAGAAAAACAATGGAGATGTCAATTCTACGTCTTGTCATATATTTGATGGAAAACTATGAACTTATAGAGATTTTATAAAAAATGATTCTAATTTGTTTACTAAAAACTGAATAATTTTCCTTCGTTCATAATGAAGGGTAGCAAGGATTCGCTTCAAAGCGAGCAAAGATTCTGTAATTGTGTTCAATGAATATAGTTACCCCAGCAAGCAGCAGGTGTTTTTCTCTGCACATATAGTGCTGTAGTCAAGTCTAAATAATGGCTATGAAAAGCTATCAGAATTGCTAGGTGGTTGGCTTGCTGGATGGCTATGTTTATATATATATTTTTTCATACGCATACATGCATATAAATGCTATAAATGATAAATCATTTGTAAAGTGAAGCTAATCAGGTAGAAAAAATAATTTCAAGCGTTGAAAATTTGGAAAATACTTTCCGAGGAAAGCAAATTTTCACGAAAACTTACAGCTGAGACACTGTCAAACTTTTGTTTTTGCAAAATCGAATTGGAAATTGAACTTGCAATTGTATTCTCGCAAGTAGCGAGAATTCCATTTCTCTATTTTCAAAGTGAAAGGGAGAGGTGATCAAAAGAAACGCTTTATATCTCCCTTTAGAACTAAATTGATAAAAAAAAACAGTATACTCTCTGGAAGCGGTCGTTTTGTTTGGTATAAATGAATCCATGCTGAATATGAATCGGTGTAATAAAAGTTGGATCTATCCTAAGTTCTTTTGGGTTGTACATATATCGGCATAAACTTAATAAAACCTTTATCCTGTGGTGTTTGTGGTGCTCAGTATAATTAAATTATGAGGGGCGGAGGCGAATCGTTATGCACTAGGTACAACAACGCGCGCATTTTCTTTGTTTATGAGGTATGTGGTATGAGGTAGATGTAGGCAAGTAGATGTATGCGGAGAAATAATCTTACACATCGCACGTTGCGGACGTATTATATACAAATACGTGGAAAACGTCTAGAGCATCATGTTGTGGCATCGCATGGCGTATATAATAAGTAGACGAAGCATAGAAGACAAGTATAGAATTTGTCCCATATAATATCGAGTCTGGGAAATCTGCGCGCGCGCTGTGGCCGTATTTTTTTTTTGTATGTAAAAATTTTGTAATTCCCTTTTTATTTTATTGCTGTTTGGGTGAGGGGCGGTTGTATTTCAATTTGTTTTTTCTATTTTTAATAAACAATTTTGAGCTAAACAGTTTTACAAAAGTGCAAGCAGTTATGATTTTATAAATAGTTGTTTACTTCACGCTCCGTTGATCTTCACTTGACAAACTTTGATTGAAGAGTGAGAAAATAAATCACTTGCGAGAGTTAGAAATCGAAGAGTCTCTCTCTTAAATAGAGCGAGAGAATTTTCGCGCTCTCAGCTCAACAATTGCCTTAAGGCCTAAACAATTACAAAAGTGTTTAAATTTATTTTATTTACTTTTAATTTTTATTTTATCGCATTGCTCTGCGTAGATATTGTTTTGTTTTTCGCGATTCGCACTCGGTGTTCTCATCAAAATGTGTCTTTTTTGCTCGATGGTTCTTGTTGCTTCCAAACATCTGCCATGGTTTGCGGCGTTTATAGTTTCCCTCTTTGTTTTTAATATTGTGAAGTCCGCGTGCTAGTTAAAGAGAACATTTTGTATACGCAACAAATTTTTTTTTTTTTTCTTTTTTCACAATCTCTATTTTGCCTGATGCTTTCTGATTCTTTATTTACGTCATGTCCAGCCAAAACCGCTCCTGATTCCGAGCGATTCATTAGCTTTTGGATTTTCGAACGTTATTAGCATACGAAATGTGCAGATCTAAATCCTTCGAAAGGAGTACGTTGGGCATGTTCCGGTTGCAGGCAGAGAGACATTGACTTTGATGAGCTTTTCACGGAGGCAAGGAATTGTTTTTCTGAATTAAGTGAACGTCTTATGACGTTGTACGGCACTTCATCTCCGTCTTCGCCTTAATCTTGTACATCTATTCATGTTGCTCGCCATCATACCTCTTCATCCTCATCGTCAACGATAAAACTTATAGATGTGCCATTGGCAAAACCGGTTAAAGGATCGAGTGTTCCATCTCTGCCTACCGAGAACACTAGCGTTTCCTCTGCCGTAAACTCAACTACAAATCAACTCGATACAAATATTGCAAAATATCGCAACACAATTGAGTTTGTCCGACATAATTTTTGTGCATTTATGTGTTTAACTATTCAAGTGCTACATGTTTAGGAATTTGAATAATGACGGATTTACTAAGTGTTACATATTTTGCATTAAAACTTGTTTTTTAAATTCCTTAAAAAATTCTCTTTCATACCTCTTTTTGACTTCTTTTTAATTTTCATAGAAGATTGTCTTCCAGTTAAGAGAAAAGCGATTGCACGATTTACAGCTTTAGTCTAGCCGCTGTAGGCGTGTCCTTTGATCAGCGTGGATGCATTCCGAATATGACGACTTTCCACAGCATATATACTTTGGAAGATTAAGAAAAATTTAACACGAACAGTTCCGTTTGTAGGTTTGAAATGAATTTTAAACATAAATGTGACAGAATCAAAAAGCTATGCAAAATTAGAAACATTGACACAAGAAACTAAAGGAAACTTGTGGTCCGGAAAGAAAAGCAGCGCCTACTCTTTTGATGAGTAACCTGAACGAAATATTCGACGAAATAGAACAGAAAACAAATTATGGGAAGATTATATTCGTCAATTCGTCAGATGATAGTAGATCTGAAGACTTGCAACAATTTACGAGGACGTCCATTACGAAAAAAGGAATAAGAAAACCTATAAAAAATTTCAAAAGCAACAAGGCCGTGGGTAACGAAGAAATACCGGCAGAGATCACAAAACTGATAAATGATGATTTCCCTTGACACCCGGCATAAACTATTTAATGAGATCTACAACTAAGGCATACATTCTGACTGGGTAAAATTATTATGGATCACAGGTCGCACCTCTTTCATGGTTGATTGGCTCATAAGGACTCTGCCTTCTTTCACTTTCTTGACATGATTTAATTTTTAAATCCCTTAAGCTAAGGTCACTATCAAATTGCCGAACAATTATGGTAGGCTCGCCTACAAAATACTTTCAACCAACTCCTCCTCAAAATCTACGCCAATTTCTGATAGTTTTTCTATCCCTTCTCTGAAGCTTGCAATGTGCTCTTTTATATATCAGCTTTAGAAACTTCTTGTACAGGAAATTTGCAATGGTGGACCTCTTCTTCTCCATTCCATGAATTTCTGCTGTAATATATTTCTTTATGTGATTGACTTGTGCGGATGTAACGCTCAAAAGACCAAGAACTTTAACAACTCGCTTGTGTTAACTTGTGTTGCCTCAAATTTAACCTCGCTGTCTTAATACCGCTTACCACTGCCCGCAGCTCTTGGTAACTGAGAAGGCTAATCACCTCGAGGTTCGCGTGCCATAGTTCATCGACTTCTTCGATACTATAAAATGAATTCGCGTGAACTTCTGCCCCTTTATTTTACAAAGGAATTGCTCTTTGTTACAAAGAAAAATTGGAGAGACAACTGCAAAGAATAGAGTAATTGATAAGTTGTGGCATTACGCGTAGTTAACAAAGAACAAAGAGTTGCCACGTTCGACATCAATTTATCTGAAATTTGATATAATCGGTTTGGGAAGACAACAAACGCTAAGTGAAAAAACTAACGATATCCATATGGAAATACGCTCAATACTAACCAAAGATTTCACTAATTATCTATAAGTAAACAATCGTTTGTTTTGTTTCTAACTTGCAGTAATTATTAGAATCTTTCGTGAAGATGGACTAACGTATGTAAAAAGTAACCTTGCTCAGTAGAGTAGAAGTTTCAATATCGCAGTTTTTGTGTGCCATACAAATGAAAAACTCCGCATTCACAACAAAGGTACATGTACATGGACAGAAGCATTGAGAGGTTTTAAATGAAATGTTACTTTCTATTTGACAAGTGTTGATGAATGGTTTTCGCAAGGCGTTCAGAAGCAAACTGACAACAATGTGTCAGAAAAAAATTTACGAGAGGCGTAAAAAAATAATTTTGCATATATATGCGTTAATATGAGAGCGTATATAAAAGATTACTTCAATGAAAAATTTCTACCGGTTATTTTACATTTTCGTTTTTTATTTTTTTACCTGGAGCTCTGGAAAAGCATCGTACAGACCAACAAAAATATTTTCCTTTTAAGCAAAATAATACAAAAAATAAACAAATAAAACCAAACCAAGTGTTGCAATGGCTTCATAACGAATCTTGAGTACCCATCATCTACCCCTTAAAAGACCTGTTATAAAAAAATACTTTATCTTAGCTCCGCTAATATCTTGTGTCATGTGTCTAATCAAAATATTTGTGGCAAACTACCAAAGAAAATATTTCTCTAAATGTGTTTTAATTCTCCTAAGCGAGCGTAAACAAATCAAAGCGTGTTCAGTTGTACCTCTCCACTTCAATATTATTCAATCCATGGACAGATAGAGAAATCAGTAGGTGGACTTTTCTTAGCAAGCGAAGAATTTTCTCAAAGTGTAAATACGTTTTGTCGCATATAAGTATTTTTTGTTGTTACAATCGATACGAAAATCAAATATCAAATTTGATGTTTTTTTTATATCTTTCATGGAGTGAAATATTTTACGAATCCTTTATGTTCAGTTGGTGATGGGAGTCGTAGTAAATACACTAGGGAGATAGAAGTACACTAACTTTTCGTTCTTTCTTCTTCTTTCCAAGGTTTCAACATAAAAGCTCTATCGACACCCGAACAAAATTTAAGAAAATGTTCGCGCATGTTTCCTTCGACACCACTGAGAAATAGCGATATTTATAATCACTTCCATGCTAATATTTTGATTCGTGATTGCTTCTTGCGAAACTGCGTGCGATAGGTAGATAGATCTTTGTGTAAGATAATTCCTAACAGATTGTTCTTGTATTTTCCATTGCCACAAATTCAGCAAGAATCTCAACTAGAATGCTAGCGGAATGACTTCAAGGATTCGAAAAGAACAGAAATGCGGCATTATAGTCTATTGTTTGAAAGGCACTCTTTTCTACCTTCCTTTATAACGTCAATAAATAAATAAGTAGGACAGATTTTTGCTTCAAATATATTAAAGATAAGAACCAATGAGGTGATCGAGAAAATTGTATCTAATACCTCCGAGAGCTAAGCCTATCAATTCGTATGAAATTATAGTACATTTTGTTATGAGATAAAACTTTTAGAGAACTCACGCAGTAGACTATATATTCGACATTTTCAATAAAGACCCATAATCTGTTCAAGGCTAATATGTCTCTCATGTGTTTTCCTTAAGCTGTGTTTTGAAAAATATGGATCACTTAAAAGGCGAGTAGCGAATTATTGCTCGCATCTAACTTGTATCTTCCCACAATTGTGTTTTTACGATCACCTGCAACCACGCTCTCTTTGCATTGCAAAACCTTGAAAATGCTACCAATCACTCCGCCATGGCAATACAAGTTTTGCTGGAGGATCATAAAATATATATATATATATATTGTACAAAATGTGTACAATATGCGTTTATTATTGAATTCGTGCCTTTCCCAAAGTTGTTGATAATATACGTAAAACACAATAAGTAAAAGTAATTTTAAATTCATTAAAACCCTCTTCAAAAGATGGATTAAATAAATTGCTTTAAGCTTACAAAGTGAAAAATAAAAAATGTTTACTTACACTTTTCTGATTAAACGCTTGAAATAACATTTTAGTGACTTTTAGTGACATTTCCGACAATGCCAGATGAATTTCTTCGACCCGATCCAATTGAACACCACATTATGCAGTAAATGCGTCATTTTATACTTTAGACGGATTTGTTATATGTAAACAAATTTACATAAATCGATTTTATCTTTTTTTCACCTTTTGTAGGAATAATACGGATAATAATAATCAATATCTTCTCCCATATAAAATTTGTAATTTTATCCTTACATTTGATCCCTAGATCTGTAACTTATTCTACACCACAAGCAGAAGAGCAACAAAAAGAATAAAAAAAATATTAAAAAAAAAAGACGAAAATTTAATTTTCTTCGATTGTTGACGATGTTATGCCTTACGTTTGTGCAAATAAACGAAAATTTCATTGTTGCCGATGTAGGACGATGTTACCCGTTACGTTTCTGTAAATAAACGAAAATTTAATTTTCTTCGTATTTTCTCCTTCTGTTGTTTGTTTTCTGTTTTATTAATAAGAACTTGTTTGCATATTATCTCTTGACACGTTGACATCATTTTCTTGTAAGCATATTATCTGTTCAACAATAAGCTTCACATTAAAGCAATTTCTTTCTTTTTACCGTGTCGATACAGCTGAAGTAGAGAGAAAGTATTGCAAAAGAAACGAAAAAAGTTCACATGAGTAATAGTAAAGTGTATATGACATCAATGACCATCTAAAGCTGGGAACGGCACGAACATTTACAGGAATATGAATGCAAACAGGCATCCAGGTACTCCTGCTGCTGACAATATTAAGCGTTGTATGTGTTGTCGCTAATGATAAGAGAAAACAGCCGCATCTATGGCAAGCTGCATATTCCTTAACTAGTAAGCACATGTATAAAGCGCATGTAACACATGATTGTGCTGATGGTGCTCTTGTAGTTTGTATAAAATTTTCTTTTTAAATAAATTTTTAAAATCCTGTTTTCATTTGTCCTTGCGTGCTAGTTAATACTGTATACTATACATGTGTTTGGAAAAAAAAAGAATTAAAAAAAAAAAAGGAAAGAGACTAAGAGAGATATTATGCTTCGTTTAGAACGACTCTTTTGATAGCTACTGGTGTTAGTTATCACAATGCTTTACCAAAAGCTGTAAGCGTTGTACATAAACCATTAATGTTAAAGAATTTGATTTTGAAAGTAAAGCAAATCTATCGAAAATTGCTATTTTCACTATTGAAATCACTGCTCAATGAATAATACTAATAATAAATGTTGACAAAGGATGTTATTAGATAACATTTTTTACTACTGTTAAACGATATTTAGTTTGAATTGCATAAAAACATTTATTTTATGTTTGTTTACGATAACAATTAGTTTAAAATATTTCATAATTTCACTTGCGTCTTATTCAAAATCAATCGCTCATAAACATAGTCTGGTCGAGACAACCTATAAAAGCCACACAAAACATCCGAAAACCATGTCGCTTCACCTGCGTAGCAGCTAAGCGGTACGCGCTGTTCTCTTGCGACTGTGGTAACAAGAGACAGGGCATAGTGAAGAAAGCCAGAAAGACCATAACTCTTTTAAAAATATGGTGGACATATTGTTGTGCTTATTACACAGTAACAAACGATTAGAGAGAGATCTTGCCTGGAACATATAAAAGTATGTAAGCAAATAAGCCTAAGCCATAGTAGGTCTAGAAAATTTTGAGTCTCAATATTCTCGCTAAACAGGTAGTAATTCTTCTTGGTCTACCTTTCTCTACTACGCAGTGTTTTGAATTAGTACCTTGGGGATACACGGATCGACGATGAATGTGTTATTGGTACATTTAAGTTCAATATTAGAGATAACCAACAAACAACAATATCTAAGGAGTAACGACGGCGACAATTCTTTTTAAATTGAAAAAATTTTACTTGTTTTTCAACGTATTTAGGCGATAGTAATTAAGACATCATTTCTTTATCATAGGTAAACTTTTGAACGGTAGACCAATACAATTAAATGAATTTCGCAAATTCATACTTAATTACACTTTAATAGGTTCCTAATCATTATTTTTCGATGTTACAAAGCCAAGTGAAAAGTCAGTATAACTCATAATCGACTCTTCTGTCCAGTTTACAGCATGAGGTACGCTTGCAATATTTTTTAAAAATATTTATTTACGTAAAGCCAGAACACCATAAAAGTTTATTGTATGTTGTCTGCCAGTCTGATGTCAGACTTAAGGTTTTTTTGTACGTTCCGTAAGGCAAAATTGTAATATATTGTCTCTTTGCCATAAGTTTTTTCATTGTGTGCATATGAAATTTTGTTATGTTTCATTCTCTCTCATTTTTTATACACGCACTAGTTACCATCGAAAGTTTGATGTCTTTCGTTGCCAGCAAACATGTGCCGTGTATTTAAATAAAATAAAAACGAGTATAAAAAAGAAATGAATTAAATGACTTTACTTTGAGACAGAGAGAAAGGACCAATGACAAGAGCAACAACAAATTAACGTTAATTTTTATTGAATGATTTATTATGAAATAAAGAAAAGCTCATTGCTGAACATGTACACGCACTTTTCCATACGGACGCAGAAGCGATGATTTAAAAATCTCTTCAAAGTAAAATATTTTAGTCTTTATACTTTAATAGGATCAGGAAAAAGAAAAACATTCGTTTCTTGTTAGGAAAAACAAAAGGCAAATATCAATAAAAAAACAAACACACGAACACCATTATACAAAAGAATTTACTTGTTAAGCAACAACAAAAAGTAAATATTTTTGACTATAAAACAAGTTAAAAGATTACAGTCGGGCAAGGCAGTAATTAAATATCCTACACCACTTCCGTCATAAAATATCAGAAATTATAATTTGTTCTCTCCTGGAATATATATATACATGGAATACATATATAATTTGATCTCTCTTTCCCTATCAATTCGAAGATGGGAAAGGGTCGGGAAAAATAGACATATATAGCCGAAGCTTACTTTACAGGAAACTTATATGTCGCATCGCCGTTTTGTAATTCTTTTTATTACAAAATACTACAAATCAGATCTTGTTACCATAAAACGGTACTAAAGTTTATATAGGAGAGATTACAAAAATTGTTTCGACCCGATCAATACACAATACTATGTTTTACTGATTTTCGTCTAGAGATGTTAAAAATAGCACCATTTTTTATATTACTATTCTTTCCAAAGAGGAAGTTATCTGGAGGGTGGTCGTAAAAACGACTCAATACAACCCATTTTCTACAGCATTCGCTTTTCGGCCAAAATATCTTCAAAAAATCTGCAGGGGGGACAAACAAGCGTAAACTATTACAGGAAGTGATCCTGAATGGATAATAAATGGGCTTTCTGTTGAGCCTTCCCCAAGCCTTTCTGCTTCGTAATATACTCGTACCGTGTACGTTATAAAAGCGCACTGTGTCTGCACAAAATTTTGTGTGCCTGGTTGTGCGCTTGTTGTACATAAATTGCCAGCACTGTTGTTATTATAATTTACAAATTATCACGACAATATTAAATGGTATTCAACTCATCAACATGCAACACTTCAACACATATGCACGCAGATTACGAGATCCACTTAAGTTTATTAGCTACAGCTAGCAGCAATCAAACCACCACTCAAATTTCTCGCATAACCAGCACTATCATCAACACCATGAGCACAGAAACCTCATACGAGTCCGCAAACTTTGATCCAACCATTTTTAGTGGTTTAATATATAATTTTATACGCGCATATACTGATTCCCGTACTTGCTTATATGTGCATTAGCAACATTGAAACTTGCAGTTAAAAAAATTACAAAAATTAAAAAAAAAAAAAATATAAAACTAAAAAGTGCTATATGTGCCCAGTCTTGAATATTTACGAGTCAAAGTAGAATATGTACCATACATATTGGCCCTTTATTGCATAAACCGATTAATTTCACTTTTTGAAAAATCTTAAATTTAAGTATCAAAGCGCTTGTTATAGTCATAACTCATTATATTTATAATAACTTTGTTGAATAATAAAGATTAACACCTTTAAACGACATTTTTTAGCAATTGAGTAATAAAAAAATTGTTTCGGAGGCCGTTTTGATTAAAGCCATACTCTAAATTTAAATTTTTTAGTTTTGCAAAGTTTATCAGAATTAAAGTAAAATCAAACACTCGGTCACAGTTTAATTGCCACAGGATCAAGTGATTGTGAAGTCACATCAATTGTAATCAAGATGAGTGAGACTAACAATAATGAGAACGTAGAAAATAGTAAATCATCTGATAGGTTTTCAATACGATTTATCAACAGAAATTTTGGCTCAAGAATATGATGATATGATTTTCTTCGAATTCTTGTGATTGTAAAAGTAAAAATACTTCAGTAAACACAGACATGGGTACGAAAAGGATTTGCAATTTTGATAATTGGGCCCGAAATTTACAAAAGCGCAAAAGAATAAAAGGTTTGTCATATAGGAATGGAAGAGGAAGTTTATTGCCCGCAAAACCATTTGTCATGTCATCAGAAGTGCACTCGAAAAATTCTTCAGGATGAACGAGAGATTGACAAAATTATTTTCTGAAGAAGTTGTATTAAAGTTAAAGATGTAAAAAATAATCTAAAAAATGAAGCCCCATTTGGCTACCCAAGATGTCTTTTTAACAAAATCTTCAAAAAATGTAGTCATTAACAGAAAAGTAACAGTTACAACATTTCCAGTAAAACTGGAAAGGTCTATACCCGGGCTCATGTGACTATAATAAAGACTAAGAATTTACTGCCATTAATGTGAGGAAATCTATGCCAGGTAGATCGCAAGGTTTGAAAAATGTAGATCAGCCTTTATTATATCATAAAGGTACAACTGTGTTTGTCTCAGGAAAACAGGAGAGACCTGGCACATGTCAAACAGAATTACAATAGAAACTTGACAAAAAATCGAAATGACGAGTCCTCCCAAACACCCAATTATAAAAGCATCACTTACATTGCCGATGAAATAATCATATATAATATTTTATAACAGAAAAATCTGTAAAAAAATCTATATAATAATTACCTAACCTGCATGAGTAGCCGAGTAGGCGAAACGATCGGTTCAAATTTCAACTGCGGTAGAGTGTTCAGTACAGACGAGCATATGATCTACGTTATTCTATATTCTTTATAAATCCATACTTTGTGCATTTATTCACAAGATGTGTAGATAATGAAATAAATATTATAATACACACTTAATTTAACTTTATTATTTTTTCCCCTTGCAAATCGATTAGCTTCACCAGACACGAAAAATTGTAACGTTGCTGACGAATATTGTTTGGCCATTCTTGCATATTACTTCCATATATGATTAGATGATAGCTAAATGTGTATTTTTTCATTCCACAATATTTTTTTTGAATTTATATTAAAACGGGAATTTTAAAAAACGGTGCACATTATGTCATCGCATTTGTCAACTTTTCGTTTTATGGCGTTAATGGATTTGTGCAATGAACGGCTCATATTACATTCAATACGCTTAGTGCCAGAAATTTACCATCCTAGAAATGCACGTAAGTACATGGTCAAAATTTCGTCCATTTATATGAAAGCACACAAGCTCATTGTGCTTTGAGACGGATCCGCTTTTTATTATACCAAACGATTTAAAAATCATTCTATCCTACACAATTTGTGGCGCAAGATGTATTAAGTTTGTGCGGACTTGCGTAACACCTAGAACGTCTAAAGATAGACCCACCGTTTATAGCACCGATCAAATCAGTTTCTCAATCGATCTCGACTTTTCTGTCTGTGTGACGTCTGTTCATATATTTTTATGGTTCAAAAAATTTTTGAGATTTTGTAATGAAGTTTGGTATACTGACGTGCTTTGACCTAAGGACGAACGCTATTGAAACTGGTTCAGATTAGCCCAGTTTGTGGAACGCTCCACACGTAACGCGTCATTTTGAAAAGCTGTTGTAGAGGCAAAAATTACAAATTTCAAAATTTTTCGATAAACACTCAATGAGTAGTAGTATCTCGATGTTATAAATTGGTATGAAAAACTTGATTGGGTTGTGGCCAAACGTCTCATATCACCGCAATGGCAAAAAGGTATAATGTTCAATATTTCTTGGTGAAACTTGGTTCATAATAGTTAATTGACAAAGAAATTAACTTTACCGAATTTGGACCATGTATGTCCGAATACCATATACCGCATATGGTGGTATGTACCGAACGAAATGTAAGTTCTCATACGCCAAAAAGGCATCATTTTAAATGTTTTACGATGAAAATCCGTGCGTGGTGGTAATTTGACATAAAAATTAAATGGGTCAAATTTGAACCATAGAGATGTATTTCTTGGACTATACCACACATAAAGTTTCTTATGAATAATAAGCCCTTCGCAAAAAGGTTTAATTTTTTGTACATAATGATGAATATTGGTCAGTAGTAGCAATTTACCAAAAAAATTAACGATAGGTAACTTGGATCGTATAGGCACATGGAGAGAAAGTCCAATTTCTAACTTCTTATGACGGAAGCTAAAAACAGTCAAATTTTCGGGAAATAAATTGAGTTTGCTACATTTGGATCACGTCATGTGATGTCTCGGGCATCCTACAATATGCGGGCTTCCACAAAAAGGATGTCTTTGCATGAAAATAATGTGCGATTACCGAAAGGGCTAAATGACTGTACTGTGCAAAGTGGCGTAGGGTATATAATTCGTAGATTTCCTAAAAATATGTAAAAAACATTATAGCCGGACTGGGCTAACTATTAAATACCCCACACCACATTGTCTAACGAAATTCTTTTTTTTGCAAAGGCCACAAAAATTACACCCTGGTTTTATATGAACTTACTACTACGGAAGTGCATATTAAAAATTAAATCTGCTTGCTTATAAAGGCCTTTTACTTTACCTCTTTCTTCATATAAGAAAGGTTGTTGCCAAGGCGTTCGAAAATTGAGGTACGTGTTCAAAATTCAGAACAGATAATTTTTATATCAAATTACCATTGTGGGTCAATTTTCATCAAAACATAACAAAGCTTAAAAAGCAAAAATTTTCGTGAACATGTTCGCTTATATAGGGTGGAATTCAAAAATGGGTCTACGTGGTCCAAATTTTGTGGAGATAATTTTTATATCGAATTATTTTTATGAGTTCATTTTCATCATAACATATTAAAACTTAAAATTTTCTGGCCGATAAAGGGTTAATTTTGGTAAAATTCCTTATATAAGGTGGGATTTAAAAAATATGCCCAGATGGTCCAAATTTTGTTCAGTTCATTTTTTTGTCTTAAATTACTACTATGATCTACTTTTCATCAAATTAGACCTTTTTGTCATACGAACTTCGGTTTTCGCTATAAGAGAGGGGATGCAAAAAATTTCCCTAATCGGTGCAACGACTTCACGCCAATTTAGAATACCGAAATACGATCACTTAGCCACTTTTATTAAGAAATTTTGAAAATTGCAAAGTTTCTTCTTATAACGACTTCTCGAAGTAGAGCGTTATAAGGAGAGCGTTCGAAAAAGTGGCCCGATCCAAACCGTTTTCAATAGTATTCGTCCTTGGGAGAAACTGAAAATCTTTCGGAAATTGCGACATGTAGGTTGAACACAAATCTACACGGGCGTCCATCAGATGGGCAGACGGACAGACACGATTGGCTTGGATCGATACGAAAATGATTCTGAATCGATCGGTACAAAAAGAGGCGCGTCTAACTCATATACTTCAGGGCATTGCATATTTCCGAACAAACATAAAGTACGCTTGTACCGCAAGTGGTGTGGGGGAAGAAAATAAATCAAATTAAAATTTATTATTAGCGCAGTCATATTGTTGCAAACAGCCTGCCTTGTAAAATTTTTTTGCAATAAATTTCCCTATAATGTGGTTTAGGGATGCTTAAGCATAGCATGTATGAGTAGGAAATCCAAACAACGAGAAACTAAAAATACGCAAAATAAATAGTTCTTTTAGGCAGCGAAGAGGATGATTTCAGATTTGAGCTGTTCCCACATAATCTCGAAGAGCAACCCGGTGAACGCGTACGTATCTGTATATCTAAAGAAGCCCGATTACATTCAATCATATAACTGTTACTGTGTATAATCCTGTTCAAAAAATAAAGGGAATTTATCTTTTAGATATTTGAAAAAATTTTGGTGCAGACTAACGTAAATGATGTCTAGGATCTAAACGATATGCTGTTTGACGTTCTAGAATTAACGCCATCTGGCCACAATACTTTACGAACACAGTTAATATTTCGACTTGCTTTAACGCGCTTCTCGCTTAAGTATTCAACTGTTTCTGGGTCGCAGTCGCAATTGATGTGTCCGCACCAATAAATATGCACTTAAGATCATAATCACCTAATCACACTGGCGAATAATGTCGGTTTCCAAAGAAATTCAAGTTTCAAGCCAGCAAACCGAATGATACGAAATGTCTGCGATATGCCACCACCGTGGAGCTGTACTCATGTAACAAACAAATGTTGAATTGACGTTGGAAACGCATGCAAACACAAAACCTAAACTTGAACATATCATCAAATCTTTACAATGCAGTAATTGCGATGAATGAGTCTCTTAAACATACAGATACTTATGTAAATGACATATAGTATAATAAAAATATATCAATAATTTTTTACAAACATGTCCTTTTTATAAACGCATAATTTTTCAATCAGTTGGTCTCATTCATGCTGAATTTGAAGGAAAACCCCCGAACACAGGATTTTCCGTACTAGTAGGCTACCCAACGCCAGTATTTGCAATAATAATGACTACTCTCGGGTAATTATGATAATTAAAAATTCCATATCTCATGAAAATCTCTGTGGTGGCTGCTGTTGTGTCACAATTCGTGGTTTTGCATTAAGCTAATGAAGTCTTCTGCACATTATGTAAGGACGCGAAATACAGAAACGGAAAGCGTAAGAAAGAAAAAGTCATTGTTACACTTGTCAACAGTGTTTTCTTGGGAGAGAGTTGGGATTGAAATAAAAAAAGAAAAAACCCTCAATTTGTGTCACTTTTGCATGATAAACAGGTCATACAGTCACTATGGCCTACGTTCGTGTGACTGCGACCTCACGCTTGAACAAACTTTCCACTCACTAACAATGTCACATAAATATTTTACTATAGATATCATGATGGAAAATGGAATTGTGCATAAAAATCCATAAGTGGTTTCTCATGCATTTGACATGTTTCCATTGGGACGCACCATGTTAACCAATGATAGAGATAAAATCACAAAAAGGAAAAAAAAAAAAAACAAGAAATGAAAAATACGTTTGCAAGCACTCACACACAAACTAAAAATTTTTATATATTTGTTGATTGCACATATTTATACAAATAGATACGCAAAGCGTACATATGTACAGCTTTTCATTTGTATGCGAAAACCGACATGTGGTGCATTACAATCTCTCCGCACGAAAATATTGTTAAAACTAATACAAGCACTCGTTACGGTAACAGAATTGTCATGGAAATACGCTGGTATCCCATCCTGTCTTTCCTACTTACCATTAGATCGAGCATCATAGTTTCAGCATGTTGTGTGCATAACAAAGCAATTCTGCATAATATTAATTCTGAATAGTGTCCTCTTTGCTATCTTCCTCTCGAACTGTTTGCGCTCGACATATAGCGACAATACACTTCTTTTTTCGAGAATTTCGAGAAACCTTCTACTCTGGCACGAGACAAATTCTAAAAACAAAAATTGATTTGCATTGGCACAAATAATACGTCCGCAGTGAAATAAATACTAAAATAAAATAAAATTAGTCCGCTACAGAATATGATTTTTAAGAAAACATATATTTTTTTAAATTTGACTTTTATGTTTGTTAGCCGTTTTGTTCAATCTCGAGCTTTTAGCGAAAATTTATATAGTCATTGAATTTACAGTTGTACCCACTAACGTTGGAAGTTATTTGACGCTACAAGTCTACATTCAATGGTTTTCGAATAGCTTGTGCCCTTTAACTAACAGTTGGGTATCAGAAGATTCGATCACAGCTGGCAGTGAAGACTTGCTCGATTTTTTCATATATTTACAATTTGTTGCTACAATTGCTAACAGTAAATTTCTGCAATTGAATGCTCGTAGCTGGTCGGAACTTGTCATTGCTATGCTTGAATATAACTGCAGTTTGGTCGTCATTCATGATTCATAGCATTTTGTGAATTTTATTTGTATAAGTTTAGCTGTTACCGTAACCTATTGTTATTATATACAATAACAACGGCAAAAGTTGTTTCGACTTTTTTAAATTGCGGTCTCACAATAAAACCAACGCAATATTCGTATGTTGGCTGGTGTAGTTATTCCTATATATAAAAAAAAAATGTATTTGAGAATTAAAGCCGTCAATATGTGTTTTCATTTTTTTATGTTTATATTTAACTTCTTTTAAAAATCTTTCTTCATTTTTTTCTTTTTTTTACATAAAATTTACTCAAGCATTAGACATCATTTTAAACTACACTCTAAACACCATTTTACACTTCATTGATTTCTTATAAAGTTAGTTTCTGTACAAATATTTACTTGTATACCGCATCAGTCAAGTTTTCTTTTTTCTTGGTTTCTGTTTCCTCGTCTCTTCCAACGATTTTACACTCGCTGATTCTGAAAGGCTTTAATGGTATGTATGTTTAACCTCGTCTAAGTAAAACATCATTTAAGAGATGAAGGCTTTCTTTCTTACCTCGCATGCTTTCTATTTTTTTCGTTTTTGATTTTATTCTCTATAATTTTTGGAAGAAAATTTTTATTCACAAATGAATGCGCGATAGCGATATAATCATTTTTTGTTCTTTTTCATAATGTTCACCGGAGATCTGATAAACTGCATATACAGATTTCAGGAAGATAAAATTTATAATGCATTTAATCGTATCGTCAGATTGATCGTCAGTCTTTTGTTGGCGCTTTACACTCAAATTTTTACTAAACAGAATACTTCGGAATATTTTTCTTCGCATCTTCCTGTTGTGACGAGCAATCCGACATTATGTATGATACCTTTACGAACTTTTATGAAAAAAATAATGAATGAAAACACGCCCAAAGTTTTATGCAAGCATTGAGCATCTATTGTTCGCTCTGTGAAGAATAAAACTTAGTTTCTGTTTATACTCAACGGTGACGTTTACAACACCCAGAAGGAAGCTTCAAAGACCGCATGGAAATGCTTCCGAATGCTTCCGAAAGGAGGCATTTGACCAAAATCAAATCCTGTACCGCCAAACCCTGTCCGTCTATTCGTCTGTGTAATTGCTTCAAATTCGGCGGAAACATTTCAAACTCTTGCAAGCATGTGATTGTTGAAAATCGGCTAAATCAGTGAAGGGGCACATTGCAGCGCCGCGTAACTCGAGAGCATATGTGTTTTCTAAGAGAAAAAAAGTTTTTTTTATTCTTTTCTCAAAAACCTATAAAAATAATTTTCAGAGGGTACACATGGGATTTTGATCAGACTCTTTTAAAAATCAATGTCGTTTCTGCCGGCCGTTAAGCGACAGTGGCCGCTGATTATCATTATTCTCTTTAGTTACATCGATTACGTAGCACAATTTACCAAGGTAAGGATTTACTACCGACTTGGGAACTTTCCGGCTTGGTCTGTCTCCCTCTATTAACCGAAGCTCTTTGTCGTCATCGTTAGTCGTTTTATGGTGGTCGCTATCAAGGGTGTCGTTAATGTCTGAAGCTGTCTGCTCTCTTCATGAAAAATTAATCAAATTGAAGGCATATAACGAGACACTAAACCTTTGCACTTTGGAAAGTATGCAGGAGGCCAACACCAGACGATTGGCCGTGCCATACGAGAAACGGTTCGCCGTGGTTACCAAGCCCTTTGCCTGCGCCTTAATAAAGTCAGTGATTAATTTAGGTTGTTTGTTAATATTCGAGCACCTTATCAAGTTCTTGAGCAGAAAAATTCAAACGATTTTCCATATCTACTAACGTCGATTGCCAGCTGGAAAATAATGTCCAACCAACCAAAACTGTGTAACATAGCGAGCATTGAAATTTATTTCGTAAGCGAGAGTCTACACTCTTTTAAAGTCATCTGATAAAATTTAATTAATTAGTTAAAAACGAAAGTAAGTGAAATATTACGTGAGCAAAGTGACTGAATGGGTTTTTAATGAGTTGTAAATCATATAACCCAACTGAAACAAGGCGATATTATTAAAATGCACGTACATAGAAATCTATAAACTATTTTGACCAAAAATTTTAGACTATGCCTGGCGCCGTTTATACTAGCTTTGCTAATTGGCGGTAGTCAAAGACCGATGATGAATGAAACACGCGTTGCGTCGATGAGCTCTATCCTGCGGAGAACATGACATAATGCACGTAACGTATACATATATATTAGAAATCATACTTCTCATAATTTGGCTGCACATTGTGAACAATTGTGGAAAGTAAAATTCATATTTACGTACCTTGTCCTATTTGTATATAGTTGTTTGATAGCTGTGGACGACTGAACTCAGTCTAAGGAGATAATCATGACGCGCAGAGGGACAGGAAACGAGCAAATCATTGCATTTATTAATTTAATTATTAACTCATATATGCGGAATTCAGCTACATTGTAGATTGAACTGAATTAATGAACATTGAACAACAAACTTTTAAAATGTTGCATTGTGACTATACGGTAAAGAGACAGAAAAGAAACTTATTTACACAAAAATATATATATAAATAAATAAATAGAAATAAAAATTATTTAGAAGAGGAAAATAAGATATGTGAGTATCTAGCCCAAAAGCACACTTTCAACCGATACACATTGAGGTGAGGGTGTACTCTTAAAACTACCCAAACATACGAAGACTTTGCAGCTGAGTGTAGTAATATTGTTTAGTGCATTAGACCGGGCAGCAGTACGACATTGAAAAATTACGGGCTTTACTTTAAGCATAACATCGGTAATGCTTGACTATCAAAAAGAGTTGGTCTTGCTGTTTACACTGTTGGGAGGTACGCGTACGCTTTACCGCCAATAGTATACTTTCTATGCTCCAAACAACAGGCTTCCGAGGTATACTTACTCATTGCAAGTTGCAATGCCAAAAAAAAGAATACATTTTTTTCAAATTCTTATATACATAATATTAATACATAATGTACGCAAAATATGAGAATAAGAAGAGATATGTAAGTGTGACTAGAAGCAATGCCCACACATGTTTTGATTTCCTTGCATTCTACACTTAAAATACATTACGTTTTTCTTTGCAAAGAAATACGCGGAAGAGATACTACAGACAGATACTTTTTGATAGAAAGAACTTTGCGAATCTGTTCAAACTTGCCTGTCTGTCCATCTGCCTGACTTACGGTATGCATGATATCTGTTGTTCGCGCTTGCAGAAATTTAAAGCTTGACAAACATATGACTCACGGCCGCAAACTAACTTTAAAATTTTACCTAACTGGGCGAAAACAAGCATTGTTGTTCAATTCAAACTTTTCGTGACATCTCCGTATCGCTGGGTTTCTCCCAGGTGAGTCACCTTGGCCCTTTTTTGTTTGTTTTATTTATACACGACCTTCCTACTTGTATTCGTGCTAAAGTACTGATGTATGCTGGCGATGTAAGAATTTTTCGTACGATATATTCCACTGCAGAAGTGGAATCTTTGCAGTCAGATCTGAACGAGAGTGTCTCTTGGTGTTCCAACATTGCGATGTTGTTGAGCCAAAAAAAAAAAAAATGCAAAAGGTAACCCTTTTCTTGGTGCGATGTGTTGCCTATTAATTATTACATTGGGGATTGCGTCTTTGACTCTAGATTAGAATTTAATCAACGTGTTGAAACAATCACGAACGAATGCAAATCACTTATGAAGATTCATGAAGATATGAAGTAAGAGATTTCATAACCCTTACATAACCAAAAGACTTTATACAGGGGCAGTTAGTTAAAGTACACTTTGGTTGTCTGGGCACTAAACTACAGATGCCATATTCGGTTTGTTGAATACGTTCAAAGAAGTCTTTTAATTTTCGCGTTGCTTGGATTACACAGATTAATATTAATTACTCTTCCCACCTTAGAGAAAAGACGCGCTTGTCTTTCGTCGTTAAGCTAATACAGTATGATATTTGCTTCTCGAAATTGCTAAGTAGGTCTTGTAGGTATACTCGACATTATTTACCCTGCAGACTATCGCATTGCAAGACTAATTGTGAACTTCATAATCCATTCCGTTCTCTTCGCCGAATGTTCAATGACAATTATGATTTGTGTGATGCTACCATAGATTCTTATGAAACTTATTAAGACACTAACTACTATATCTGTCGTATCTACACTATTCATCATCGTATATGGGATAAAATTGTTGGGATATAAAGCGGACTATATTTAAAATCGAAATTGTTATTGTTGTTTATTTTTTATCATTAGTATTACAACGAGATTCTTTGTAGTCGTATGTTGCTTGTAATATTATATTGTTTATAATACTATACTGTAATGTAATGTGATATTGTGATCCTAATGCAGATATGTGTTTGGAACGGGCGCAAACAATGTTTCGTATTGAGACTAACTTTCTATTTTGTATTTGCATCTTTTTCTAAATTTTCTAATCTATTTTGTTTTTCCAAAAATGTTGCAGAAAACTTGAACAATCAGATCCAACAGGCAAAACATTTACTAAAAGGTAATTGAATATTAAAACTAACATATATGCAGTTGGTATCACGGATTTTATTAAGCTGGCCATTGTGAGATATCTTGATATTTGGATTGCGGTGAAATTGTCTTTCATATCACGATGAGTTCGCACAGCATGATGACGATGTTCATATCTTTAGAAAAATGAAACTTATGCCATAAAAGTGCTTCAATTTCAATTTAACGTGTTTTCAAGAAGATTACAATATAATTTATATAACTGTATACGCTCAAATACACATTTATGTGTATGGTGTATAAGGAATTGCTCACGCATGCTCACACTTTGCATGTACGAGCACGCAAGTAGGCTCAGAGAAGAAATAACTTGTAAGTATTTTAACGAATCTATGTCGAAATTGCCTTTATGTATATGTGTATGTAAGCTTACAGACTCTCTTCCCAGGCAGAACTAAATAACAAGAATGGCCAAGACATTTTTCAAAATAGTACAGACCTAAGAGATTTTTGATGTAGCTATTGGTAATAACGGTTGCAGCGCCAGCTACGCAGCCACTTCATTTGCTTTGTCTTTCGTTTTCATTATTTGTATAAGTAAAAATTCATAGAAAAGTCTATGGGATAAAGTTTATCTTTCATATTTTAAATCACTAAAAAGTATTGTTAAGAAAATTAATCGAGAGGTCCACCATAATCAACACACTTAGCACCATGTTACGGTGTGTACCATATTCATGTTAGAATTAACGCATCTTTAGGCAGACAGTATATCTTCATTTGAGGAATGTACAAAATAGTTTTAAACATTCTGTCTTGTTTACCTTATGATCAATAAGCGTAAAACCTCAAAAAAGTGAAAGTGGAAAATTTAATCACTTATAACTTTGTGTGGCCATAGCTGGCTTTTTTAATTTTTGTACACAAATAGTAAAGTTTTCCGTAAAGTAAATGCACAAAATTTCAACCTCCTATCTTTCATAATTGGTGAGTAATGAAAAAAGACGCATATATCTTTGTTTAGAAGAACGGAGTTGCATTCACTTTACGCTTTGTTGCGGGCGTCTCCTCTGGTCGATATGGCTCATTTTCAGCACCAATCTGCATGCAGGCGTCCACATTTCCCATTTCATCATCAATATCAAATTCGAAGTCCATATCTTAGTTTTTGCGATTAGAAGAGTGTCAGCAAAGCACACCACGTAAGCACACAGACAGACAGAAATGGCTTCATTTATTCAGAATTTTACGCTGATCAAAAGTATATAGGATCTCTGAAGATTCCTTTGGTGATGGGTATAAAATTGCTTCATTCAAAAGTAAAGAAAGTTAAAACACAAGTGTGTCGGAAGTGTGAACGTTCAGTTAGCCTCTTCTGATTATATGATATCTGATGTAACACATGAGAAGAATAAATTGTGGGTAATCTTTATATGATTTCTTTTCTTTTCTTTTCTTTTCTTTTTTCTTTGTTTTAATACATACACAAAAAATTATGAAACTGTTGTTTTTAATCGCCTGAGTGGCCGAGAAGGCAAAGAGTCTTGACTCAACTCAATGATCGTGGATTTATATCTCAAGTGCGGTTTAGTTTTACAATAACGCCGATAGCCCTAGATGTTAGATGCGCTTTAAGACTTTAGTCTTGGGATTTATACAATAATAATTAGTTTATAAAAAAAAGGAGATACAATAAAAGGAGCATAGTGCTCTCATAAACGATGTACTTACGCGTCTTTACGAGTCTACCTATGCTACGTTCCATATTTGCAATGACCGGTAACCTACTGCATAGAGATAAGGGCTCATAGATAAGGGCGCACTGAACATTCTGTGTTTAATTTTAATGACAACATTATAGCAAAAAAAAAAATTATTTTGGGCTCGAACTTTTGCTTTAATTTTATGGTTTTCTTCGTCGCTTACTCTATATAAGGTAGTCATGTTTAAAGAAGAGACCTTTTGGCAGAAAATGCCTTTAATTCTTTTCTATATATGTTCGTTGGCATTAATTATAACATATCTCACCGTTTATAGAATTTGGATTCAGGAGGAGATTCAGAAGGCGGCAGAAAGATGTTCGCTCCAGTCACAATTAGTAAGCTAATATGGTAAGCCAATTAGATTCTAATACTTCTATAATATTTTATAACATATTATATTTGCAAAGGAAAGGATAATTATCATCAATATGTCGCTTACGAAAAATAGACGAACAGAAACATGTTTGATATACTTGTGGTTTTTCTTTATTTATTTTTCAATGATGAAATTTTTGAAATTAGTATCCACCTAAAAGCACAGAATTATATATATATAGGCTTTTGTTTTGTAAATGTTGTGTGTGACATCATAGCAAGAAATCATTAGTAGAAGTTGCGTCAACACAAATAGAAGAGAACGAAGGACACAGGCGTTTAATGGCTGTTAATTAAAAGCGCTACGACAATTGTCGATAACAGAGACCCTAAAGTCCCTGGGATAGGTACTACTTCTTAATTCGAACAAATTCTTAAGCACTCTTATTATGTAGTTATTTCTGCTCTTACCTAGTAAATTATATCAAACAAGTGTAGTTCAAATACTTACTTATGCAAATTCTTATACGGAAATATGCGTATGTAGGCACGAATAGGTCTCTATATTTCTATATTATAAATCTTAATAGATTTTCAGATTACCTAGTAAATTTCGCTGAAAGTCATAGCAATTTTTATATCAATTATATATATGAAGCGAAAAATATGTAAAGAAAAAGAAATATGCTAAAGAGGATTTGCTTCATAAGAAGAACTCAAATAAATGATAGATAAAGTTCATATGTTCTTATATATTGTGTAATGTGTTCATGTGTGGTAGTCGTTGTAGTAGCATTATTAGTACGTTAAGACAATGTGCAGTTGGGCTTAAAATCATAAAATAACATACATACGTATTTATATACATTTGCACTTCATGTATACATATGATGACGTTGACGAGGACGATGATGATGATGATGATGATGAAATTGTTAATATTGTCTTTGGCTTGAGCAACCTTTTTGCCAAGATACTGAATAACAAGGATGTGTAGGCAAACAATTGTGTGGAAGACAAAATATTGAAATAAATTTTTTTTTCTCGCGTTTGTTATACAAAAGAATACCCAGAATGCGAAAGAAGGAAAGGCTGTGGTAGCATATGTATCAGACGGAGAGTAGATGAAGGATGACTGTGATGAAAAATTATTCGCTTAACGATCAGAGAAGAGAAGAAAATAACATTTGTTATATGTTGTTAGCGAAGGAACTAACAATCTCACTGGAATTGTATTGACGTGCGCGTATATATATGAGTTTAAGTGTTTGTTTTGTGCTGAGCCATAATGCTGATAAAACATATGAAATTTATTTATTGTTAAAAAGAAGGAAAATTTTTCAAAGTAATTTTTTGCGCATTTCGTGCTTAAGTAAATCTTAACGCTGATTGATGCAAAAATCTTCAATGATTATTTGATTAAAGTTCACTCTTCATTAAAGATATTTCTTTTGTAAAGGAAATTTTCCAAATATTTCCTTCAATTATGACAAATGGCAAAGAATATGTTTCTAGAATACGCTGTTTTCAAGTTTGTATGCATGCATGGTATGCACGTTTAATTCTGAGTTTCAACCATAATTGTTTGGGTTTTCATGATGCTGATGTGGTTGAGTAGCCCTTTTCAACTAAAGCACCTGCTTATCCATTCACACATGCAACCGTACGTTTACATGACCATCAAAACACATGTCATTGTTCGCTGGGCGCTGTCATCACAGCGGTTTAAGCTAATGCAACAACGATAATAGATGCGCACAATACCAGGGAAAGGGTGGTTGCTATACGTCTCATTTAAATTTGCATAAAATTGGCCTGTAAAATTTGTAATATACATAAAAAAAAAAAAAGATTTCAACATTTTTCTAAACAGTCAAACTAAGAGCTCGGGAGATAAATGTTATTTGTTAGGGTTTTTTTGTCCTCTAAAAAGTCATAAACACAAATGCCGGGTTGTTGGATGTCGTTGAATTTATTGCGATAACGCAGGTAAAAAAAAATTAAATTTTTTTGGCTTTTGTTTAAAATTTTTAAAAATGTGGAATTGGTTGCGTTATGCTGTGGTCTCTGCTTGTGAAACATTATTTTTGTTGAAAGTAAAAACGGTAAAGGCTTGAGGCTTAAAGGACGTGATAGATAGGTACGTTTTTTCTTACTATTGAAGCTAAATATAAAGCTAAATTTCATGATTAATTCCTGAAATAATGTAAATTTTCGTCACTTCAGAGCAAACGTGTTTTGATTTCACAGGCCGTAAGAATTGTGCCGGTAATGGTATTTTTATTTTGGAAGTCATACGTTCATCTACTCGTAACGCATCAAAATAACAACAAGACAAGAGAGTTTTTTATTACTAGATAATACAGTTAAACAAATATACTTCGAGTTAAAGGTTATTATTTGAATTTGATAAAAAAGGAATAAGTTATGAGCCGCTTTGGAATTATTTTTTAAATATCATATTACTCAGTGCATATGGTTCCTAAGCAACTAATCAACAAAAAGCACGCCATTGTGTGTCAAAGATATTGAAATTGACAGAAAATTAAAGTGATTGTTGGTATGCTTGCGCACAAATAGGAAAATTTTATTCAAAATTGTGTTAGACTGCAAGAAAAAAGAGTAAAATAAAAGCAAAAGGAACTTAATTAAATTGTCTTCAATAGCGGGGCAGGCTGGGAAGTAAACGGTCTTTCATCTTTTTGGGAGGATAAAACGACACGGAAATAAAGTTAATAGACAAAGGAAACAATTTGTTTTTCTCCTTGAAACCCTAATTTACCAGGACAGGTTCTATGAAAAAAGGGCTGATGTCTAAAATGGCATCAAAACCATTCAGAATTCATTTATAAATCTTTTTTCAAGTAAATAAATGTCATATTTATCAAATTATTGACATTGGACATCAAAAAATATATTGGGGATTGCTTTACCCATCTCTGTTAATTGTATATTACAATTGTAGGATATTATGTTGTAACTCTACGTAAAAATTATTTTTAGGTTTCTTTTTATTGTTGCTAAGTGACTTCTTCTCTAACAAAAATATTTTAAGTTGTTGGATTTTGAAAAATGAATATTCTTTTAAAAGAAATTTGTAAATAAAATCTACTAATAATAAAAAAATGCTATAGTCGGCGATCAAGAGTGCTATAACAACTTTATCTAAACCTAGCCTGGAATTCTTGTTTATCGTTCTCATTGGGATATATTGAAACTGTTGTTAAGGAAAAATAGGGGGAACTGGATTTTGGGTCTGTTTTGCATAAATTCTTTTTTTTTTTTATTTCAAATATCTCTTTATTTATTTTAAATATCTCTTATGCATTTCCTCATTAAATGCACCTAAGCAAAGAGTGCAGCAAAATATTTGGCGGCAAGCGTTTCCATATTAAAGGCGAGTTTTGGATGAAACTCGCCGCCGTGTTCCAAGCATCCATTGATTACTTCATATTGTTATTGTTAAATATATTACTTTTATGACCGGCTCCGGGATTTACACTTTACATCCGTTTTATAGGAAGTTATAACAAGGGGTTACTTCACAAAAACATAAGCAACGAAATACAAAAATTTGCTTTATCGCAATACTGATTATCTTACATGCCTTCTAACTACACAATATAGCGGATGTTAATTAGCACACAAGCGACTCCATGCGGCAATTTCAATTATATCTTTTGATCGAAAGACGGGTATCGTTTTGCCGCGTATTTATATACGGATTTAATACTTTGTGCGTCTTTTACCACGTTTTTAAGATGACGGCGGCTTATTGTCATGTCTTTTTAATTTATTACGGAGCCGTCTTTACCATATTTATTACTTCCCGTAGAGACAGCAGGCATGAGAACTGGCTCCACAGAAAAGGGTCACTTCAAGTCTTATTTTCAACCAACAGTAGAGTGGAGTCGTCAGTCAGGAAAACTTTATTCGAAGTCAAATAATCTTGGCACTGATTATGAATCTACCTTCAAAAGATCGGAGACGGACCAAGCGAGCAAATGGCAGTGGATGTGGTGGAAGAGAGAATTGCTGAGCGAAGAAGTTAAGAGGAAGCCATCGGTAGCGACAGAGATTTGCACGTATTTGGCGCAGCAAGCAGAGCTTTCGTAAACGAGGCGTTGCCATCAACAAGTGGAACGTAGTCGTAAGTGCAATTGTAATGCAAACTTTTTGGTTTATTTTGCAATTGTTTTTTTATATATGTGTTTAGAAACCCTCATGATCGATTGCGACGTCTAGGCTGGCATTCCAAGTGAGAAACGAAACTAAGTGTATGTGTAATGAAAGAACAAGAAAGTTTTGACATCTTGGGTTTGCGATACAGCGAGAAGGGAAATTGCAAAATTAAGAGCGAAAAGTGGCGAAAAGTGAAAAAAGGCATTAAGTCCCTCAGTGGCAGCAAGACACAGCCAAGGAATAGAACGATTTAATTCGACCACGTGAAATCGAAAGTCAAGATTCAGATTAAGTTAATTCAATTTTGGTTGTTTACCTTCATTGAATTCTGGCTTTTTATTTTATGTATTTGTACATTAACAGGTGAACCTCCATATAAAGAATGGCTAGGGTTTTAAATGAAAATTTTTTATTGAAGCGTAATTATTCCTTTTATATTTTATTTTACACAATTCAATTTGAAAGTGTAACATTGGGAGTATCCGTTTTCCTGCAGAACCACGCCTTTGTGTTGGCATTACTACTGCACCGAAGGCATTCCGCATAAAATTTTTCTTTCATTTATTGTATCATTTCTAATACAATAACAAAAATGGTATTCTGTGCAACGCTAAAGTAAAAATAGCTACCCGCCAGCCATTGGTAGCCTACAGACCTCAACGCCTGCGAAGTAAGGGATAAACGGATCAGCGGATCCTTATGCCATCACTCGCACCAATGTTTTTCAAAGCGTATTCAAGAACCCCTTTTGATACTTTTACAAAAATCTACATGTAAGAAACTTTAATTTTATCCTACATATAAGGCTAGCGGATTTGAATCTTCTACGTCTTACAAGATTTGTTTTCCGCCGATCTCAATACTCTACTGCCAAATAACGCAAGAGGATCAAAGGAACCGTTCCTCTTGATGTGTATATATTCCTCAACACTACTTGATTATTTAATAATGACTTTCCACTTACTTTACTTATGTTGATCCTTTGCGCTTTATCAACAATAGCGAGAGTGTATGATGGTGTATGCAAAAATTTATTGCACGCAATTTATTACAAGCCCTGCCGAATTAAGAATACTAATTAGACAGTTGGAGTAAAAAGCAATAAAAAAGAAATTTAAAATCTTTTCTATTGATTTAGCTGTTTGCAAGGAAACAATTCTTCCGGAATTTATTTTATTTTCAATTTTCAGCTGTTTTTCTTATAAATGCAAATTTAAATAATCAGTGCGTGAGGTATGTTGCTTACGGCTGATTTGACGGATTTGGGAGACCGTTTCTAGCACCTTTTGTGCATACATATAATAAAAACACTTGGAACCCCGCCATATATAATCAGTGCTCTTTTTTCGAATACCTTATACAATTTGCTTACACGCTAAGCTAACTGATCATACGTAAAATTTGAAATGCATTTAAACTATATGTGGGACCAAAACGAATTGATGACTTTGGTCCTTCTAAAGCAATTGCCATAAAATAAATAATAAATAAATAAAAATAAGATAGAAATTCCGACTGACTACAAGCAAGTGAGCACGCGGTATGCTGTTTTGTTAGTTGTAAAGACTGAAAACTTCCTCTAAGTAGGAATTTTGGTATCTCCCTACTGAGTGTTGTTTATAGATACCTTTTTAGAAATAAAATGTGACTTACGCTCCCGACTTTCTTCCCCTCTGATAAACATACGAGTGTGTTTTAATTATTATTTAAAACCACACACTTTATTGCGGAATTAGTTCTTAGACGTGAACGCAAATCTATAATATATTTCTTAAGTATATTAGTTATCCATATGGCCGTGACGTAAGATTTTCAGATAGCGATGAGCTGATTCCCTAGACTTTACCCTGTCCCTGTCTAGACCGTTTGTCTTACAGTCTAACGTCAAAGTCCCTCGGTCCAGTCCTCCTCACTCCTCCTCACTAATTCTTTACCCGAAACGCCTCCTCACGTCAGCTGATATACGCCGATGTTTTCGATTTCAAAACCTGAATCCGACATGGCGGCTACCATTAGAAGGAGCCGGAAATGCGGTTGACATTCTCTTGATACCTATCTATTACGGCGTTGTCCATCAACTAGCAATCACATTCGGAACGATGTCAGCTCATAACCCCTTCGATTTGTGGATATAATATAAGGCATAATAATAATTAGAGGAAGATAGGATTATATACAAGTAGAAGAGGAATGAAAACCAAAAGTGCGCGGCTAAAACGACCTTAAGACTTTGGTTCTCGCATAATCTTTGCTTAAACGGCGCCTTGAAATAAAGGTGTGACTTAGATTATTTTTTTTAAGTCCTTATTTTTTTTTATTTTTATTTATCTACTTATACATGAAACTCAACCATACAAAATTAGCAGTCGAATTCAAGTAAAACTTAAGAGAAAATCTAATACAAATTGTTTTAAAACTATTATACAATATGAAGAAGATGTGAAAAAAGAAGAATACAAAAAACAAAGTAGCTTAAAAATAATAATTCATATATCAATAAGTAAAAACGAAAAAAGTGAAAAAAAGCATATACGCAGCTAGCGTAGAAGCACACCCGCAACAAGAACAGGTCCAAGTTGCGAGTGAAGCCCTAAACCATTGCAAACATTCATAAGTTGGCCAACCGACATGTTTAACAACACCGTATAATTTTCGAAAAATAAAAAAAAAAAAAAAAAAAAGGATTAGTTATTACGAACGCAAGTTAGTTTAAGTACGACATAGGTAGATCGCACTTATTAAGCAAACTTGCTTTAATCGATTTTAAAGAGTCCGATAATGAGAATAAATGATAGACATCATTTAGGTTTATGCCAACACCTCTGAGTGGGTTAAACAGCTCATAACTATATTTACATTGACTAAGCTTAACCAAGGTAAAGTGCCGAGAGAAGGGGTTAGGGACATTAAAGCTTATTTCACCAAGTAACGAAGGCGAGTCAGTAGCACCATTTAGTACTTTGATCACGAAGGGAACGTCAAGAACTAATGTAAGTTTCTCCAGAGATGGTAAGAACAACAGAAGAAACCTATTTTCATAGGGGGAAGAGAGGCAATCGGATCCCAACCCAAAAGTCATGCTGGAGTGGAGAAATATAGGATTTCATGGCAAAGGCCAAACGCTGCGTCGAATAGTTTAGTCAAGACACTAAACTTGGCGATGCCTCTATAGTTCTCAACGAGTTGTCTACTCCCAGTTTTGTGAATAGGAATAAGAAAACTACTCTTCCAACACAATGGAAAACCCCTAAACTCAAGGACTGATTAAGCTTAGAAGCTTGTAGTCGTAAAAACTATTGAATTTAGTGGGGAGGAGTGCTAAAGAGGAAATTGCCTCTTCTTGAATGAGTTTAAATACATGCTTGATGTTAAAGACATGAGCATGAATTACAAAATTATTGAGTTTCAATTGGTTTTGAGTTCACTTACTTCGTTCATATTTGTGTGTTCTTTTAGTAGATTGGAACTATCCGCCTCACTTAAGGCACCACCACAAAATTCAGGCTTCTTACCATGCTTAACAGAATTCCAGCTGTATATTAACTTTGTTTGTACTTAAACAGATCAATACATATTTTTTGTTGATGTATTATCCATTATACAGAATTCTTTTCCTTTCTTTAGCCGAACGCAAAAGATTAATGGACAATTCGATAATGCGGTTATTTGCTTTCACTAAGTGCGAATTAATTTTGTTCCTACTTGAATAATTTTTTGATGCTACACCATGGGTTTACGCATCTTTTATAAAGAGTAATCTTAATTTGTCGATCAAAACGCTCACAATATTTAGGAATTGAATAATTTTTACTTCTCTTCTTGAATGAAGGGTATCAAAGATTCGCTTCAACATATACGAAAATTACTTGTTTTAAATGAAAATAATTTTTATGCTTCAGTTTAGTGCTGTAGTTAAGACGACATAATAGCCATAAAAAGCTCTCAGAAATGTTGTGTAAATATTGCTCTCCAGCGTTCTGGTGCAGCGTTTGCCCCACAAATATAACAATAAAAATACACATTAGAAACTTATTTAGTTAGTCTGAATTTTTTTTTTTTTTTAGGTAAGGAAACTAGAATTAATTGGACTTATTGTTAACAAAATAAATTCAAGTTGTTAATGCTAATTCTGTTTGATATCTATACTCCAATTTTACAATCCTTATTCCAATTGTAAATAGAGTGCGACCAAAGCACCGCTTACGACAAATTTCAATATTTTCATGGTGGATGCTTTCGACCATTCTGCGCTGCGAATTGACTTCGTTTCTGGAATTTCCCCAATTCTCGATCGATGGGAACTTTCAAATGTAAGTTACTATTATCGTTAATATGAAATGAAACGTCCTAAGGAAAACGACCGTGTTCAAATCATATAAGCTTAATGCGAACGTGCCCTTCCAACTTGGCTAACGTACATTTTGGCAATTGATTCTGCTCTTCACTATAAGGAAAATCTTTCTAATCTTCTTATAACCTTATTCAATTTGATTCCGATCACACGTATTGCATACTTAACCATATGTTAAAAAAAAACTTAAGCAGTAGGGGAGCTTAACCTCAGTTACTCGTGACAAATGACATGTGCTACTTTGCCATTTTTACGTGTAAATACCTTCGCACACATGCCAGTGTACTTTTCAAGCTTTTATATTTTTTGTTTATGAAACAAGCAAATGGCCTTTGCCTGTTGTTTGTGTTAGTCACAATATTCGTTAAAATTTACAACACGTTTTTCTATTAACTTATATTTTACCTGCCAGTCTTGTAGGTATTTTATAAGACATCATAAACAGCAACCGCACACACGTACACACGTAGATTTCCTTTCAAACACCAGCAGACTTCAAAAAGAAATTTTAGTTCCTTTTATTTTCTCTCTTTATAGTCGCATTGAAGAAATGGGAGAATAATAGTCTTGTCGTTACGTTCGTCATACCCGGATAATGATATCAGATACTGCATGAGCTTTTAATTAGCATGGCGTGCTTAATCAGTCTGTCTGTCCATATTTATGCCTATATTTACATTGCCTAAAGTTGGGAAAATACATTTTCCATTAATTACAAACAACGCAAATTAAAGTGGTGAAAGTAAAAGAATCATGGAAAAATGTTATGGATTTACTGTCACATATGCCATATTTTTGTCTAATAATGTAGCTATTCCTAAAGAGATTAGCAAGGATGGGCATACAAAATTCGACTTGAAGCGAAAAGTATTTGGCTAGTTATTTTTTTTTCATTTTTATTATATTACCAATAGTCCTAATAACTTTCTCGGTTTCTTGGAAATAGTAGAAAATGTGTTAATAAAATCAGTAGCTATTAGACTAATACGTTTATCAGTAAGCGGTAAACGCAAATTTAAGGGTGTTTCCTTTTTACTGTTAAGTAACCTTGCTCGCTATAATGGTATTATTTTTGGAGAGAAACTAAAAACATTTTTCGGTGTAATGGTGAGCTGCAGCGTTAAAGTCACGAATAGTTACGAGGGCCTTTGGAAAATTTACCAGATATTATTATCTTTATAGGTCGATTTTAGTTCTATGGCTCGTGAAGTGCATGTTATGTAATATGACGAATCCTAACACTATTTTAAAATATAAAATAATTCGCCATTAAAAATGTTTCAGGAAAACTACAAATTATGCATTTAATAAATCTTCGATTGCAAACGTGCATTTTTTTAAAATCAAATTGAATGTATGTGTTTCATTAATTATTGAAGAATGAAATTGACACAAACTTAGCACAAAGGCATGACATTTTGCGTAAACATGTGTTAAGGTATTACTATTTAACAGAGAAATACGAAGACCAAAGAGTGTGAGAATTCGTAACACAAAATAGGAAAAAAACACTCTATCGAATTGCGCTTGAGATCTTTTTTGAGTATATTAAACATAGATTAGGTGTGGAAAAGAAAATATATGAGAATTTGTTGAAGGAAAATAATTCGTTGATTAATTGATTGGCTGTTTTTTTGGTTTGAAAAAGAATTTCAATCAATTATAAAAAGAAAGGAAAAAGAAAAAGGGAGCATCATCTAAAAATTTCTTTAAAATTTTTGGAGATAGATCCAATGTTGGAGAGATAGCTTTGGATTGAGAAAAAGGGAACGATTTCAAATTCAAGTGTTTAATATTTATTTTTTTTAATTCAAGTACCGCGATTCGTTCTGCGCAAAATTTTATTAATCTTATTTGGGAAAATAGTGTTAAACGGGAGACATTAGTTGATTTCGAAAACGTTGAGTTGCATTTGTGAACAACTTTGCTTTCGTTTATTGGGACAGATATTAGAGAAGAAGACAATAAGAAAATGATGAATAATAGAAAATATTTTCACATGATTTGGGGAACTCTGAATCTTTTCTATTTGGTTATCTAAGTTGGTTTAAAAATAAAAAAAAGTGTTTGTTTTACCAATCGCTGCAAAATTAGTTTATAGATTTACTTTATTACACCAACCCATCAATCAATTAATCAACATTTAATTGCTTAGTTAGTTTCTAGGTTTATTATTTTTATATTGCTCAATTTGCTCTGCTGAGTCTTGATTGAGTATTAAATACCAAATTGATTCGCATGCTCATATATTTACCGTTGTGCAGTTAATTGAATAAAGGAAGAAAAGGTGTATGTATCCATACATCCATTACTTATATTTCGCCTCTTCCTTTCCCTCTTCATTGTTGTGAAGTGAGTCGCAGTGCCACCTTTGACAACAACGGTTTTGGTTGTATATCCTTTTAAACCCGTAGTCTGTCGGTCTGATTTGCAGGTACGTATGCATAAGTTAAATTAAAGTAATGCCGGTAAATTTAACACTTCATTCCAATTGGTCTTAGTACCCGCTATTAACACTATTAACTTATAATTTAATTAGTTAACATTTTATCATCCGTAATATGTTATAAGTGCATAATAAGGCCACACACTGCCAATGTCCAAAGAACAAATTCTAATAATTTTCTCACATTGCAAACTCTCCGAAGAGTACTCTATTACACCGTCAATCTTCTAGAAGATTTCTATATAACGTGTAATAAGTTTAAATCTCTCTCTACACATTACTACTTTCTCTCTAAGTATGATATGACAGTTCAAAAAGTTATTTAATTTAAATCTTAAAAGTAATTATTACGTAAGCTAAATAACGCTTTGGGTAGAAATATCCGGGACTGGCATACGGATGCCATCTCTATGAGGAAATGTAGTTAACTTATCTACGAATTGCAGTGGTGTTGGTTAGACACACATTTTGACGGGGAAAAATGCCTCTCAAGCCCAACATTAGCTTGAGAAGCGTTATGAAGATCTTAGCACTAATCCGAACACAATGAGCAATTTGAAAATTCAACTTAAACGTTTTGACTGTTTTATATTGCATTTGCAAAACATACATGGCCTGATTACAGTATTAGTATAGTGTTTTTGTATAGATCTCTTGTTTGGATAAAGAAGCGAAATTAAACTATAAATAACAACTAAAAATACTACAGCGGAACCCATTGGAGACCCTACACCAACTCGTCCAGTACAGTTAGTCACAAAACGACTTACAAAATAAGTTGTTATATGGAAAGTGGTCGAGGTGGAGGATCAAAACATGCCGGTCTAGAAAATTTCATAAAAATATAATATAGAAAAGCACGACCTGAAGGATAGATTGATCGATATAATATAAGCTGTTCTGAGCGTTAGACACGTTCGCACAAACCTAATTTACTTTGTGTCACAAGTGGTACGCTGCATAAAAATTTCATCAAAATGTTGGAGAAGCGTTAAACCGATTTTATCTCTCTTGAAAGACGCCGTGTATTTCAATAAAGTCGAATTATGCAAAAAAAGAAATGTTTTTTTCCAGAACCGATGTACTATAGACCCAATCTTATCCTTATACAGTTCTGTTTTACAGGAAATTTTCTGGGAAATGCTAAAAAACAAAATGCCATTAATTTCATTTAATAGGAATACGTATAAGAACGTGAGGCAGGTTAATCGTGTACCGGCTGCAAGGATTTTTGAAATTGTGGATGATACGCCCATGGATACGTTTTTGAGAAATAGCGGAAACCCTTTATATACGTAATTATTTTTGCTAACTGTCCATCTACTTATGTTGAGATACTACTCAGTGAGTACACGAAATGTCCTTACAAGAATGTTGATACGTTTTGAACTCGAAAACCCACTATTCTTTACGCAAGCTAAATAAGTGTCACTATTCCTACCCTCTTCAATGTACATCCGATTAGCCGGCTAAAATTGCCCGTTTTGCACACCATCACGTAAATTGTACGCACTTGCCTTTGTTATAATTCTACTATAATTTTAATATTATTATTTATTATAAATTTAACCTGTTACACTTTTACACCGTATTCCGAATATATATATTATCGAGGTTTGTTCAAAAAATTTATATTTCATGATCCTCCATTGTCAACGTTCGCCTAAAATAACCACTTATTTTTGTAACTAGCCAACTGAACTATTCATTCATTAATTCCCGAGGGATACCTCGGCACGCACAAATAGATATTAATTATTATTTTAATACACTCAACAAATTGATTGTTATTTCTAGCACTTATGCTATACAAACACTTTGGACTGTAAAATATAAGTCTAAACTTATTATTTTTAGCACTTAATTCCTTAATAGCCAGACACCCAAAATTGAGCGATATTAAAGCTTTTGTCTCACAAAACGCAAACCCTTGCGTGGTGTTAACACTCTGACAGACCGCTAAAAGAGTTGAGCGGTGTTGACACTCTGATTTATCGAACTAAAAAGCCCAGCGGATAGTCGGTTCCTTTCTCCTTACCTATTATACTCAGATTGGTGTTGCCAATCTGATAAATCCCCGGTTGGAGAGTACGATCTGCCTGCTCGTTTACTTTCCTTAATTGTCAGTAGCTTACAACGCCTTAAGCTGCCCTACAATACGTGCACTCACAATATATTATGATCGTATACAGAATTTCTTATTCAACTTAACATAGACTGATTTGTTATATCGTTGTATCAGTATAATACAAAGTTACCATCGACCGGACTTAGCTGCGAGCGTACGTCTGCTCCAGACAACGGATAGAAGGGAAATCGGATGTCGACGTCACTTCACTTTTGTTTCGGCGTTGGCAGCTGATTTCTCTTTCAAAGCTGTATACTTGATCTTCGAATGAGATCAGCCACATTTGCCACGTCTACCAAGGTCATATGTTAAATTACTAATTTGCTTTTATAATAAAGTATTCCTAACATACAGTATACGACCAAAACGTGACCTAACTTTGGTTCCCGCAATTATTTTTTTAGTAAAGTCAAATCGCTCTGAATTCTGGAACAGAGCTATTGTTGTAGTTATAGAATATATTGTAGTTATAGAATATATAGAATATATTGGAAATCGCCCTCACAAGTCTTTTGGCATGTTTATCATTAACAAATTCGAAGATTTTTATATATTTACTCCTGCTCTCTTCTGTATCTATTGATGATCCGTAATGCCTAAAAAATCGCAGAAAAAAATTGATATTGTTTCGAATTTCCGCTTTTCTAAGATAGCGTCCGCATCTCTAGATCGTGGATATTATTTTCAAGAGATATTCACTTCACATTTTTTTTAACTCCAAGTTTTTTTTATTTACAAGCTATGCTTTAAGACTAGAATCATTTACATATTACTTTGGAAATACTCTCGATTTCTCAACTTTAGTATTCTTTTTCGACTCATATGCTCTTCTCCGACTTAAATGTTCTCGTACGACTCAATGTTCACGTATGACTCAAACGTTCTCGTGCGACCAAACTGCCTTCCGCAAATAGTCTACTTATATACATTTTTACAAGCATCTTACGATCACCTAACCTCATGGCTTCATTTTTAATCCGTCAACCTGCTTTTCTGCTCATCGTTTTCCTCTGCCGGCAGTTGTATGACGCGCCGCGAATGTGTACCTAGGTTTTTCCCTGTCTGTTTTTCCGCTAATCTTTTTCGTCGGCCCGCAGCTGCATTACGCGCCGCGAATATGCACTAGGGAATTTATCACTTGGGAAAAATCAATTAGTTAGCATTAACTGGACTTGGGATTTTCGTGACATGTATATACCTTTTATATAAATGATGTTTAAATTTTGAATTTTTGGACAAAGGAACGTGAAATGAATGAAAGGATTTAACTAACAATATGTGAAAATGTTATTTGGATTAAGAATGTCATGTCGCCGAATCAGAATAACAAATTTTGATATCAAGTGCTTCGAATTTTACATAAATTTATAGAATATGCCTCAAAAAATTAACAAAAATTAAAAAAAAATATGAAAAAAATTTACATGACCAGGCTAAAATTTAAAACATAACTTAAAGTAGATTAGAATTATTCCATCACTGATTAGATTAATTTGAACCATTGGAATCAAGCATTAGTGCTCGCTTAAAATTTACATTGAGACTTGCACGTTGTTGGGGTGTGACGTACATAGCGATTATAATCACAGAAATTCATTAACTGAAATCTCTGCATGTTTATTTTCATAAAAGTTCATTTCAAAGTAGTTTATCGAAATTATGCAAAAATTGTATTTCGAGTCAATTTTGATAAAACAAATTTTTATGGAGTATAATTTTTAGAATATTAAACAGAAACAAATATAACATTTTATCTACACACATAAATACGTTAACAAAATCATTCACATTTGCAAACGAAAAAAAGGTGCAGCGGCGGGAAGGTAAGGTGAGAGACAAAGAGAAAGGGATTAGGGATGAACAACATTAAAACAAGTGCTACAGGCCTTTAAACTGTTCACGGTTTCAATTTATAAAGGGTTTTAATATAATTATATTTACACATGAATTAACGGTGTTGATGTTTTCGCTTTCCCTGAATGTATGTTCTTGTGTGGGCGTTTGTATGTGCTTTAATGAAATGCGCGCATTAGCAATCAACGAGATAGAGTTGTAATCAGAAAAATACTATAGTGCTGTAGGGTTATAAAATAATATAATAAAATTTTCACACACACGAGAACTCGAGAATTATTGCTTTAGATATTAAAAAATAATATATAATAAAATGAAGAATAATATAAAATATATAATGTACTCGTGCATAAATTCCTAGGCTATGTGATCAAATTATGGCCATATGATGATTCTAGCGTTAATAAATGTTCGGAGCATTTTGCTTTTACGGACGCAGTTTCTTCTAGCTTTATTGATCGTATGTGGCATAGGATATACTAAGTTTGTGCTGACGCACATAGTTTCGAGTCACTCGAAACCATTTTCTAAATCGATTAAGTTTGTCTGGTTGTCTGTTATTATTTCCATCTCAACTTTTGAGAGGTTTTAAAATTTGCTGCACTGACATAGATTGTCTCGCACTAGGACACTAAGGGATTTTAAATTTAGGTTAAGCCCTATATGGCAACAAATTACAATTTTGATACTTTACGACGAAAGTAGGTGAAGGATAATAGGATCTTTGATAAGCGAGTTGAATATGGTCCAAATTTTGGACCAGGCCAGTTCATGCAGTTGACGTTACGCTTTGAGAGGATTATGTTAACCTTGATATATTTAAAGCCACCCCGATTTAGGAGGAACTGCAACCACCACAAAACCCTAAGAAAAGTCCTTCCCAGCTCTTCGGCAGAAACTTCCTTGCTTTATTGTTTGAAGGTTGCTTTATAATGATAACAATACTTCCGGTAATTTACAGCTACACTTGTACTGTGATTAATCGTGCAATTCCTCTTTCAATTTTCTCCTAAATTTCCAATAGAAAATAAGAAATATTAACAAAGCTCTGGTCACACTGTTTTCTTAGCTAAAGTACTACTTCTTACTAGTGCGACAATTGAGAAAGAAGATTTCGTGGAAAAGAATAATTATTTCGAGAAACTCTACCGGAATACCGGAGAGCAGTGTGGCTTCATTAAGCAGTTTATCTTAAAAATATCTTTGCAAAAGGCTTTATGATATGTATGCGATTTACTCAAGTGGTAAAATACCTGCAATATTGTCGATTGGAATAACCTTAGCATTCATTTCTCTTCTTTTCTTCTGTTAGAAAATAGCTATAGACGTTTCATAATTCCTTTCATCATCATAATTGCTTTCGACACAACTTAGAAAAGTCTAAGCCTGCTGATGTAGTTATACCGTTGGGGAACTTCAACCACACACACAAGTCAACTGGTGTTACAGCGATAACTCTGGCCGTATGGTTCCCACTTCAAAATCTAATAGAGCTACTGTGTTTCTCAACGAACTATTTGATCGTAATTTACTTCAATACTAGGGTATTCCTGGTTGTAATAGCCGACTGATAGATCTTTGCTTTGTCACCTTCCCGGCGGCTATTGTAAATCGTTGTTCGCCGTTTAGCGTAGCTGAGGATCCTTATCATCCAGCAATTTGTATTTTCTTTTATTACAGTCATGATAGTCCCTTGAACTACTCTAACGTGCCAAATCCTACTTCCCCCAATAAATTTTATGATTTTAATAAAAGTAATATTTTACTGATTAGATCTCATCTTTCACACATTATGTTTGATTTCTCTGCTGGAAATATTGAAACCTTACTGTCTTCGTTCTACAATAATAATATATAATAATGTATTAAGCCTAGCTATTTTTGAATCCGCTTCGATCAAGCGACTGCGTCCTCGAAGCAAGTGCCCGCCTTGGTTTAACAAGTCAATTAAATATTGCAAAAATAGAAAAAATAAACTTTTCAAAAAATTTCTGAAAAGTGGTTCTGCATACGACTATTTTGCCTACTCTGCATCAAGGTTCAGGTTTAATTACCTCAACCACCAATTTTATAGCAGATACCTTCAGTTGATAAAATCCTCATAGCTTGTTAATCCTAGATATTTTTTTAAGTTTGTCAACTCCTAAAGAAAAATCTCAATTTTGCTTAATACGCGCGGTTTCCCTACGTCGTATTTAAACTAATTTTAATCATAATATTCCATTGTGATTCGAAAATTAATTGGCGCTGCCAAGCTTTTGCATGCTTGCAATGGCTTAGGGGTTCACTTGTAATTTGATTCTTTACTGGTTTTGGGTGTGCCTCTGTGCTACTTGTGTACATGCTCTTTTCTTCCCTTTTTCTCTCTTACTTATTTTTATATATGAATTATTATTTAATAATTTTTTTCTCTCATTTCGTCTTAAATAATTTATTTTAATTTTTAATATCAATTAGTATAAGATTTATTTCTAAGAGTCAATTGAATTCGACTGTTAATTTGTTTTAGTTGATTTTCATGCGTAAGTAAGTAAAAATAAAAAAGAAGGAATAAAATAAAACACATATTTCGCATTTGCTAAAAATAATAGAAAGTGCGCTAATAGTATCATTAGCAAATATCGTTACTGGACAAAACGGTTTTAAAAAGTTTTAATAAATCGGGAAGCCGCTGACTTCTCAATATCAATTCCAGTTTTCAAATACTTAAGAACAGAAGCAAGATGGCAAGAAATAGTATTACGTAACAGCAAGCGTTAAGAAAACAATTACATGTAGGAAACTTTCCTTGAAAGCTTTAGAAACGAACTTTAAAGTTAACTAAATTAGGTAAATAACGTTTTCTCGTAATATTTGTGTGACTACGGTTAGTTGATGAATTTTTTAATTTATTTTACAACCAAGTGATCTTAATCTCTCATGTATATATTTTTGAGCTGAAATTAAAATCAAAATTCAATAATTAAATGTGCATAAAAATTAATTAAAAACTTCGCGGTACTACTTAATTTTCTCTATTATAAATCCGATCATGACTTAAAAAAAAAATAGAAAAAAGCTACTTTGTACACAATATTCGCAAGGCCAAAGTTTTTAAAGTATTTTTTAATACATTAATTGATAAATTATTTAAAATTACAATTTTTATAGTGCCTAACACTTACTTAAGTACATACGTGAACATAAACACACATGCACATCAGCGGTTTTTGCAGGAATTTAAACATACATTACAAAAATATTTACAACCACAACAATGTATATATTCCCTTGTGGTTAAAAATGAAATATTAATAATATTTTTTCCTTTTTTACGAAATACAATGACACGTTTGGTAGCAATCAAACCAAAAACTAAATAAACAATGGAAAAAATTAAAATATGAAATTATTAAAAGCTTAAAATAGGCTTAGTTGAAAAAACGAATTCGTACTGTCGACATGTTAAGGGACAATCTTTATAGGCAAATGGCTATGTGTCCTATATGTTTAATATTCTGGATTCATTCTGATATTGTTCACCAAGCAAAGTTAAATGTTGCTTTTTATCGTTTAAGTAGTCAGGTATACAAATGTTTTTGTTCGTTCGTGTTTTGATGAGAAGTACACTTCGGCCTCTCTGCTCGTCAGTGTTACGGGCTTTACCATGTTATACTGTCCGTCGGTCGTTGTGCTATATTCGAGCTCTAAGGTAACAACTGGATTCCACGACACTTTGAGTGCGGCTACAAATGCTAAAAAGTAAACCTACGGGAAGGCTGATAGAAAGGGTAGCTTCAGAATATTTTAGTCAATAATTTCAAGCCTTTTAGTAGAGGTTTTTATATATTTATCAATGCCAAGCAGATATTTGATGCAAAAAACTTTCATTCGGTTATATTTTTTACGATTTGCTAGTTTTTTCTTTATGTTTGGCAAAAGGTGCCTGAAATTCGCCGCGAAGCTTGTATAGCGGCTTACATATCGGTCTTAAATACATTTTTTTTAAATTATCTTTTTCATAAAACATTAGCGAAAAAATTATTACGTGTTGTGATTTGGTTTAATTATTTATAAAACAATGATTTTTTTTTTTAGTTAGTTAAAGACTAATGATATTAAAATTTATTTCTCTTCTATGTCTATAACAAGAGAGAAAGTTCGTAGAGTTTGCAACACAGTTAGCCATTGAAGGTCCTTAAAAAGGATTTTGAAGTTGAGTTTTGAAATTTCCGTCAATAGCAAATATACTTTTCTTAATTACTCTTCTTTGAAATGAAACTAAGGATTAATATTCAGTGATAGTAACTCGTCAAAATAATTACGATACCGGAGAGAATGAGGAGACCCCCTAATGAATGCCACGGACAGTCCTATATTCGTCTCTGACGTGAGTGTATAAAGTAAACTTAATCAAAAATAATTTCCTTCCAGAAACATTTTTAATCGAACCAGGAGAAACTACGACGAATGTAGGGCCTATTTCGTCGTTTCTTCCAGCCGTAAATTATTGAGATTACAGTAATTGATCGTTTCTTTTACAAAGATGTGGGGCCTGGGAATATAATCTATAGCGAAATTTTTACGATATCCTTACGTTTTCGGATTTTTTTTGAGTTTTTCCGAAAACTGCTGCAGGTTAATACGCATTTTTAATAATTATATTATTCCATATTTTAAGGAAGGAAAATATATATTTTTTATTTTAATTAATTTAATTTTATTACACGCTTTTGAAACTCTTTGTCTCACTAAAAATTTGTATTAACATAAAATCCTTTAAGGCTTTAGTGGTAAACGTATGTTTGAGACACATTCATTTCCACTTCCTTATACGTTCGCTTTTAGTAATTTCCATTTCTCAGGAAGTAATTTTATTTTTATTCATTTTCTTTTTTACATGAGTAATCATTAAAATATGACAAACGAAAAGCATATGAATTCATATCTTATGCCACCATGGCTTAAGGTAAATAAAGAAGACTTCACAATTCTTATCCTCCCAAACGAAGTATGGCCTGGCAAATGGATGGGCGAATAAGGCCAGACAAACTCTGAAAACGTCTGCAAGAATTGTGCATAAGTTAGATAAGGAGGAGCTCAACTTCGGTTGCCTTCTATTACTACTATTACTATTATGAACGTACATAACATTAAATTGCAAAAGACTTTGAAAAGTCCCAAGAATCAAATTCCGAATGTATTATACTCTACGTAACATCAAAAGAGCAAAAGAATATGGCTAACTTAATAAACTCAAAGTAGAAAAAAAGAATTTGAAAACAAGAGCTAAAATTATAAGTGACTTAAATAATTTTTAAAAACAACTTAATTTTAAACAACATGTCAGACAATATGAAAACAAAATGAATTACTTCACTAAAAGCTGTAAGGACCTTCTCTCAGGGTTATCTAATTGGCTTCTCTGCAGTCAAAGTTCCTATCTTCCTTTCTTCTTATTTCTTTTAGATAATAAAACGCGTAGTTCACGCGCCAATTTTTTCTTACATCGAATATAATATTATAACCTATTTATTCATTCAGTAACTTTCCTTTTTCTGGGTGTGTAGGCCAAATTTAATGTAACTCTTTCAATTCTTTTATACCTTCGTGGCCTTACTTTATCCTGTTCATTACCTCATTCCCTTGATTGGGGTCAACCTATCGGATTTCATATGGTTTTTGTATCCAAGAAAACCTATCGCGATTACACACTAAGTAGTAGGAAAAACATATGGTACGTTGTTCGACTGGGAATCATTTGTATCCTAACGTATATGTACCTATACGGATCTTTGCTGATTTTACGGAGAAAAGATGTGTAGTCGTCGTTGCTTGGAAAAGGTGATCATCCTTACGTTCGGTGTTGTTAATCCGCTTATCAACCGCAGACAGCCCTTTCGTTTGCACATTGCTCTTTAAGCCTAACTTACTGCTAAAACTGAAGCTAATCAACCTATTATGCGTATAAAAACACTTCAGCCTAAATGTGTGACCAAATCGTGTGCAAGGAGTCTTTCTGTTTCCTTACTAAAATCTTAGCTAGTCTGTGTATCTGCTCGATTCAGCTGTCAAACGTACCGTGATTGTACATTACAATACAAGTATTGTTTTGTCGACCTTTACTTTGATCTATTGCGAACATACATTTACTTATTGATTCCCTGTGCGTCATTTATAAACATTCGCTTCTTTTTTTGGATCATATACACTGAGTTCGTGTTTTTGATGCTTACGCGAATAAACTTACACTTTGTCTCTTTTGATTATATATTTTTCTCGTAACGCACATTGAATCGTTCCTTAAGTTCCTTGCATATGCATCGATTTATTTCTTTTCGTTGCCGACGTACCTGTACAAATTGTCTTAGACATTCGCATGGTTATAAACACACACTTGTTCTTTACATATTGAATTATTATCATGCATATACTTATTCACGCCCACACGCTTAAGCATACATTGAATTGTTTTTATACATATTATTCGTATTTACCACTCAACTGTTATGCTTACTCATTGAATACATACATTGCTTTGTTAATTTGTTCCACTTTCAATGTATGTGCTCTTTACATAACATAAATCACATGTTGTTTATACTTTCATATTCCGGTTTTCCTTTACTTACACATATATTTTATATTCGCAATGTACATAGCTTGAGCTCAACTCCCGTTGAAAATAAGCACATATTGATCGCGGTAAAATCGGTTTTCCGTTAATACTCTTACATCGTGCATAAACTCATTGTGCACACCTATAGCTATAAGCAATCGATAAGCATATTGTTATACAAGCCAATACACATTTATAAATAAAATATACGTAGAATAATATGGGTGACTTATCATAGCCGCTGTCCCAGAATGACGTTTCGGGATGATTAGACAGAATAGAGTTGAGTGAATAGACATTTAGGGATTAAGAGTTGGTCCTGGCCCACCATGGTGGCTGTCGTAAAAAAAAGAAAAAAAAATACATTCATACCGACTAAGTTCACAGCCGTAATTTCATCAATCATAAACCAATAAAACCCAGAAATAAAGTACACTAAATTGTTAAAAAATGCGAGGGTGTAAGTATTTTTACTTTACTTACAAAATTCTTGAAAAAGGGTCTTGTGCAAAGCCCTGAGTTATATCTCGGCTAAGAAACATCTTGACTCTAGTCTTGCGACTCTGGTCGTCATAAAGTAAGATTAAAATAATCGAATCTCAAGTGCAATCCACATGTTTTCCCTCCAATAATTCTCGTCAGAGAATGTCCATGTTGCTTTTCTTAGACAAGTAGCTTCTATTAAATCCGTAAAATAATCCGAAACCTCTCCCAATAATAAACTTGCACTAAAAAACTATTTTTGTTTCACATAAAATGTGTACCAGATCCGTTTTTGTTTTTCGAAACTCATTTCTAAACGCCACACTAAGCATCGTGAAGTCATTGAGAATAAGAACCTCCAAAGTAGTCACAACATTCTCAAAAGATTTCGAACAACTGGACATTATAGATCTTTTCAATGGCTGTTTCTTAAACATTGCATTGACATTGTGTTACATCTGCTAATACAACCGTTAAATTTCGTTTATCTTAGAAGTTAGCTTTCTACTAATTCTATTCTATTTCCTATTAGTTTTTTTTATAATTATCTTATTAATTAAAATTTTGCATTTTTATTACTTTTGTTTCTTTTACCGTCTTTTCTTGTTTTTTTCTGTCTGCTTTTAATGCTATCTATTTTTCTTTTTTTGTAATACACGAAACTAACTCTGTTGTTGAAATGTTTTAAGGCAATATGCCGCATTACGTCAACGGCTTATATTAACTAAGATTGTAAAACTTGATGTGGAATAGAGTTTAACGAGCTAGGAAATTATGTTCGGCCGGGCACGAATTGTGTACACCCACCACCATTCGTTTTATCATGCCACATTTTTAATTTTACTCACACAAAAGTGAGGAAAAAGGAAAAAACCAATCCGCCACGTCCTCACTACGGACATATTTATTAATTCGAGTGCAGCACACTCAAGTTGTCGTATCCTACTTTTCAAGTCCTTTCATTTCATATTCAGTTCGTTGTACTGCTAAGAAAAAGCCAATCCTTCGGGTTGAGGCGTCTACTGTACTTCATTTAGAACAAACTCATTTTTAGGTAGACAATGTGAGTATTCTGGTAAGTATTCTGTCTTGTTCACGCTATGAGTCCTCCACATAATGTTTTTAGAAAATTTCAGTCTTTTACCTTTCGTAATTTACGAGTAATTAGCGAAAACCAACAAATTTTTCCTTCGCTCAGTTTACGCTTCTCTATGAGCGTATCCTTTGACCAGTTTTGCTTATTTTCAATACTAATTTGCTTGCAAGAACTTTTAATATTTCTATATTGATTTTTAAGGCACTGTTTGTTTACTTATTTATTTAATTATTTATTTATTTATTCTACTTATACATGAAACTCAATTAAAACAAGTGACAGTCGAGTTCAATTGACTCTTAAAGTATACTTTAAATTAATTAATATTGAGACTTAGTATAAGTATAATAAAACAAAGAAGAAGGAAAAAAAGAAAAAAGAAAAAAGAAAAAAAAGCATGTGCACAACTAGCACAGAGCCACACCCACAACCGGTACAGGACCAAATTGAAAATGAACCCCTAAGCCATCGCAAACATGCATAAGCTTGACTATTTGTTGCTAAAAGCCAGTTCAGGTACGACATGGGTAGATCACGTGTATTAAGCAATGTGGCTTTAATGGACTTTAAAGAGTCCGATAATGAGAATACGTGATAGGTTCTTGCAAACAGCTCTGAGCGGGTTAAATAGCTCATAATTATATTTACATTGACTAAGCTTAACCAAGATAAAGTGCCGAGAGAAGCGGTTAGGGACATTTAAGCTAATTTAACCAAGTAATAAAGGCGAGCCAATAGCACCATTTATTACTTTGATTACGAAGGAAACACCAAGATCTGATCTACGTTTTCCAAGAGACGGTAAGGATAACAGAAGCAACCTATTTTCATAAGGGGAAGAGAGGCAATCGGATCTTAATCCGAATTCTTATGGGCAAACAGCAAGAATTGCGATTGAAACGACTCAATTGAATCGACATAGCACCTATATGAAGGAGACCACACAACAGAGGCATACTCGAGTATAGGTCTAACCAAACACATATACAACCTTTTCGTGATGTAAGGATCATCAAACTCTTTGGGCCACCTCTTTATAAAAGCAAGCGCTGACCTAGCTTTGCTTAATGATACCTCAATATGCAAGTTAAAACGTTACCTATGGTCAAGTAGAACGCCTAAATCTGTGAACGAATCGACGTCCTCCAACTTGTGCGAATCAATGAAATACTGAGTAATGAATGACTTTCTTCTTGAGAAAGAAAGCTTCTTACATTTATTTAGATTTAGTTTCAGAAGATTCAAAGAGCACCGTGCAACCAAATTATTGAAGCTGATGTGATTGCGATTCGACAGAGAAGGAAGAAAACAGTTTCACATCATCAGCATACATCAAGATCTTGTTGGAATTAATCACCGATGGAAGATCATCAATGTATAAACTGAATAAAATGTGACCTAAGTGGCAGCCTTGTTAACAGCATATACCAGACAGATATATAAACGAAGAGACACAGACGGGCAGATATGACTAGATCGATTCAGAAAATGATGCCGATGAAAACTATTTATAGAGTCTCTCTTAAGCTTTCTTATGGGTGTTGCCAACGGTATGACATATTATAAATATTATGTGCTTGCATGTATTTTGATCGCTTTTTCGCTTGAAACAGGAATTTATTGAGAAAAATTGGTATGTAGTAATCAAAATATTTTCCATAAGTTTTCACAACCATTTTCTTTCTGGCAAAGTGGCGATACCTTGTTCGAAGAACGACATTGGTTTGGCAGGGGGCCAATCGTCGACCCATTTTCGCACTTCTTCACCATTTTGAAACTTGTGAGTACGCCGGGTGCGGCAGAGTTCCCATTTGAGCTGCAACAATGTATCCTTGACAAAATTTCCAATGTGGAGCCTGGCGTTGTCATGCAAGATGGCTTTGCATCTCTTAGTTGCTATTGCTGGTCTTTTTTGCAACAATATGTCGTTCAATGCGTTCAATTGAGGTCGGTAGACGTCTGCAGAAACAGTTTCATCCAATTTCAGCACCTCGTAGTACACCACACCTTGCTGATGCCGCCATATGCACAACAAAACTTTATAGCCATGAATATTCCGCTTCGGTGTCGGTGCGGATGGATTTCCTGGACTAGAATTGTCATAGTAGGCTTACTTTCTATCGCCAGTCACAATACGCCATAGAAAACTGTTGTTTTTTTGCCTGGCAAGCCTGGCATTAAACCGTGATGTTGAAGCTATTTGAAACAGCATTTTCAGTCAATTCGTTTGGTAGAGGCTTTCCCTCCTGTTGGATTTTGCCGCATGACAGAAAACTAAAATTAAAATATGAATTAAAAATAGAAAAAATTTAGCGAAACCCTAATGGAGGTCACACAACAGTCCTGGGGTCACGAGCTAAGTCCGTCTATGAGGCCCGTTTTCTGTACTGTTCGCTGTTCGTTGGTCCTTACCTAGCCCCACTCGCGCGCACACCCACCCATACCCCGCTCTAGCGGTTAGATATACGGCTTAGCCCAGCATCATCCTTTCGTTTTTTTTTTCTAAAATTCATATAATATTTTTTTTTTTTCTTTTAACGTTAAAAATGTTTTTATTGTATTATATTTTGTTTTACTTAGATTTTAATGAAAATGCGTACGCTGCACTAAAGCTTCATTTTCCATACCACAAGCGTGGGTTCTTCTTGCTGTTTTTTCCACTCGTGGTTCAGGCGGTGTGATTGGCTTTTCATATCTGATTACAATGCTTTCACCTGTTTGTGGACTGGAAGGATGGCGAATTATTTCTGCTTTTCTCGTCTTAAATTTGTTTTCTTTTTTCGACTACGCAGCACGTGCATTTTAGTTGCTTCCGATTTCTTCTTTACCAAACATACTCGACAATTTTGATATTAGCAACTCCCATCTTGAGGTATTTCTATATATTTAGGTTTAAAAAAAGTCCAGGAAAATCGGGCAACGCTCAATTCTAATTGTTTTACTTTTACGCTAGGTACGCATGCAACACATAATAACGTTATTGTAAATGGAAAAACATCGATTATAATTCATATAATGGTCGAGTGTTTTTCTAAGCTACCGTTCGCTCTATAGATTACTTGTGTTTTAAGTGTTTTTTTGTTTTGTAGATGAGAACTTGCACTATTTCTTTGTTTCTCTTCAAACAAATATTAATAATTAATACGGGAGAAACTAAATAGAACTTACTTCAATCAACTGAGTTTATTTCTTATTATAATACAATATACTTGTTATTCTTTACAATTTTTCGCAGTGCTATTTTTTTTTGTTTCTTTAATACCATTTTTTTTCTTTTCCTTTTGTTCGTATTAAACAGACATCATTATACCAATAAAGCAGTTGTAGTTGTGATGCCAAAATCTGTGCAATTTTAGCCGTACATAATTAAACTTCTAATTCAAAAGCTTTTTATTAGCATTTTCTTGAGTTCTTATAAACAATTTTTACAATTTTCTCTATTTTATTTACTTAATTTCTCTTCCAAACACACTTCTTTACGCGTGTGGTTTTTTGTGTTCTTTACTCCAATGGCGTTTACTTTGCCAAGTTGTTGTATTTGTGTTATTTTTTTTCTCTAGTGGATCCTTTTCTATTTTTTTATTATAAAACATTTGTTCTGCGAAAACTTTTCATAATACTTAGTTAATACTTTACGACCATTTGTTTATAAAATGTCATCTTTTACGAATTATTTTCTACATTGTCCACTTATTGATAAAAAAAAAAATTCTTTTTGTTTCTTGTTTAACAAAAAAAAAAATTCCACTCAAGATCTTTCTTTAACTAAAGCCAATTCATTTCTCAACTCGATCTCTTTGCCTTCTACCTCCAACCCACATACTCCGTTTTTTTTTTTTTTCTTTACCACTCAAAAATGTACTCCCTTTTTCGCTTTGCATAACGGCAAACCGCAATTTTGCAAATGTGATTTCGCCTAACGGCAAGCCGTTATTACGATCTTACTTACTCTATCGTGATAGAGTAGTGATCAAAGCAGACCGACCCCTACCCCTACGCTACATTTGTACGCGGACGTTACAAAAGTTACATTCGGCGCAGGCCGAATCTCGCATACCCACCACTACGTTTTTCGCGTTCTACTCTCCAAGTTATTTTATTTGACACCCATGTCGCTGGTATTATCAAGAAAAAATTAATCGCTGTACCTACCATATACACTTTAAAATTAATCCATTTTTAGGCAGATAACATATCTTCAGTTAAGGAGAGTGAGTTATGATAAATAAGCATAAAACCTCAAAAAAGTGAAAAAAATAAAATATAATCACTTGTAACTTTGTGTGGGCATTGCGGATCGTTTCCATGTTTGCACGTACGGAATAGAGGGCTTCTTAAAGTAATTGTGGAAAATTCTAGCTTTTTAAGTTTTATAATTTCCGAGTAATGAGCAAAAATTCAAAAGTTTTTGTTAAAAAATAGGATTTGCGTTCAGTTTACAGTCCATTGCGCGCTTCCGCTCCGATCGATTTGGCCCACGTTCAATACCAACCTTCCAATGTTTCTACTAAATTTGAAGTCGATATTTTCATTTTTACGACCAGGAGGGTGCCTACAACACACACCGCATACACACGTAGACACGCAGACGGACAGACATGGCTAAATCAATTCAGAATTTCACGCTGATCAAGAATATATATACCTTATAGGGTCTCTGAAGTTTCCTTGTGGGTGTTACATACATTACGGGAAAAAACGAAATGAGTATACGCCCATCTTGTAATGGTGGGTGGGAAGAAAGATAGAGTAGTAATATTCGAGGAAGATTTTTACCATATATATAAAAGCGCATGATTAATTTAAAAAGATCTACCGCGCGCTGGTTCAACTGTGAATTTGAAAAAAGGATATCATCTTACCTGTAAATTTGCAACCAGAGTAGAACGAATTAAGAATTTTGATTTTTATGCGACCGACGTCTATTTCAGTAGAAAAAAAAGTTCAATTTTTGCCAAAAAATTAATGAATACTACTTAAATTAATTTATCCTTCTTATGCTCCTTAAAAAGTTGCTCTAAAAGCATAGCAAATAAATCGTATGAAAAGAGTGAATCTTCTTAAAGCTATGTTCCGTGCCGTTTTGAAAAATCGTGTTTTGAGAAAAACCTGTTTAAAGTTTTATGTATGCGTATACTTGTGTAATTATTATTACACCTATACTTGGAAACCTTCTCATATTTAACTGTTTAAAAATTTCCAGAGTTATCGTTCAACATTATCATCAAAGGGCCAATGGAAAATTTTTTTCATTTCTGAAAATTTTACAGTGAGCCTCTCCCCCAAATGGTCCAAAATTGCGTTCAATAGTCGCGAGTATTTAAAGGCGAATTGCACCAAGGCGTCCTCATCGATTACTTTAATTTATAAAACAGTTTTCGACTACTATTTCGTCTGCAAGTAAAAAATGATAATTTCATTCTCCATGGATATGATCAATCCTGAGCGGTCGTGGAATGTGAATGACGTGAAGCGTTCTTTTGGGTATCACTTGCAGTGAGTTTTTGCATATGAATTCGAATCAGTTACCGGACAAAGCAGAGCGTGAATTTACTTCTTCTTTCATGGCACGACTGCGTTTTGTAGACACTAATTTGGCATGAAAAACCTGGAATTGTTAAATTAATCACAAAATCATAAACAACGACCTACAAATATGTGAACATTCGAATTTCGTATATTCCTCCTACATGATAGGTTCTCATCGAATTCCTTTCCAATACGAGTAGAACCCTCTTTCTGGTTATAAAGAGGGTAAGCGTTTCGCACCAAGTATGCTTTTATATATTGATCGGCTTCAATTGCAAATAACAAACATCTATAACTCACCACAGCGTTTAGTAATTGGGGTTTCCAAAGCGGTATATTTCCTTATAAATATACCGAAATATCCAAAGAAATTGGTGGTCGACTTTTTGGCAATGCGTTCAGAATCACATTTACTTTCATCCTATTTTTGTGTTGTGTGTGTGTCTATTCATATAATTAACTGATTAGATATCATTTTGTCCTGACAAAACTGAAAACAGGCTTAATATAAAGCATATCAATGAATACAATAATCGTAAGAAACTGTATTACTTTTTTGTAGTGCAGCCTTGTTACATCTATCACTCTGCATAGAGCTTCAACAGAGAATTCTAATTAAAATACCTTTATGTACGTCATAAGACATATATTAAATTATAACCATATAAATTGGCCAATTAACCATACAACCTATCATACTACTATCAACTAATACATGTGCTTAGTGACTCATATTACACACATGAAGTCATGGCTATTGAAACGTATATAATTAACTATAACAACCCAGACAGTAACAAAAGCTATGGTCGTTAACATATGCTATGTATCTTACAATATAAAATTGTAAACATGGAAAACGTATAAACATGAGCACAGTGAATGTATAACAAGTAAGAAAATTATATTCGGTCGTGGCCGAATCTTTTACAGCCATCATCGTTATACTAAAAAAGACAAAATAAGGAAAAGAACTACATTTGCGTGCTCTATAATATAAAGTGGGCGCGGCTGATTTTTTTTGTTCTCAAAATAAAAGCTTTTGTCGCATAGACGTGCGAAAGTTGTAGGCGTGTACTTGGAAGGTACTGGGTTTAAGTTACTTCCAAATTCTTTTGCAAATTTGTAGGCGATAACTTCATTTTCGCTAACGGGTGAACGTTAACACAAACACTACACAGTTTCGCAGACAGACAGCTGGATAGACGAATAGACGACCATGTGATTCGCTTCAATCGATTTAGAATTTGGTGCTGATCAAGATTATGTATACCTTGTAGGGTCGCTGATGCTTTCGCCTGGGCGTTGCACACGATTTGAGAAAATGAATATACTCCTCACCCATGGGTGATGTATATAAAAACAGGCTGGAAACTGTATCCAATTTAATGTTGGAAAAATAAAGAAAAATCTATATTCAATAATTTAAGCAAATTTCCTTCAAAATGAAAAATTGGTATTTTAATAAACTAATGTTGGCGGCAATAAGAAAAAAGTTTTGCGCTACGAACGTATATTGGGATTTTGCCAAAATCACGCTTGCAACAATGTATACCGCAGCCAATAAGAAAATACGAAAGATACAATAAACATTATATATGCATTACAACACATAAAGTAAGTCGTAGCTATATAAAGAATAAACTGGAAGTTTTTCGCTTGTTTTATCGTAGGGTGTTATCTGGCTATTTTATAGTTTGTCGAATTTGATTTAGTATTTTTTATTATTTCAACACATTTCAGGATAAGCGTCATCAACAGTGCAATGGTTGGTGGCGTTTTTTTAAACGATTTACTTATTATAGCAAAGCTTTTGACGGAGTTAAGCACATTTATCGATGCCGATTTCAAAGTTCATTCCTCATCTCACATAAATTTCCCGTAACGTCAGGTGCTTCAAGAAGCAAACCATTTAAGATCCTTTCCGTTCGTTCTGTTCCCAAATGTCTCTTCTCAGTCAATAAGTAAAACCGTATCTTAATGTATGATGATGATGTTAAACTGTTTTTTCCTTTAACTTGGAGCCGCAGTTCTGTCTCCCCGTCAATCTGATTTAGATACTTTGGTGCTCACCAAATTTTATCAAAGCTCTCATTATCAGAGAGCAATCCTTTTATTATTCTTTTTGAATCAAATCAGTTGAAAAATTTAGTTTCTTTCATTGGCTTAAGAGCTTAGTTCCATTAAAGACTAGTTTTCATATGTATATACATATGGAGTATGCGATAAAGAACGCTTGGTTTTATTAAATTGTGGTCCAAAGAGATAGACGATCCATACGTCACAAAAAGGCTGTACACAAAATCAGTAGGATTAATATTTGAGTGTGCCTTCGCCTTGCGGTCTTCCTGCACGTATTATGTTCATACAGTAGAATCAGTTCAGGAGCAATTCTCGCCAAGATATTTGGTTAGAGATCCACTAGTCTCTTTGCAATTTCATAAACATGATTTGCTTGGTTTAGTTCTGCATTCATTTGAGACATGGACAACTAATTCTCTTTTTACACGGTAGATCCGTTCTCAAAAAATTCGCGTAAAAAATTGTGTAGAAAAGATACCGGCTAAAAGTAAAAATAGTAGATCTGTTCCAGACCTAAAACACATTTTAATTTTTACTTTGACAACAAGAAAATAATATTTGAAATTCATTAATACAAAAAAAGTAAATATAATGTACACATACACAGAGCTAAATTTTATGCATTGTCACTTCCTAACAATACACAATACACGCATACGTTTGCGGAAGACCATAACATTCCTGCTATCACCAGAATTATTTTGCATAATGCGCGGAATCACACTTATATATATACAGTCGATACAATTTAACTGCACTGTGAAAAACATAACGCGAAGTTACAACGCGTATCTGTGAGGAATGAGAATGAAAAAATTCATCAAATATTAGAAATCATATTAAAACAAAACAATTCGTGTAAAGAGAGATCTTTTCTTTCTAACTCGCGTTAAAACAAATTTGTGTAAAAACAATGCGTGCAGAAACAGAATTAGGAGTACATTTATCCCAACTGTGTCTTCGTTAAGCTACTTTAATGGTGTTATTGGCTCGCCGGCTTTATTAGATGAGGTAAACATTGATACAAGCACTACTTTAGTCGATTTTTACTATGTGGGAATTTATTGTGCAAAGAAGTTTCAAAATGATCATGAATCGCATTATTGCGGGTGATAAGACTTCTATGCATACGACTTGGAAACAGCCAGTCAATCGAGCGAATGTCGTGTAAACGGTGAGCCAAAACCTAAAAAATTGCGCCAAACTCCCTCAAAAATTAAGGTGAGGTTAATAGTTTTTTTTTGATCGTCGTGTTATTGTAGACTATAAATTCCACCGGCCGGGCTAAACTGTTAACAACGAATATTTTTTAAGTGTTATACGCCGTTAGCGTTAAGTTATTCGCGAAATGGGGGCGGAATAGATTTAAAAGAGAATAAAATTCAATCGGTCTTACTTTTTCGACATAGTAGTATATTTTGAAAAATAAGAGAGAGAGAGAGAGAACGAATTATTTTTTAAAAAGGACGATTGTATCAAAAATAAAACATTCAATCATGCTGAGACACCTTTTCTTTGCTTCTTTATTGTTCTTGTTTTTATTTTGTGTTTAGAAATCCAAAAATAAAACAGACGGTTGCATAAATCAACAACAATAATTGAAGTCTGTCGGACAAATAAAAACTAAAGTATTAAAAAAAATAAAAATCCCTACCTTGTTGGCCAAATAGTAGCCAAACAATAATAACGAAGAAAAGTATGAAGAAAACCAAGTGTAGTTGAGACTTAGGTATTCAAGTGCTCTTAACATATCAACTTCCGAACACATACACAAAGTAGCTAAAACAAACTGAAATACAAGCTCTTAAAAAGGAAAACCGTAAATTGAGGTTAAATTGGAAAATAAAGACAAAATAAAATTAAGTGGCAGGACATTTCCATATTTTGAAATATTTGGAAATGTTTGTTTTTCTCTATTTCAGCAAAAACTACTTACACTTACTTATAAAATTCCGCTGAATAAACTATTTGTACCGTCCGAGTTTGGTCGAGAGTGTTGAGCTTATTTGGAAACATAACTTACCGGAAAAATAAAAATTCAATTTCTAGTTCAAACTTGAAGATAAAGCTTAAGCTATCGTCTATAGAAATCAAAACCTTGAATATATTCAATGAAGAAGAGTTACAAATTTTATATTTGCCTTAGGGCATAAAAAAATTTAAAAAAAAGGAGGGAGGAGCTGTATTGTGTTACTGCCTTCTTGGTTTAATAAAAACATTTGATAGAGTCTGGTATACTAAATTTAGTACTAAACTATATGAAAAATTCAACTTCTCTAGTAGTCCTACAAACTTATGTGGTCACATATCTCAAGTTGTAAACAATTTGTTTCAGCGCATGATTTCAATTTTTAGATTGCTGAGACTATATCTGGGGTACTGGGTACTGGGGTAAGGGTCTTCCTCCTGGTGTCTATTTTTTAATTTCTTTGCGAATGATTTCGATGACTCGGTTGACGACGACTGCGGTTTTTGTGCTAATCCGCTTATATTTCAACCTACACGTTGACGAGTTACGCCCACCATTGAGCCTTCTTCTCTCATGTCGATTTTTAATTATTTCATTGAAGTCTTTTCCGATTGCTCGCCGTATGACATAGTTAGGCCGTAAGTGCTTTCAGCCATGTTTTACACGTTGTTTGTAATGTTAAACTCAGATTTCTTCGTTCATGTTTTTTTTTTAATTATCGTTCCTCGACCACTTAAAGCTTAGATAGCTAGCTTACATCCATAAAATCGTTCGATTCCAATCAAAAAAGTATTAACGCAGCGACTACAATTCTCAAAGTCAAATAGAAACCCTCTTTGTATTAATATCAGGTATCTCTAGCTCTTAGGCTGAACGATGCTTTATTGCATACGTTTTTTCTTTTAAAAAGAGATATCTTCTCAGTTCACCTTATACCGCAGGCGCGATAAATCGAACGTGAAAAATCGGACTTGTCATAACAAACATTAAAGGATTAATTTATCGAAAAAATCCCTCATTGCTCAACGAAATTTGCAGTCGAAATATTAAGGCGATTGGATGAAAATTGAAATAGGCGAATCCTTGGGTTCGCTGATTACGGTTTTGGGTCTATCGCGTTTAAAGTTTCACTTTTGAAGAAATTTTCATGTTACTTTAATCTGCGGTGGCTGGTGCAACCAATTGGTTTCGCTCGTGCCAAGCTATTCAGGGTACACGGAACGAACTATAGGGTAAATACACGGCCTTGTTCGGAAAAGTCAGTTTTAACCCGCTTTGAGATTCGTCCACAAAGATTGGTAGAAGACATTATTTTGGCAATGTGCAAAACCTGAGTTGACCATTTTTTAAATCGTCTCCCAAATAACCGTTCTTCCAACAAATAGGCCTTTATATGGCAACGAGATTCAATTGATCTAAAAGAGTGATAAATTTGCTATTCTGAATTTGGCTCACATTGGTTCATATTCGTCCTTTCTATGTAGGTATCCTCAAGAGAACTGTTCGCAAGTTCTTCCTATCAATTTTTGCTATTTTAGCACAAAAGTAAGAAAGTAAGTAAGAAGCTTTTTGACAAAAAAATTGACTACATTAAATTGGGACCGAATCGGTTCATGTGACATGAACTGAATCAAAGTAAAGCGCAAACTGATGTGACATATATAAACTACAATGAAATAACGTGAATAAAATTGATTTGATTTATCATATAAGTTACAATATTAGCACAGTTGCGATCCGAATCATGGTTTCACAAATTGCTACATGTGGAAAAATTTAGAAGACGAATAACAATTTCTATTATGCGGAAACATCAATAAGACGTGCTGTAGAATCTGGGTCAAAATTCAGTATTAAAATATGAGGTAATTTAGGGTTTCAATTTTTATCTTCAATGTATACACGAAGAATACAATTTATGAATATGTTGAGTTAGTTTGGCTTCGCACTCCCTGACTATTTCAATGGTCGGTCGATTACGGTTAACCGTTAAAATCTGGGTAGGCTTAGAGGATAGCCCCCTTTTTGAAAAGCTTTTTACAAGTTTCATAGGAAACACATATTGTGTATGTATCCATATTTAAAACACTTCGGCAATTTGATGGTGCAGACCACTTTAGCTAAGTTCAAACTTCAATTCGTTAACCCTATAGGGATTCGATTGTCTTCTTCGCAACTTAACTGACAAGCTGACAGTTATTCATAATTGAAATTCGTAGGACTATATTGGTTTCGTGGTGACATTATACAGAAGCATTTTATTGTCCAGACCCACGCTAGAATTTGAGTTTAACAGCCACCATAATCCGTTTGTTCTTCGAGCTTCCTTCTTCTTTCTTTCTTTGAGCTTCCTGGGGTACTGCAACACTGTGCATGGTTACGTCTCCTTTCTAAGAATAAAAGTAATGTGCAGACTTTCCGCTAATTCGAGATGTTATACGGTTCGAGATGTTGAGCTGGTTTCGATGCTCTAATGTGAATTATGCGTGAGCTTATAATTTCTGTGTCATCTGCGAACAAGAACATTTGCGCAAAGTAGCGGTTCTAAAACGCTGTCATTAATTTGTACAAAAAAATGAAAAAAGTAAAAGTAAGAAAAGTAATTTTTAATTTATGATAAATTTGATGTAAAAATAAAAAAAAAAAGGCGATCATCGCCTTTCACTCATCCCCTAATAAATACAAGGTGATTTAATCCTGATTGTAGAGGCAACCGCTGGTTAGTTAATGCAAGGTATTAAATGTTTACAATGACCAGAGCTAAATTACTTCATGAGCCCATGATTGCATGCACACTGTAAATACTAATACAAATGCCAACCTTTCAACTTTTTCCCCTGCAACATGGAGTTCATAACCCAGTTTTCGGTTTAAAATCGCAATCAAGCAAAGCAAAGCTAAACGGAGATATATCAAATGAATTAATCTCGGAATAGTAAAATTAGGAGAAGAAAAATTAATTGTTGTGTGCAAATTACTGCAGGGCTTTTTCAAAAATGATTTCAAACAACTATTTGTTTTAAATAAATATAATCCCGTAGAAATGTGTGTATATTTCAAGCTCATGATTTCCTATAAATGAATTTCAAACAACATTATAATAAGTTGTTGGAAAAGAAAAAAAATAGTGAAAATTAACATAAACGCTATTTATAATGCTAAGAATATATTTATTGTGGAATTTAAATTTTAATAAAATCGAAAAAAAAACATATCTTCATACCATATAATTAACATTTTAATTTTAAACAGCCTTTTATGAGTGCGTATGCCAATGAGTATATGCTTTGAGTGTTTACTAAATCCAGTAAAAGTATTTGCCTACAAATGTAAGTCAATTTCAATTAATTTATTGAAGTATTTACTCATTAAGTAATTGTAACTTTATTGAAAATTAAAAGTCAATATTTATTCAACTTAATAAATGCATATACAAATGCGTGCATGCATGCTTGTATGTGACTTTGTGGACATATATAAACATGTTTGTAATGTGTAGAGAAAATTAACAAATGAAATTTTGTGACTTTATCTAGAGCTGAGCCTTTGTGGCTGAGAATCGTAAATCGAGGGAAATATTTTCAAAATTAAAACAACGATCGAGAATAAAAGATTTGTCAACTTCGAATTAGCAACTTTTTCATTGTCACAAAAGCCACTAGATCTAGTAGAGGTAAATGTATTACAATTTCAGAATATTTTAGAGTAGTCTCGCTTAACTTATATGTCTTTTTTAACTTATATGCTACGTGTTGGTTGATGTATAAATTGCAAAGAGCACTGTATGTGCTTATGAAATGATATCTAACTTTCTGAGGCTTCAACCAGTGTCACGTCGCCCGCAATTGCGTACACACACAATTGAATTCTCTAGCTACAACAAAACCGATAGAAGAAAAGCAAAAAGCAGAGACATTATATGCCATTGTCTGACTGAAATACGTAAAATAAACATATCAAGTACGTCGGTTATGTTTTCAAACAAAAGCAAAAATACAGTAAATGCCTTTAGTTGATAACAAAAATTATTTACGGATCTCATTTCCACCGAAAACTAATATGTCCATCCGATGTTATTTTCTATTCTTATTTATTGGCATCGCTTTCGCATTTGGCCAACAATTGCATTCACGCAACGCAATCAGCCTTATCGATTGTTGATTCTTCTCTCCATATAATTTTCTATGCATTAAAACGCTCATAAGCTCACAAATGCGGGCGCAAAACTTTTCGTTTAACTTTGAAAAATACGATGACTGTGTTTCTCTTTTTTTTGTATCTTTATTACTATGATTATTATTATTTTTTTTTTTTTTTTTTTTGTAAAAGCAAGCAAAGCGAAAGAACGTGTAACGTACTTTTTGAAACTTAATTAAATGCTTTTAGTTGTTGCTATATTCGTTTATCGTGTTGCTCATTCATACAAGTTAAATAAGTTTTCATTTAACTGCCAATATATGCGGTATGTAAAGGGATTTACTCTGGGTTATGTGTATCGATACGCAAGCAAAGTTTTACAATACCTGTTAGCTTGAATCTATGTATGTGCCCAACCATGTGGGCATGTTGCAAATGCTGGTATTTGTACGTGTTTATGTATGTGAAGCATGACTTTTGTGATATGCAATTAGTGGTTATCAAACACGCCCCAAAAACACACCTTACAATGCATAAGCAAATGTACGTTTCGGAACTTTTATATCCATCAACGGAGAAGTAAGCATATTACATTTGTCATTCATTTGGGAACAATATTTTGATTACATTATCGTTATTCGCTCTTTTAACGCAACAAACTGAGAAAGAAGTCTTAAAGAGAACACATCTATTCTTAGTTTTCGTTCATAGAAGAAATTTACATTCTCTGCCCTACTAAGAATACGAAAAATTCCTTAACCAAAACAGGAGTTGAGTAAAGAGTTAAGAAAAAGGAGTCAGCTTACACCAAATCCGACGGCGTTAGTTTGCAAGACAGAGCGAAGTTTCATTCGCTTACCAATTATCGCATATCGTACCGTACACCTCGTACACATTCTGATTTCTTGCACAAAATAAAGACTATATTTAGGCACTGTGCACCTACGTATTTATAAAAAGGATTCATGGTAATTGTGACTTTAGTTAGCTGATTTTATGGAAAGAAAAATTTAATGCGACGAAAAGAAATTTTAAAGCTGTAAAGCTAAAGAGTGTAATTTACAAAATACGGAAAGCCATCAATTTGTTTGCTAGGGGGATAGGGGATAAATTATGGAAGGATATTTGAAGTATTCTTAGTTTAGTTAGTTTGTCCTCCTTTTGTAGTCTTCAGCGTAGGTTCAGCTGTTTATCAACTATAAACGGGCCTCACAGCATCTTCTCTTGGCTTTACAATCGAATTAATAAATTTAGTAGTAGACGTTGTTTTGAATAACTTACCCGAAATCAATCGAAAGTTTGCATACCACATGTTAGAATCACTTGAATATCGGGCTACTGACGCACCCAACCCTGCGATAAGACTTCGCGATTTTTTGCCATTTTCATGATTTTGTAGATATCTTTAAGACTAACATAGGTTTCTTACTGGAGTTCGTCGACCGATTTGTCAGCGGCCGGTAAAATTTGGTCGCTCCTATTTACGATTCTGTTTATAATTGTCACGTATATCTCTTGATTATTTAAAAAGCTATTTTTCTCTGGATATGCTCGCATCTATAGAAATTCGTTAAAAAAAATTTTCAGATATTTTTCATAAGTCATGTCTGGAAAAGGGCTTCAAAATATGGAGTGACTGCAAAAATCCGCCTTTTATATGACTTTGATAAAAACAATTGCATGAAAATGCAGGATGAATATCTTTGTGAGCCAGAGATTATGGTCTTAATTCTGAATTTGTGTCACTCTCTTACTTATTGTGAACGCATTTGCGAATTGATTATTCACATGATGAATATGTCATAAGAACTAAATTTAACAGGTGCAATTAAATTTTTCGGAGAATAGCGAGTATGTAGAATTTCAGCAGCAGATAGATAGATAACTGCTGCTGAAGTAGCGCTGATCACAATTTGATATACGTTGTGGGGCCTTTGACGTAAAGTATCTGTGGTTATGAGTAATGTAGAACTATACTAACTTAGAACTAATATAAAATAAATAGAGAAGATGTTTCACATGCTGCTACGTTCCGTGGATGGGGATGTGAATCCCCTACGAAGTCTTAATACAGTTTATCGGGAATGTTTACCAGTGACTTACCCACAACTTTATAGTTAAAGTGTGCTAAAAATTTACTAATAATGCTCGCAACCTGCTAAAATATACTTAGGAACCAATGATACACTTTGGGCCATAAAATCCGAGACTTTATATACGGGTTTAGGGAAAAATTTTTTAAACTATTTATTTGGTGAGGAACGTGACTGAGTTCCAAATTATAAAATGAATGAGGGACAGGGTTAAAGTTTCAATAGTGAATAACCGCAGTTTTCTACAAGTTTAGTGTAATTCTCTATTGCGTAAATGTTGTTAAAAATATTACTTTAAATTTTAAACGGAAGGCTATGTTTTAGATACGAAATTGTTTATAATATAATAATAAGCATTGATTTTGTTATGAGTAAGATGTTATGCGAAAAAGACAAAAATTTGTCAGATTTGTAACGTAAAAAGTGTCCGTTGACCGATTTGGTCCATTTTCAATAGCTTCACTTTTGCGTCCAGCAAAATGTTACAACAGACATTATACAGACGGACATGCCCAAATCGATTCAGAATTTGTTTCTGATCAAGAATATATACACGTTCTGGGATCTCCGATGATCCCGTCTGGGCGTTCCAAACGTTCCGGCGAAATAAATACACCTCCATCCTTCGGCGATCAGTACAAACAAATTACGTTGTCGTTTGTTCCGCAGTATATAATTTACGTCTAAATTAATTCAATGCTATTTTTACAATACTGTTAAAAGCGAACACTGAGACATAAGTTGCCGTCGCAAGATAGCCTGAAACTGAGCCTTAATTATTAAAGATGTCGAATTAAAAAAATAGAAAAGAAAGGCATTCATCGGTTGTTGTAAATCAGCTGACAATAATAATGTTAACGATGATTAAATATGTCTTCCACTAAATCCGCAATCCTGGGAAATTGTAAAGAATGAACTGTTGCATTGTGCTTAACTATATAATCGTCATATATAGGGTGAACTTTCTTAATTCGAAATAAAACTAAAACTGTAACTGATATTAACATGTGGCATAGAACATATTATACTTGCGCGGATGCATGCAACTCTCAAAAGAACTTACGACAAATCCGTCTTTTGTGATACCTGCCTTTTCAGGCTCATTTTTTGGATGGATCTTAGCTTGTGTGTCTCCCTGCCTATATGTCCGCTTGTCTGTCTGTCTTTTCATCTTACGTCTGTCCGCCTAACTTTTCTTCAATCCATAAGTCGCAATTTTCGGCTATCGAAATTTTTCCCCTTGCAAGTCTATATACATAACGAGTATAATATTCAAAATTTTTCGACAGAGACAGTTTTTCGGGATACTTAAATAATTTGGAAACATTCTAAAGAAAAGTAATACTTTACATGGCAAAAAAGTCAACAGTTCAATAGTTTATGATAAAAATGGATCTATAATAGCGATTTGACATAAAAATTATATTTTGGTCTCGGTAGCCCAATTTGTGAATGCTCACTCATATAAAGGCTTTTATGAAGTAAGTGTTTAGAATGCGAAAAGTATAATTTCTGCGCTGATATAGAAATTAACATTAGGACATTTGAACCACGTAGGTGTATTTTTTGATCCCACGTTGTATAAGGAAACTAATAAAAAGTCAGCGTTTATATGGCAAGAAAGATTAATTTTTAGTACTTTATCACAAAAATTGCTAAATAAGAATAAAATCTTTAAAAATAATACTAAATTTGGTAAATACTGACTTCAGTTCATGTTTAGGACCATGTCCCATACAAGGGCTCTCATGAAAAGTGTGCCTTTACGTAACAACATGGGGGTATATTTCGTGGTATATTATCACACCAATAAATGAAGCAATTTATTGGGCCATGTTGTGTAAGGTATCTAGAGGTAGTGCTTGCCCGACTATAATGTTTTTACTTGGTCTTTTTTATTTTAGATATTGATTTGCGATATTTTTATTTCAAAATAATTCGATTTAGTTCTGGAACATTTAGCCAATTTTCCAAAAAATAAATTTATTCCCATTTGCCAATAACATGGATAGCCTCAGAAAATAAACTAATTGAAAGTTTATGGATTTTGGAGTAATGACTTAGCATAACCCGAAAGAAAGAAGAAAAGTAAAACCACTATAATGAGTCACGGTCCACTATTCAACACTGTACACCAGCCTACATTTATTCATATAACTTTTTTCAAAAGAAAAAATCGGAAGTGGGGTCCAAACCATCTTCAGTACTGTTCGTCCTTAGGCCAAGATACGTTAGTGTGCAAAATTTCATAAAAATATGTCATAAAATGTGACCTGTAGGTGAACTGCAAGACAACAACGCGGACAAACAAGCTTATGTCGATTCAAAAACTGATTTTGAACCACTCGGTATAATAGAAAGTAGGTGTATCTCAACTCTTTCTGGCGTTGCATACATCCGCGCAAACTTAATACACCGCTGTACCATAGATTGTGTAGGAAATAAAAATCCAATGGAATTGTACCGTAGGATCAAGGCGGCCATTTGATATCGGCCACAAATATGTGCAGATTTTACGATCGTTGAAATTTTATGATTGTATCTTGATTTTGTCATGAGATTAATGCTGTGTTTTACCATGTAGTTGAAATCACAAATCATCTTGGTCGAAATCATTTGCAACATTGACGGTTGTTAATATGCCAACAGAGCACACGCAAATCTTAATTTTTGTGCACGTGAGTACATTTTATGAATAATATATGGATTTTGGTTACTCCAAAAAGGCAATTTTTTTTATTTCCAAAGCCATTTAACCAAATATGAGCTTCATACCATGTAGTCGAAACATAGCTTGAACGGATTTATTATTTTTGTAATGCATTTTAAGAATTTCTAAATGTATATACGCCCACCAATATTGAACACATATGACAATTTTGCGGAGAAACTGGAACAAGTTGTGGCAGGTATCACTTTAAAAAAAACTCTCAGTCGCTCACCCATTTAGTTTTATTTCGAAAATGAACCAATTCAGTTAAGATTTCTCGACCTACGTACTGGTCAGAAAATAACTTATTTGTTTTGCTATTACCTCAGCTGATAGCGTGTAAGGTGAGTTAATGAGAATAATAAATATTACAGCAGAATTTCTCATTCGGCTGAGTTTTTAATAGGTAGAATATTTTAAATGTGAAATAAATGATGTTCTATAAAATTGTTTTCAAGTATTAAATTACTTCCATTATATATCCCAGCAATGAGGCTAATGAGTTGGCGCTTTCGGTATTCTATATCGTTTCAATTTTTTCGAAAAATTTCAAAAATTTCGAAACTCTTGAAATGATAATAATGGATCACTTTTAGAAAATAATTGTTAAAAAATCATTATAGTTAAGTAACTGCTCATTTAAATTTTGTGTTTTTAATAAAACTCGTATTTTCTTATTGATAAGCCACTTATTCATTCATTATTATTCATAATTATACATTTTGTAATCCAAATTTTAAAACAACACTTTAATATGCAATTTATACAACATTTTCCCTTTATAATAAACATTCACTAAAATCAATAGAATTCTGAAGTAAAATGTTACATAAAAGGCAGTACGATATTAAGCAATCCATATCTTTTTGTCGTCTTCAATTCTCCATCTATCTTCGTTTTGAAATATGCAAATATTGTTGTTGAAACACATTAACCTCTCTAGGCAACCCTTCTGTTGGAATGAGTTCGAACAGTGGGACCATGTGATCTGAGCTTGACTTAATAAATTTATACGTCAAATCATTACTTTGTACCCAGTTTCATATATAAAAGAATAAAAATTTGATCCCTTTGCCGCATAAGCGCTTATCCTTTCTAAGAAAGTCTACAGGGCAATGAGTTCAAAAAATGATCCCCTGCTATTCAGTTGTAGTTTTCTAAACTGAATATTGTATGTGGAATGCTCATGCCAAAATTTAACTTCAATAAAGTTTATTCTTGGACTTAATCGTGGTAAGAAATTTGAACGAAATATCTCAAAATTTGCGTTCAGATTGAATACAAAATCATGGGTAGACGTTAGTCGAACAGATATGCTTAAATCTGTTTACGAAATTACTCTGTAGTAAATGTAATAAGATATTAATTAGCCTGTCTCAAAATCTTCTGGGTACTGCCTGCGTTCGCACAACCTTGTTGTGTTCTTATCATAAGCAGCGTAGGGTACAACGAGATATATACCACTTAACCAAATTTCATAATTATGGTTTCATATACACTTAATACAAAATTATTCAGTTGTTAAGTATTAGTTACTGAATTAAATAACGGGAGTTGTGTTTAGTACTTCTTTATTTATCTGATGTGCCAAATATGCAAAATACGCTACGCTGCGCATATAAGCTGAGTAGTTGCTTTCTTCACTTCCATATTGTTTAAATAACTGTTATTAGTTTAAAGAAATTGGTAAATGGTCTGTTAATACAGATCACATTTTATGTAGTCGATCCAGTGTTTGTTGTACATAAATATGTTAACGTCTTACATATATGATGTATTAGACTTTATCTATATGTTCGTGTGTGTGCGTGTGTGTGTGTATGTGCATGCCTTTACTTGGAAAACCACTTATAAGACCATATGCCTAAGAAACAACAATCTATACAAATGCGTTCGGATCTCCGTGCATGTGAATATGTTTAAATATAATATTATGTGCCTGTATATCCCTCAGTATGTATACGATACATGATAAACCGCAGGCACGTTGTCTGTCTCTCCTCTGCATGCATGTATGCATGCAAACATATTCTTACTTGCCTCTCGTTTCTGCTGGGATGGTTGCAGCACTAGTTGCTGTTATTGTTGTTCTATTATATGTAGCGATGTGTAATAGTGTACTATCATGTTCATGTATATTATTCAATTTGGTCTTAGCTTTTCCTGTCTTGTATATCGTGGCATCTTGTACTTGTTCTGCCATGTATTTATCCTTGTTCAGGGCACAGATGTATGTGTAACTTTAAGAACACGCAAACACTTATAAATATATATGCATACGTGAAAATTTGTTATACAAAACTGGAAAAAATCAAAAAGGGCATAAGGTTCGGAAAAGAAGAAGCATAAAGAAAAGTTTTACATTGAAAAATATATAAAATGCTGTAGGAAAACTTTGCGGTGTCGCAACACCTGAGCACACACATATATTGAATGATTTTTCTTAAGAAACTCTCATTTTCCCTCCTTAGCTCGCTTTGTTTCGTTACCAGCACTGTTTGTAATATAGAACGGAACCCACAAATTGAACATACTTAAGCTATAAAATAAGGGATCGATTGCTCGTTTATAGACGTAAAGGAACAGGGAAAAAAGGAAAATTTTCTCTTCGCCCCTAAATAAATAACTTAAAGAAGGTTTACAAAGAAAAGCTTGCAAGTACAATTTGTTACTAATTCACTACCACTACCTCTTTTCCTTTTACCCTTCCGTTTGTGATTGCTGTCGTATTGTCTAACTGAATATACTACGGCATGTAAAATAAATTCATAAATGCATTCCGTTCAAGTGGCAGGTGGTTATCTTATACTCTAGATATAGTTTGATTTGATATTTCATTGAATCGACCCCAGTTTGCCTGGTTGTAGGTTTAAACAAGATATTGACGTTTTACTGCACAATGCTTTGGGCAACACATAACATTTTTCAAACGATTGAGTCAGCAAACTGTCCACATGACATAAGCAGTTACCGCAGCAGCAAAACATATATGACTGCTGTGTACTTTCGACTCCATCAACAACTTTGCCTCTCTATTGTAGTTGAAGAGCCTTAAGGCCCTGAACGTGCATGCATACACATAAAGTTTGTAATATTTTCCAACAACATATCAAATACATATAAACTGTTTGTGTACACATTTTGTGCAACCTAAATGACCATGTCCATGATGCCGATGTTTATGATGATGATGATGATGATAATAATGATGATAACGATGATGATGATTTGACAACATAGCTGCCAACTTTAAAATCAATATATACGATAACTGTATTGACAATAACAGTATACGAGTGTGCTTTTTATCCTTTAGTATATCCGCATAAACATGCTGACACAATCAAACTTAAGCATATTAATTTGCTATAAAATAACGTATATCCTGTATAAATGTAATATACATTTAATAATATTAGTATTCTACAAGGGGTCGATACATAAAGAGTTTTCAAAATTATATTTGTGTGATGATTGAGTATTCATATTATGAAATTTGTGAAAACGTTTGCTTTTCATATACGCTTTATATCTTATCTCTCTGTCAAATATATTCTCTTTATCTTCTTAGTTATTCTCTGTACGTATACTTAATATTTATTAAATTATAATCACTTATACGTTTGTAGGACTTTAAGATATTTCATTTATTATATTCCGTATTCGATGCAGATATTCATGTACAAAACTTTATTATCAGTTAGTTTTCTTAAAAGAGATAAACATGAAAATTTGTCATAAAGGCATTTTTCGACTAGCAAAGAGAAAGTTGAAGGTTTTTCTTATCTTTTCGGATAAGAAGTATTTTAATTATGCGGGTAACGTGAATTTATAATCGTGCAACCACATAAATCAGATAAAGAAAACATTAGATTAACACTTCGCTAAAGACAAAAGGTAAGCCTGATACTGGATACAACTAGATTGCGAAACTCAGTTACACTAGCGTAAGAATGCTTTTTGTCACCGTTATAATAACACACTCAGCACTGTTGTACTGTTAGAGTATGTTTCCGCAATAATAACACGAACATAGGCGCACGAAAGTTCGAGCTTTAAAATGTATCAAAATTTAGAAGATTATATATTAAAACTCAAGAAAAATAATAAAATGAACGTGAAAAATTTGAATGTATGCGTCTTGGTCTCTCCTTCCCATATAAATAATCCCTTATATGGCAATAAAGCTTAATTGTTTCATTTTAGGGTGCTATGTCGATACGAAATAATGGTGTGGTAAATAAATTTACTATCACGTTAGATTTTCCAAGTCAAATTTTGAAATCACAATTGAACAAACGGTGGATGTTGCCCAATTTGAATGTTCACAAATACTACTCACTTTTTTTTTTCTTTTACTGGTTTCATTTTTATTTTCCGCCTTTATGTTTCATAAAATTATGTGAAGGGGATCAGAATTTTTCCTTTACATACATAAAATTTCAATTATTAACGTATAAACTCAAATTCTGCTGCATATACGAACGAATAAACCTATGTAAACTCTAAATCAAGAATACGAAATTAGAAGGCATACGGTGTGTATATTCCTGAACTTCAAATATTTCACAAATCTTATGTAATCTCTTCGGTGGGGGTACGATTGTTGTTAGGCTAATACTAAATTTCAGCCACTTCTCCAGATATTATATAGGTTTCTCATAATTCCTGTGTTATCCGTTGGCATATCGAGAAGTATTCTATGCATGGAACTTTTAATATCGGAAAGAATACTTTCAAGGGTACATCTTGATAATTTTAACAATAACCGAAAGACAGACCTGGACGCAATCGTACTCCGTCACATTAAAATTATCTGATGCACAAATAAATTCTGTGAATTGAAATTGGTTGCTTCGAAAAACGTGCGGGATGCGGCCACTTTTTCCCAAATTTTGGATATACACACAGAAGGGAGGCACTGTATTCCCTTCTGTTTTCAATTGCATTAAATCGGAAAAAGTGCACCCGAAGCTACCGAAATAATTAATCTGATTTGGAGTAAAAATATATATAACCTATAAATATATATATTGAGGCGTATTCCAGACCTGTCTGATTAGCTTTGGTTCAGACTGATGCACAGCTTCAACAGATAAATGATTCTGGAAGGTTGAAGACGTGAGAAAATGGATTTTGTCTCATCTCGAAACCACGAGACTTACACAGCGAGTCCCTACGCAAACTACCCGATAAGAGGCAGAACACAAAAGACAGTTATTCTGCATATTTCGATTATTAATCACAGTAAAAAACGTTCTCTAAGTAAATTGGAATTTTAAGAAAAAATTTACAGAAATTATTTATATTCCTATCATGTTAGTTGCAATTTCAAAATCTTATATATGAAAATACAAAATTGCTTTAGTGTTATAATACTTTCTGTAAGGCCTCCCATAAGTGTCGGGTAGTGTTGAATTCGCACAATCAAGTACGTGCTCAGGCGTGGGAGTTGCAAATGTAAAAGCCATCTAACTCCTACGAATAGTTTACTTTGGTCTTAAATTAAAGCTAATTAGTTCTGTAGGTTTATTTTAAACATTTTCTGTTGTTATCATGTATCATTTTTGATTTAAACTTTTTCAAAATTTAACAAAAATATATGAAATTAAAAAAGTTGTATTAAAAAACGCAAATTGACTGCTGAATGCGAAATTTTGAATTTGTTTTCATTCCTTTTTTATTATTTCATTTTCGCCAAAAACAAAGCATAAATATTCGAAAGAATGAATATTTAATCCTATTATCAGTAGTCAAACAATGTTTGCGGTAGATGCAGCCGCAGAAACCGCATGCACATACAGTGCAATAGTTTCAGTGCGGACAACTGGATATATGTGTACGCGTATATGAGCCTGCTTCGAATAATAACAATCAACCACTCACTCATTTTGTTTGCATTGTGATGATTTTAACGTCTGTGCGTATTTTGTGAGAAATAAGCTTCTAGTTAAATGTTGGTTTTGTTAGTCAAAGGTATCTTTTCGTACGCATATGTCATACATACTTAGATACAAATACATATATATATACATATGCATATACATATATGTGAATACATATATGTGAGTAAGTGTGCACTATTCTCTTTTGTTTTCATTTAGTGGCTGATGTGATTTGAAACCGTGTCTTTTGTAGGTCTGAGGCTGTTGATTTGAATCATTATCATGTGCAGGTGAGATTAAAACGGACTGGAGCTCGTTTATCTTCAAGACTTGTTGCGGCTCCGTTGTCATCGACACACAAACAATGTTGCTAACGCACTGATGCAGTGTTGCACACACACACAAAAACATGCGCGCGCGCAAGCAAGCACGCACCCCATTTCGGACAACATATTTGAAGCATAAACAATCTGATCCCAGCTTTGCACAAAATTGAAGAAAGCAAATGTTTAGAAGAGTTTAAGAAATTAAATTTAGAACAAAATTTATTTACTCAACTTACAATTTCATTCGGTGGTCTGCTTATGAAATATAATTGTTTTTGTTTTTTCTCTCTTTTAAAACTTTGAATTTCTTCTTCTATTAACGCACAAATTCAAAAATTTTGTTTAGTTGAAACTTTTTGCACTTTTTTCGTTGTGTGATTAGATATTATAATAAATTTAACAACATTAACAACAACAAAATTACCACTGCAAGTATGTGAAAGCGAAATAAACCCGAAAAATTTTAATTTAATTGTCACTCAATTTTACTCTGAAACAGACATAACCAAGTAAGCGAGAGAAGAGTAGACAAAAAAAGAACTGTAGCCATTGTACTCTTAGAGAAAACCAGTTCAGCGACAATAATAAAAGACAGCGTAATAGAAAACATTGAAAGAGAAAGAGGGATAAGGGACTAGACAGCAGCAGGAGATTGTAAAGTAAGAATTTCTTGCTTTTCACACCGTAAAACTTTAACAGCGCAAAAATCCCTCTTTTCTGACAAAAGCGACGTCGCAAACACATCAACGCGATGAAGATAAATGCAAGCAGTTGAAAAGTTAATGCCCCAAATGCTTGCTATGCTAGAACTCTTGCATAACCTCTTCGTTTGCCTGCATAACGCACATAATGATGTTGGAAAAAAAAAGCTAAAAGGAAATTAGAGTCGCGAAACGGGTGACGATAAACTAAAACGAACACCGACAGAAACATTGAAAATGTTAAAGTTAAATTTATTTTTTTTTTTCTAGTCTTTACTTTTTTTAAAATTTTTTTTTTTGTTTACGTGATGACATGTGAACATTTGCTATAAAATCAAGACGGAAAAAACCGACAGTGAAGAGGAACGCATAAAAAAGTTGCAAATCTACTTACATTGCAGCGAATGTTGACAAAATTTTAATGGTACAAATACTTTCTACACAAACACAACGATATACAAACATACCATAAGGAAAACGAAGCCTTAATGAGGGCTTTGTGCAACGGAATGCTTATAATCAACACCAGAAGATGAGTTTAAAACGAATTTCTTTCACCTCTTTTAAGACCCAAAATGTACGCATACGCATCTTGAAGTATGAGCCTAGTTGGCCAAGGTTACATTCCAGATTCATTCTTCAATTTTTTCATCCGGCCATCTTTCAGCATGTTCAGCGAACGGTCACAGAAACACCGCATACTTCTAGAGACACGCATATGACACGTAAAATTATAACGTGCAATCTATAGAATTTCTTAACTCTTTCCGATCGGTAAACTTTTCTGATAGGACACTAAAAAAACGGAATCCGCCTCTCCTGAAGTAATGTTAAAATATCAATGACGAATAAACAGATTTTTTATTTTCTGTGTATTCGTTGCAGAAAGTTTTCTCATGCTCAGTTAAATGGCGATTTCGACAACATCTGTTGAATGCCGCCACTGTGGCGGAATGGAAAGCAAAGGATTAATACAAATCTGTCCTATAGGTGCAGCATGTTTTCAGGTATCAATCCAAGTATCATTGTAAAAAACGGGGCATGATTTGCCGAAACCTATTCGCACGACAAACACAAAAAGCTTTGTCTTATGAGTTATTATATTATTATATTATGAATTAAAACTTGATAACGCATTTCTAAGCATCATCTAAAAGATCCTTGTAACACAGAGTCGACCATGCGGCTGACAAGCCTACGGTTAAGAAAATATATAATAATATAATTTCATATATTGACTCCAGAAGAGTAGCGTCAAAGATTCATCCTCTCGTTATATTCTTATAAGGTACGCAATGTGGCACAAAGCGGATTTGTTCCAATATTATCAAAAAAAAATCGGAATTGAATAATAATAATTTTTAAAATAAAATTATTTTCCATAAAACATAGTAAAGTCCTATACTCAATAATCAGTAATCAAAGTTCCATTTCAAAGTTCCAAGCGAAGCTCCGCACCGCAATCTTGCGCCGACTTGGTTGTTCAGTGAAAAAGCGATTATGAAACGAAAAAGATTAATAAGGCTATTACACGACTGCAATACTTGATAGGCGAAGAAGAAACTCTCGTCCATAAGTCAGCCAAGGTAATAGATTCACGTAACATTGCAAAACTGTAACAGTTCTCGCCTTTCTGGAAGGACTGCAATTAGTACAAAAGGCTGCTAAATACAACTGGGACATCTTCGTATGGAAGTACTACTTTCCACTTTGTGCAACAATGTAATTTATGCCGTAAAAACATGCTCAATATACTATTTAGGATTTTATTAGGTGTGTGAATACTATTCCACACAGTCCATGAAAGAGTGATTCGTTAAAAGTCTGTTCATTCCATTTGCAGCTACAACTTTCGCTCGTCTTTCATGCAATTTACGCATTCCCTCCCTGAGAAAACACTGGTCTTTGAAAGCGGTCTAAAGCATCCAAAGAATGAAAGATTCATTCATTCATCAATAAGTCTTGCATTGATTATCTTGTTAATCGCCGGAAGTAACGCTTGCTGATTAAAGCAGGGCTAGGACATTCCAGATTAGAACTATAAACGTTTCCTAAGCTAGTTTTGTTTTCTGAGCGAACATCTCGAAAATGCACAATATTGCTCTCGCTTTTTGTGCCACTTGGAACAGTTGTTTTTGCTAGTTTTCGCATTTGACTGGAACAAATCATTATATACCACGCCCAGCTGACACGCCCAAATGCGATCGATAATTATATTCAGCTTTATCGTCCATACTGATAGTTCGCCTGGACTTGCAATGTCGTTATGTACCAACTGTTCACCGGTGGGAAGAGTTTCATAGCACTTCCTTGCGAATTAAATACACAACATAAAGGTTCCTGATCTTCTCTTCTTTTCGAACTGCTCAAATCTCCGAAAAACTATGTTGTGTGATAATGTATGTAGTTCGGCATAGCTGAAGGATAGCGCTTCGAGATGAAGATATTTGTTCAGTACCCTCTTGTACTATTTATACTCTCTTAGAAAAAGGCAGACACTTTTTTGCAAAGCCAATAATTCAAGTCCCAAAAATACTCCATTTGCAGGAAGCATAACCTTCTGAGCACTGAACTTTACCATAACCAGGGTGTAATTAAATTGTTGCAAAAAAATTGTTAGTTACAAGTTTGCATGAACTGATGTTCAAATTGTTACCACACTCACCATATTCTTTGGATCAAATTCCCATCTTTAAGGGATAAACCTTTTCATAATTCGGGTTAAGCGATGATAAAATTCGTCGTGCACTAATTTGTTAATAGAGAAGGAAACGCGAGTATATTAGCAAATAAAGTCGTATTCGGCTTAGGCCTTGGAATTATTGACCAATGCACCATTCCAACTGAACGAAACTAGCGCTACGCAGTGCTATCGAACACAACCTGCACAACTGATTCGAAAATAGTCCGCAATATGCTACTATGCAATTTCTCTATATTTTCGAATATGACCACCAGCCGTTAACAGATAAATTGTAATATATTAGCGAGAGGCGCTATTTTAAACATAGAACATTTTTGTTTTCTTTTTTAAATTAAAACCACCGTTTCACTAAAAAAGGTAGGCAGATACTTATTCACTATCACGTTACATATTGCAAAGAGTGCCAAAAATTTGTTTAAAATTTTAGGAAAAATCCAAATTCAAATAGAATTTAAAATTTTACATAGTGGGCGCACTGTTAAATAAACTCAATATGAGCGATTATGAACTCACTTATGCAAAACTAGCTATAGATTTAGCCAACATTTTCTCTCGTAACCGTTTCTGTGTGCTTGAATAACTGAACAAAGTGAATTAATTAGCAGCAAGTATTCGATGATTACGATGCGTTTTAAATGTTAATGTCGATAACGCAATGAATGGTCAGCTTCTCAGTTGCACTCAATCCGCCTTTGCTCAGCATGTGCAAATTACGACAGAGCTTTGCCTATTACTCATAGACCACGTAACTATTTATTTTTAAGTATGTGAGCTGAAAACTTTATTACTTTTACTTTTTGTTTATTAAAACCCATTAATTACCTTTTTTGTGTATGTTTAGATATTTGCAAAAGTAAAAATTATTTTTCATAAATAAATTTTGTAACATTTAAAAAACTTTTCCTTTTTCGTTGCTGGCCAATGTTCTAAGAACGAGAATGAAACAATTTTGCGTTGTAGAAGTCAAGTTTAAAATTTATGTTCCCACCAGCGTACACATGCACAACTGTAGCTGTTCTTACACACATGTTACCACGCAACGAAATACCAAACAAGTAAAAACTTTGGTTTTATTTTTTTTCTTTTTTTACTTAAAAGTTATTTAATAGATGACCAGCACATCAGAGAAAATATATCTAAAAGAGAAATAAATACCGATAATAAGCAAATAAACGTACCGCAAAATAGAAAACAAATAGAAAATAAACCATAGGAACTCTCAGGATATACTCAGCGACGAACCATTTGCCACTGCTTGCAGCGTTGTAGCAAAAAAGTAATTGACAGACGTAGCCCTAGGAACCTAAATAATATTGTCTACCTATGGCTATATCTAACACTCATAATGGGTAGCGTCACTGAAGATTCTTCAAAGCCTGCAGTTTTTCTTAGGTTAGTGGATGATATGAACTTTTTGGAATACATGGAAATAAATTGAATACCTGAAATAAATTTATTCCTTGAAATTTCCAACATTTCCTCAATCATCCAAAAACATTTCTTGTAACAGCAAAAAATTTTCTGAGAAATACTAATTCTTTCTAAGTTGCGTAATTCCCTACCAGATGTTTTTAAAATGAGTTCAAAACCATATAAAAGCACTTCCAAAAAAATGGACTTAGTGCAGATTTGAGCTTAACAGCGATTCGCACACTTTCGATGGTTTTTCAAGGCAATTAAAAGCTTTGTGACGAAGTTCTTCGCATTGACTGTAAATACGACTAATAAGTTATAGATTCCTTCGCCGTTTTCTCTCTTAATTCGGAAAATGTAAAGTGCAAATAGTGCGATCCCGTCTTCGGCAATTTTCGCAAAACAGACACCTTCGAGTATTAAATAATCAAAGAATGAATGAAATAGTGGAAAAAAAGGTCTACAACACATAGCAAGAGATTAATCGCATTCAGTTTTTTCTTAAACATGATTTTTCAAAACCGTCTACGAACAAACTTCTGGATTTTTTTTTTCGATATCTTCAATATAACAATTTTTTTTACAATATGAAGAAACATTTCGTTAAGTTGATTTAAATGTTATTCATAAACGTAAGATGATCTTTCTTTAGGCGAACAATTAAATTTTTCACTCGTCAACCACCCAAATCTCAATGTTTCCCTCCACGTACAGTTATAGGATGCGTATTAAACAAATTTTTTGTTTTTTGTAGCACACAACGGCGGGAGATCCTATTAAAACAAAATACCTAGCCTAAGTTGCCCCGGTATTGCTATACCTAGTTTAGTATCCTTTAAAGCATATATATTTTTTTAAGTCAAATATACGCTTAATAACCTGACGGGATTATCATTCTACTAACTTTGTTTCCATCCCACAAAAATAGTCAAGAATACGCTTTTTTGAGCTGCTACAATCATGTGGCCGCTTAAGCCCAGATAATTGCGAATTTCTCTTCCGATGAAAGGGAACATCATTGAATTATAATACTCGAGGTGGTTGTAAAAAATACACTTAGGTCATAAAAAAAAAGTGTATTACTAAAGTATATAAAAATATAGCAAATAAAAAAATATGATGAAATTGTTATTCTTTAGTCTTATAGCCACAGAAGTGCGTGGGGGTTTTTGCAAAATATTGAATTTTGTACATCTGGAACCTATTTGGATGAAAAAGCTCAATTTTCGAGCAAAAACGACAATCTTTTCAATCAAAAATCAATACGATTAAGTTTTCTTCGATTGAAGTTAATATGGGCGACGTCTATCTCATCATTTGAAGCCGTTCCCCATAATTAAGTGACAAAAATTCTTGTTTTTATCTCACGATAAGGCGCTTTCTCTTTCCCTTCCTTTGAGACATTTTCAGTCGAAATTCAGTTCACATCATTCCTTATTAGTCTGATTTAGTTCATTCCGACATCCGGATATGCATAAAGGAGATGAAAGCGCTTCGTTATATCCTAAGAAGATAAAATCGGATGAAAATTTGCATTTTCGTTCGAGGGACATAGACAAGCGTATCTACTTCATCAACAAATTAAATTTGATGTCAGAAAAATAATTATTGGTTTTGATATAGCCTTTCAAAGGGAAAATGCTTTTTATTATTCGGTAACGATACTATTTACTCTTTGTTAAGAAAAAGACTATCAAGGAAATTTTTTGCCATCATGGTTGTAATTATATTACGCAGAAAATCAACCAAAGTAATGGAAGACAAGATTGTTTTGGGCTGCAAATCATTAGTTACCAACAACAACTTTTCCTCGAATATCTTTTTCCCGAGATCAATTGCGTATAAAAACTTGGCGTGAAAAATTGGTTTAGTGGATAGCTGAGGTTATAAACGCAATGATACGGAGACATGGGGACTAAAGTTCAATACATTGAAATCGTGAAATTATAAACATAACGAACCATTGAAGTGACTCATCAAGACATCACTGAAAGAGCTACTCTATCAGATGTGAAGGCGCCCTCGTAATTCACAGGTCTTGCCATATTTGATTCTCATCTGTCCAACGGTGCAAAACAATTTGCGTGTGAAGATGTTGTTTTTATCACATAACCGTATAACTACACTAACCTAATGAACTGAATTCCTAACATTAGAACAGTAGTCAGCTATAAAATCAGCAGACTCCCAGAGTATTTGTTCAACAGGCGCCAAAAATAAATTGAGATTAAAATGCTATTGATATTCCTATCCTCTTATACCTCTTATAGTGCTGTGGAGGCAGTCGTTTTCAAGTGTGCAAGATGATTGTATTTATCATCCTTCGGCCTGAAAATGGAACGTTCCTCCTGCCTATCTTTCCCATTGTTTAGTATGTGGCAGCAATTTTCGCCTTCGTGGACATTACAAGCGGACAGACCTCCTTGGCTCGCTCCAACTGTCTATTTAATCGTTACAAACTTATTCGAATGAATTGACGGAAGTAGCCATGAACTATACCCCGGCTCGGAACGATGGTTACAATGGTGTCATACAGTTTAACGATGAGGATATAAAGATTAGCAAAACGGTATTTTCAATCAAAATTGTTAGCAGAATTAATTGAAAATCGCGTATAGCTCATAATGCACACATCAGAAGACGACTATTTATTTCATTTTTCGCTTACCAAATCAACTCGACTTAATATATTCGAAACAGACTTACCAGAGTGAACAACAAAAATTCAACAAAACTATTTATTTGTTAATTTCTTACTATTATACTATTTATTGTCTTGTCGTTATATTTCATATATATGTATACGTACTGTTTGGCTGCTTCTCCAATCAGGCATTGCATGTTTAAATTTTTACATCGATTCCCTTATTTCTACTCATACAATGTTGTAAACCAAACGAGTACCGTGTCTCTTTGGGTTAACGAACTCAATGGTGAATGTCAATGATTTTACAAATGGACGAGCACTCAAAGCAATGAAAAATAGAGCGTCTGAGTTTAAAATAGTTGAGTCATAATGATCCAGTAAACCAGAATTCAAAATATACTTTTAGCTGGGTTTATTTTCCATTTGAAAATAGTTTTGGGTAACCAAATGGTAAACTAAAATACTCGCTCTGAGCAATTAAAAGACGTTAGATGAAATTATCAGAGAGTAACGATCGCAAGGTCGTTCTATCCTGAAAGGGATAAGAAATGGGAAATTTTGGAAGCTTCTGTGAAACGTCGCTTTCGCTATCCGGCGGTGACTTAGCGCTGCGTACGTATAATTTATTTTAAAGTATGCAAAACTCTTTGATTGGTGCCAATTTCAGTAATGACCGTGCACTTACTGGAAACCACCAAGTATCCTCAAGTTGCAAGAAAAAATGTAATAATTTTTTAAAATTAATTTTCATACAAACGAAAAAAGCGAGTTTGTTACCTACGTAAATTTTAAAATTAAAGATTGAATTAAAAATTGTGTAGAGTATTCACGTCTTTCGTGCCCATGTCTAAGATGTACTAAGCTATGAAAATAAAATGCATGCAAGCTTACGCATCATTGTTTATAAGAGTTTAATAGAAACATCAGTTTGGATTAAAGTTGGACATTTGCTCTTCTTTTATTCATTCACTCGCTTTGTCTACTTCTGAGAATATGTTGATGTTAACAGTTACAATAAATGCTTGTTCTACAATTCGTCTTGTTTATAAATATATAAATATATATATATACATATATAATATCAAGTAAAAGTTACCACTAAATCCCTACAAAAAGAAAACATAATAGAAAAGCACTAACAACAGCCTGAGCACAAACCAAATGTAAAACAAAATGAAGCTAAACACATACCATACGAAGAAGATGAACGTACAACAAGCATACGAGTATCGAGTAAAGTAATGATGGCCTACCCTTAGAATTGTATATCTTATGCATGTGGATATAGATAAGTAAGTAAGGAGTAAGACGATATGCATTCAGGACTTTTTTATACATATATAGCATATTGCAAAACATATGTAAACTTTCATGTTTCACTGTTACTACAGACAACTACCCCAGCAAGGTTTGTGAAATTTACAATCCTGTTAGGCCCGCAAAATAAGGGCAGATTTCAATAATCATAGTTTAAATTTTTTCAACTCTACATCTCACGATAAATTTTAACCCTTTAAGTATTTGCAATGCTTTATGCGCATACCTTTCAATTAATCTTCAGGTTCCCTGACGATTGGACATTTTGTCTTGTCATCTTACAAAGACTTATCGAAGTGCAAATCTCTCCCTTCCAATTTCGTTTTCTAACTTCCGAACTTAACGACCAAATGTGCACTTATTATGTTCATCAGGTTAATATTAATTACTTCGTACTGAAAGCAGTGTCAAAAAATGAAAGGCTTTGGGTTTTTTGTGTTCCAACATGTTTTTAAAGCGGTTTCATCTCCAATGTGGCAAGCTGGAGTGAAGAGTCCCAACTATAAATGTTATTTATAAAATATTTAGAAATAACTTTAAACGCATGTATAGACATTAAAAATGTTATCAGATCGGACAGCCCCGCTACCAAGATTCTTATTTTATTGTCCCAACTGCAATTCCAGAAAACTTTTTTTCCAATTTGGACCGAATATTTTAATACTCAACAACTACATTACTATCTAAGAACGTTGAGTAAGTTCTTTCCCCTTTGCAAGAGGGGGCGTAAGCAGTACTATAAGATTCATTGTGTCGTAATATTGGAAGGGATCACCTTAGTATAGTATATTACGAGTTACTTTATCGAAACGAAATCATCATTAGGGAAGTCTTTCGACAATAATTTATGAGAATGAGCCCAAAACAAAAGGACCCAATATGCCAAAAGTCACGACATCGTGATTTTGAGCTTGATATTTATACACGTAGTTTGACCCAGAAATTTTAACAGCTCTGAGCTGGAATATGCTATTCTCCGCATTGCGTTTACCGCACACATACTTCTTCTGATTAACACTGTTTCGAATTGATGACTTATGATCGCCATCCTTATGACGATGCGCAAAAATTCAACTGGCTTCCTGTACGTAATTTTTATTTTGCCAAAAAAGTTGGGAGAAAAAATTGATTAATGACTGGCCGCACTTTTTCGTACAAAAGCGTTCAGATTTATTACAAAATTACCAAAAGCTGCATTACAAACCATAACTTGTAGGAACTCCTCACAATTAGAAATATCCAACTTCTCCCGTATAGTGTTGCAGATAAGAAGCATGACTACCAAATCAGTATACACGATTTCAGTTCCCATTGTATTAAGTCATACTTTAACTACGATTGCCGCCTTTAATCTATCGCTCGATAGGTTAAGCCGATCAGACAGACATACACCGCCTAGTGTGCGTCCATACATTTACGGAAAAAATTGCAAACAATCTTAGAAAAAAATGTGTGTGTCAATTCACTTTATTTTTTTTTTTCTATTTAAAGATTCCTATTTTTTAAATATTTGCGCTAGAAGATCAACTTTTTTGACGTTGCTGGCGGGCATTGATGTGATCAGGCGACCAAACGGATATTGTAGAGTGGACAATGTGCGTTATGTTTTAAAGTTCAGAGTATTATCAATTGCGCTCCCCGATGGTACAAGAAGTACAATAAATTAATATCCCCTAAATTCAAGATAGAGTACGTAGAAGTATACCATACATGTTCAAATCATCTACGTTGTTCATCGTCAATTCAATATAGTTTCAGTGTTTCGAACGTTGCAAAACACAAACATACATACACCCACTTACACAATGGTGCAGTAACAGTGCAAGTAGTTCACTTTTGGTTTGAAATGAAAAGGAGGGAGGAAGCGGTTGCAAGCATATGTAGTTATAAGCTGAAATGTTTCTATTGCAACACACTTTAAAAAATTGTTTCAAAAGAAAAGAAAATTTTTTGCACAAGTCGTGCACATAGCCACTAACACATAAAACATATACGTAGAATATGGAAGGTATATAAACTGGTGCTTTTTCACTTCATATCTTTTTTTTTTGCTCTTATTTTTTTTTTAATCGGTTATACTCTCTTTTATTCCTAACATTAGGTACAGGGGCTCTGGCCCTTTATATACACGCTTTGTTTCATTTCCTCTGAAGTTATTTTTGCAGTACTCTTTCCAGAGCAAATAAAGTCCACTTAATGCATGCATGGAAACTAATGCACTAACGCACAGACTCTGTATCAAATATCTATGAATGATATGAGAACAAGTATTCATCTAGCTTAGAATAAACTATACATTTGTTGCTTATATTCTTTATACTGTATATCCCATCCACATATCGTATAAGGAAATAGAAAGTTCATCCACACACATCCACACACACATAAGCACACACAAACACATACAGGCACAAATATTTTTGCAGAAATATCACTAATGTTAAGAAGATTTATGTGAGATGCATGTTAAAATTTCAATCAAGCGCGCCTTTTCGTCATTGATTGCTTTAGAAAACGAGAGTAGCAAACAGAAAAAGGAGCATAAAATAACGGGAACAAAACAAAGCAGTAATTTTTCTGAAAGACAATTGTGGTCAGAGCCAATTAAACAGGAATTTTTTTAACAAAAAATATTAAATCTAAGTCTTCAAATTTTATTTACTTGTTAGTTTCTTTAAGCAAATTTGAATTTTTACCCAAAAAAACAGTCGAGTAGTAACCAAAATTCATCGTTCCTTGTTCTTTTAATACGACTGTTCTAATGAGTTCACATTTTCCAAAAGGACTTCAAGCTTCCTGGAACGTGAATGACTTGTTTTCAGTTTGATAGCCATTGCACCATACCCGTGTAATGTTATCTATTTGTGGTCTGATAAGGCGAAATTTCGTTGCTTACAAAGCCTATGTTAGAAATGTTCTAGTCTTCGAGGGCTATTTGAAGCATTCTATAGATATCTGTAGATATGTTTAAATGACATCATATGTGCATTTAACTCATGTAAGTTCTTAAACACCAACAGACAATTGGAGCCTTCGTATTATCTTTTAAGGCCAGAAAAAGTCAACATGGCAAGCCCGTATATTTTTCTCTAAATTGTGCTTTCAAAAGCGAAATGTATTTTATTATTATCCTATGTTCTGTGACCGAAGTCCGACCAAAAATTTGAGTTGAAATATCATCTGTCGTCTGCCAAAATTAACCTGAAAGTTCAATTTTACATCATTTATGTAGTAAATTGCCAAGGGATTAATAAAAAAAATGTAAATAAACCGGATTACTTCATGACTCTAAATACTTCCGTTCTTCAACATAAAACATCGGAGCTATTCATGAGAATCCAAAAACATCTACTGGGCACCGTCATCAAGAATTGCACATTTCGTGAATCTCTCTACAGACTACGCTCACGAAAAATTTGCATCTTCGTGAAGCCCACTATTTTGTCTAAAAAAAAGATAGCATGTGCTTGCAAAATCTTGCAGGCCATTTCCCCGATATGCTATTTCGTCACTAAAAATTTACAATTTTGAATTGTAAATCTACGTTTTCTATCAAAATTGCTTTCGGCGGTTTTGAGACACTATACTTTATTAAATATTGTGCTATAATTAATTAGCTCGAATCTATAATAGAATTTTACATCTTACGAAAAGTAAGTATTTTAATTTAATAATAGGTGGCAAAAAACAACTCAAAAGATAAATGTCCACATTTGTATAATACGTGACAAACATTTAAAAATATTTGCAAGAAATTTTTGCTTCTACTCATAAACTCATACTTTTTAGAGGCTATAATAAAAAATATAAAAAAAATTAGAAAAAAATGGAAAAGAAAAACATAATTTCATTAGCACCTCAGTTCGCTCACCTTGGAGGTCAGGAAATGTTTTCAACAAACCGTAAATACTACTTTACATATAAATTAGGCCAAACGACGGAGAGAGAAACAGAAGTGAGGTTATATACGACTACAAGTGAATATCTTTATCATCATCAATACCAATAATAGAGAAAAACATCTTGTTTTGTTGTTGCATGTTTTTCGCGTGACGAAGTATAAATTAAGTCATAAGAGGCGAACAAAAAGTTTTTCCAGTATATTGTTGTCGTCCTTTTTTTTAATTTTTGATGTATTTTAATTTAAATATTTTAATGTTAAATTTATGATTTAATCGCTCTAATAAATTAAACTCTTGGAGTAAAGTAAGGCGAGCTAAGACTATCGGCTCCCTACTTCAATACGACTTGAGTGGCTGTTAACAAGTTTGGCTTTATGTTACATACGAAAAATCAAACTTAGTTTTCTTTCCGATGCTAGGCTTAGAAAAAAACTCATACCTACCGCAGGTGGACTTTCCTCTACACAACTCTGTTCACATCGTGCGACAATTTATTTTAAATTACGATTTTTTTCTCTCCAAGAGGAGATAACATCGCGAAAACAAAAAAATTCTAGACCACATGTACAATAAAATTCTACAACAAGTAATGAAAATAGGCGAGAAAACCATCAACGACTCCAACGACACCAGCGACACTAACCAACCAACCACCAATGTCATCATCAACATTATTATACTTAAAAATCTGTGAAGAATAAAATGCCACGTGATTTTTAATTTTTTGTGTGCTCCCTTTCATTTTTTATGATTTTCTTTCGGTTTCTATGCGAAGGTATGCTTGTATGTGTTTGTTGCAACGTGGTAAAATTTTCTAGATTTTTTTTTTATTTCATTTCATTTGACACGTTTTCGTTGTTTTTTTTTATTACTGTTGTTATGCATACGCGGCCACAATTGGTATTCGCGGCGAGTCGATTGTAGTGTGAGAGTCAGGAACGAGGCTGATGTACGAAAACAGCATGCGAATGTAGGTGTGTAACTGAAATAAATGAGACTAAATTATATGAAAATTAAAGTTAATATATTTTGACTTCTTCAACTTAGTTTTTCTTTATCTTAGTTTTCTTTATAAAATCCATATTCCGACTGATTATTTTTTCTTTTGTATTTCATCAATCCTCTAGATTGCGCAACAGAAGTAACGACATAGGTTTCATAAAATTAGATAGCTGCACGTATAGCCCTCGTCTTTTAGTCAGACTTGCACGAACTGGGTGCTCCCCTCAGACCGCCTTTCCGGTTACCTCACAACAGGTCTTAGCATCTATTGAATTGCTCTTCCGTCGAACTAGCTTTCTTCGCTGAAATAGACCGCTAGTGTACTTTATCTTTACTCGTTCAAATCCCTCGGCAAAGTGCCTCTTCGTTAGTCAATGACTCATATCTCGCATAAATCTTCGCGTCAAGTGTGCTCATCCGACGACATGTTTCCCAAGTGACCTGCATATCCGTTATTCCGTCCTTCTATTTGACTTGTCGCTGGCAGTTCATACTTCCACCGACCTTCACTGGTTCGATTCTTGGCTGGTCTGCTGGTCTGCTGATCCCTCAAAATATTTTCCTTCAATCAACCTCTGCGTTTTACGTGCTTTTCCGCCGAGTTCGCCTTCGATCTGTAATAAACTTCACCTCTTCTCCTTTTCTGTTTCTCCTTTTCTCTTGCATTGTCTTATATGATAAAATAAGGTCCTTTCTATTCAATTCATATAGAAATAATTATTATCGGTTGATTTTAACCAGATTCAATATTTTTCATTTTACGAACCTAACAAAAATGAGGGTAAAGTGTTTTAATGACATTTTGAATTTCTGTTTAACTTTTGCCGTATATATGAGTAGATCCCCACACCAAAAGAGTAATGTATAAGTACATTAGCGTTCAATAGCTGCATGATTGTGGTTTATGTAAATATTTGGTACTAAAATATATATTTTGGTATACTAAACTTTTTATTATCGTGCAATTAACTATGTGAAACAAACAGTGTACTCATTGAGGTATGCAGGAGTTTAATATATCAAATCAAACTTCGAAATAGAAAAAGGAAAGCAGACTGGCTGAAATGTGCGACAGAGAATATAACTAATAATTGGTGCAGTGTAACGAAAAGCAGTAACAACAACAATGCAATGACTATGTGAAAACATCAAATTAAAATCGCATCAAATGCAAACGCGTTTAAATATCCCCACATACGCCTTGCGAGAGTTGCCGTAGTGATATTGGTGTTACGCAAAAAAATAGGAATAATAACATTCAACCAACCTCGATAAATACACAAATTGTATACCGCACAACAGTTAGGTATAGTGTTTTGTTGTTATTCTTGTAAATTTCGCAGCATGTCGGCCTGGATAGCGAAGAATGGAAGGCATAGCTATAATTGTACCCTACACAACTTATGATACAGACTGTATTAAGCTTGTGCAGACGTAGCTAACAACCAGAAAGACGTAAGATAGATCGACTTTTATTGTACCGATCGTTCTTCAATCGATTTAAGCTTGTGAGAAAAATTTCTTACCAAAAATCGTTGAATTAGGGTACCTTCGCATATTAAATTGAGGTTAAAAATGTGGGCCGAATAGGTCAATTTCTTTCAAGAAGTTCATATACCAAAAAGATTTTATTTTTAATATTTTATGATGAAAACAGCTCCGTAAAAGCAATTTGACATAAAAATTAAATGTAGCAAACTTGGACTGTCAAAGTCGATTTTTTGATTGAGTTTCCTCATGAAAAGTAAGCTTTTATATGGTAACATGGTCTCACTAGTAGTAGTTTAGGACGAAAACAGATGGAATATCATAAGAAATTTGACAAGAAAATTTATTTTGCTAATTTTTCGCCTACGTTACTCTACATCACGCGCCCCGTGCCGCAGAAGGGATCATATCAAAAGTATAATTTTGCATAGAAATGAGGTATAAACTCCTCCATTTTGTCATGAAAGTAAATAGAAAAAGTGGGAAGTAAGATAGGGTCTTTAACAGCGTCTCTGCCCAACTAAAGTATTTTTCCTTTTTTTCCTATTGTAACCACGGTTGGTAGAGGGGAGTGCGGTTTGGGTATTAAAATTGAAAATCATGCGTTAATTTCATTTTAATAGAGGCGGCTAATGAAAAAAGCCAGTATATATTCTCCTTTTCGGCGGGGTAAAGGGAAACAATTATCGTTGTCCTTGCTGTTTTCGCTCTATGTGCGTGCATGTCAGTACAAAAATTTGAAATTAACCATTTCGAGTTGTCGGTTGGGTGCGACTGTGCTTTTAAAATTTAGATGTGTTGCCGCAGGTATGAAAGCAAACCAATAAATGTATATATATAAATGTATATACATGCGTATATGATATTGTAGAGCAACAGACAGCGGCGTCTCAATGAAAATGAAACTAATTCCTTGAAGAAGTGAACTTGGATCGAATAACAAGAATCAAGTTTGACCAACAAACAAGATATCCAGGATGCAGTGATTTGGAATTCCCCCGAACCCACATATTTCACGAGTTTTTCGCATCAGCCTATCATTGAAGAACAATTACCAAAGTCATAGTCGCATGTGTTGATTATTAGAATAATACAAAATATATCAAAGGACTGCATCGTGTTACTGGCTAGAGGAAATGAATTCGATCCTTCAACATAAACTACTCACATTGAACTTTCTTCTTTCATCCGCTTTTTCTGGCAATTCATTAGGTCAAGCAACTAGACTGTAAATATAGTAAATAATTTATTCATTTATTTATAATTATTTCAATTTGATTACAAACATTTCAACCAATGATCGCCTGAGAGCAAGTATGGAATTTTCAGGGATAATACCTTTATAGTATATAAAGAACTATGCAAAATACTAATTAATTTAAGATAGCAAATGTATGTAAACGCATAAGAATATAATTCAAACAATACAAAATTCTTATAAAAATCTTATACTAAACTGTTGCGGCAGAACCTGGCAAACTATACTAGATACTAGACGTAGCTGATTCAGGTTGCGAAACAATAAGTACTCTAAATGTATTAGTTAATTTTATCCAAACACGACGTCGCCAGTTTGCGCGCTAATTTGATGATCTCTAACCAATGTGGTGTAGAGGTTAAATTCTCGACGCCTACCTATCTATCTATCTATCTATGTATCTACATTTTTACGCAGTTCCATAAACGGATTAAGAAGCTCATAATTGTGTCTATGTTGGTAAAGCTTTGTCAGTATGAGATTTCTTGAATGATTACGGAGATTAGACTTCCTAATAAGGCTGGGTAGTCAGGGTGTATTAGCTTAACCAGGAAGGATATCCCTATTATAAACCTCTCAAATAAGGGAAGGGCTAATAATAGCAGTCTATTTTTATACGACGGCAAACGGCCTGTCGGATCCCAACCCAAATTTCTCAACCGAAAAAAGCAAGATTTGCCTCTGAGCTAATTCAATCAAATTATAGGCTACATTAAAAGAAGAGAACAGGTTACCATCTTACCATTAGCATATATTTGAATTGAATTTAATTATCGACGGAAGATCATTTATTTAAAGGATAAATAGCAAAGGTCCTAAATGACTGCAATGCGGGACCCGTGACTTCACAGGCAAATCGTCGGATAAGACAGAATTGAATAGAGCTCTAAAGAATCAGATAGGAAGGATGTGCAATCCGTTCAATGTGCGGAGACGCCAAGCGATTGAAGTTTAAAGAGCAGCAATTTACGCTTAACTCAAGCAAATGCGTATCTACAATCTCCGCATGTGCCATCGCTGAGCTAGCTAGTTCGTGAGATATGGGAAGGGTTCTATAACTTGCTCACGGACAATTCTAGGACGGCTACATCAAAGAATTTGCACGTATTTGTACCTTACCGAATACCACACTGACAAAACCCTAACTAATCGATCGATTCTTCACCCACCCTGCCTATTGGTCTTCATTCGGCCCATAAAAAGATTTATAGCCCCAAATTTCTGAAGACCCCTAACAGCCCACTTTACTCTTATGATTTAAAATGAAAACTATTTTTATTTCATTGTATTTTCTTACAGTTTAAAATGTATAAAAGTTGTCGGTAAATTTATATATTAATATATGACTTAGTACATGGAAGTATGAACATATATTTGAATTTATGTAGGTGAGCAGGCAAACATATATATTTTATTTTATGCAATAAGAATAATTTGGTATATAAGGATCGTTTACCTATTTCAACCCCAAAATAGTAATTATAAATATTTGTTTTCTTATTTCAATGCTACTACAAAAAAAAATCAAAACAACTATCGATCTTTTCTTTTCAAATAATTTGTGAATATATTATAACAAAATTTTAATAAAACAGATCGATCATGATCTCCTTATTAGGAATTTTTTTCTCAATGCATTCTCTTTCTTGATTAATCATTGCCTTCTTATTAACGCACATATTTTTGTTATTCCTTATGTTCACAGTTTATTTAATGTCTTACTAATTTAATTGTAGAATATGTACTCACAAAGAATATAACGGCCCATGGCCAGTTTTGTTATATTTGCTCGGTTGACCCCTTTAACCGAATGCACGGCATTACTGTACTATAAAAAGTCGTTTCAACCCTCTTCTATGGAATCTGCCTCTGTTTGTTTCCCTTTCTTTCACATCAAAATTACCATATTGACTGCTACATGTGCGTACGGGATAAGCAATGAAATTTAATTGGGGGATCTTAAGAGTGGTCTTCCATAATGATCAAAATTTCGGGGTTTGCTTGTCATTTTGATTTTTACGCAAATTAACATTCAATCGTCCTCTTTTTATTTACCCTTAAACACGGGCTATTTTGGAAGAGACATTAATCCGGCCAGAACTTTATTCACAAATGCGATTAGTTCAATTTTATTTATAAATATATTTTAATATTTTTACTTTCCTCAGTTTTAAATATATTTTAATATTTTTACTTTCCTCAGTTTATTTGCTGAAATGCATCAGCAAATTAAAAATGTCCTTTGCATCAGCAAATTCAAAAGGTACGGTGAAAGAATCATTAGATACCCATAAGCTTTATATGCAACCGTAGCTTTGCAATTCTTGTTCTGAATTATTTCAAGCACAATATCGATCTGAACTTATTGTGTAAGAATCGCTTGATTACAGGAATTTATTTTGATATTTGCAGAATTATTTTATTAATATTAAGTATCACAAGTCAACGCACCATTACGCAATATGGTAGTAAGATAACGTGTTTATACGTATTCAAAATCCCATTGAACTTATACTTCTATGAACTTTCTCATTTTATTTAAACATGTTTTCATCCAAGTAAAAACTTAAAAGTAGTTAAAATGTACGATTAAAGAAATAAAAGGTATATGTAAAATTTATTTTCCCGTTTTTCTTTTCTTTTAAACTATTTTTTCAACACTTTTTTTGCAAAAAAATCTTTTCTTTCTCTCTCTGCACCATATTGCGTCGCGAGTTAGAGCAGCATGTCTCATGTAAATAGAAACACCAGCATTTGAAGGAATGTGCGAGAAAGTAATGGGCATACTCTTATTAACCAATTTCACCCCTATGGAAAGGAATTCAGAATCGGGCAGGGTCGCAAGTTCAAGCAAGTAGAATGGAAAGACTATTGATATGGCAATTAAAACACCATCCTCTGTTCGATCTACTCTATCTCTTCTAAAAATATGGAAGTTATGTAGAAAAACGTCAGACGATTGAAGGTCCGGTTTCAATCAGGTTTCAGTAAAAACCACGCCCGAAAATTTAGTACCATGTTAGGTTAGGTAATTAGAACGTATTTTATAATTCAGGCGCCTAACATTTTGATAAATGGTAGATAATTCATCTAAGGAATTCATCTAAGATTAATTTTCTGTAGACGGCTGCGTTAGAGATTTTACTTCGGGATTTGTCTCTCGGAGTGAATTTCTTGATTAAATTCCCCTCTGGTCACAATAATTTATTTACAGTCTCAAGATTAGCTGTGGGTACTAGAATTTTAGAAGACGACATAGTTGCGCTGTCGATAATTTGAATATGCTTAGGATGGAGCTTTTTTCCGCCGAATAGCTCATGAGACTCTGGCACGGGCTGTCTGGTGCAAGCCTAGGTAGAAAATCTCTTATGGTCGCGGTATTAAAAACGCGGTCATCGAAGGTGACAAGTGGAGAATTTTGAAAGATAAGAAGAAGCTTTTATATTTTTGTTTCTTGGAGACTTAGGCGTATCAAGACCAGTAAGAGGAGCGATTTTTGCTACGTGTGATAAGTTACTCACTAACGTTAGCGTTCCAGTGGGCAATTTGGTTAACACTTGCGTAACAGCGCGTTTATATGTAGAGCTTTATTGCGTCCCCTATTGATTGCAACGCAGATTGATTGTTGACGCAGACAGTGCCAACAGAGAGGAGGCGATGTAACATTGACAAATTTATTCAAGGAAAGAATTTGGAGATGAATAAGGTTCGCGGCCGGACCACGCCTTCTATGATCGGCTGGAGGGGACGGGACGCACACCATACTGCGTCTACACGCTTTGCCATTCTAAACCATTCCAATAATTCTAAACTAACTAAATTTATCAAATGAGGTCTTGTACTGCGGAACTTCATAACCGAAGACGCTAGCTCCTTCCAATCTTACACAAGCCTCCTTTCGGGATATGGCTACCGTAAACCTTCAGAGGAGTCCATAATAGCATCCATAGCTCTGCCTGTGGTCCAAGCAGATTTTGTATGAGCGAGGCGATCACGTAACCAACAAATTGCATATCTATAAGCCCTGTGCCAGTCTTGGCAACACAAGTTGTGTACAAACACTCGTATCGGAAACATAGTTTTGCACTACAGAATCGCGCAATTAAGCAAACAATGCAAACCATACCCCAAACGACCTGAATTAACACGCGAAAAGTTGCCAAATGCAGCACTGAGAAGCAATTTAGAAAATCGTCAGCAGTAAATGAAGTACAATTAAATCAGAAAAGTTCGAGAGTAACAATATGGAAACTAAATACCCTACGTAAGCGCACAATTAATTGATTTACGACAACTATTTAGGATGTTAACCGAGTAAGTATTATGTATGTTTTAGACACCAATTTGCTCGGGAGATTGTTAAATTACGTTGATACAGTAGAGTTCACCAAGTTGTTCAAGAGTTCCAAGTTGTTCAAACTATTGAAACAAATGCTGCTGCTTTCACCTTGCTTACAGTTTCTGCTGATTTTAGTTGTAACCATTTCTAATGCAAAGCGTAAATGTATCGACGTTACGATCTGGATAGTACGTAGCTTTTGATGTCGTATGATGTTTCTGTTGCAACCGTATTTGTTTTGGTGCTTTTCGCTAAATTACTTTTCTGTTTAGCAGTTACATAATATATGTTAGTTGTTCCTCTTGTCGTGATTATTGCTATTTTATGTGGATAATATTTTGTTTATTTCAATTACCAACGCTATTTACGAGTCATTTACGGAAAAGCTGGCCGAAAATATGACACTTGAACAACAAACCAAAAAAGGTACTGATTTTATTACCACTATTACTGGTGCAGCTAGCGCTCCAAAAGTAAATGGATTAGTCAGTTTATTTTTGCGATCGCTTAAATTGCAAAGTGCATCCGTTTCTTAATCTATTGTTTAAAGCAGAGCGACCAATTCAAAATGGAAAATTTAAGCAAGTAAAAAGACCTTTTTCGCAGAGAAACTTAAAAACACTTAAATAGTACAACCAACTGATTTTAGAGCTGCCAGAATTCCCAAATTTATTAAATTTAATTCAATAGTTGTAATACATATATAAAATATTATTAATAATTTATTAATTTGTATTTTAAAGACATATAAAATTAAATTTTAATTTATTTTGAGTTCAAGTAGTTTAGTATATAAGTATATATTAGAGGGTTATAATTTTGAGGAAATACTAAATGCGAGAACATGTATATTCTCCTCTTATTTATAATGATTTCATGTTTAGCTTGAAGGCGCAGAAAAAATGTGTTCCACCCACGTCAAGGCCAAACAAACGTCAAGGCCTCTTAAACAAACACAATGAGCAATGATATGAGAATAGATTTTGTGAAGAGTGCAACTGGAAACGAAATTCGTAAAGTAGCATGTTTTCATCACTGAATCCAATATCGAAAACAAATGCGGTAAAGTCACGTAGAAAAGTCGTCTCTGTCAAAATCTTTGTTGCTACTGATTGAATATTAACCATAAAGGCAGTCTACAGCAGCATGACAAAACCTTTAGTGATTAGAATGGGCCTACTTACCTTTTTGCTTTTGTTGGAAATCTCTTTCAGGCATCATAGACGTCATTGACATAGATACTAGGCAGATTTGCTTGAAATCAAATATGCAAACCACACTAAGGGGTTCGAGCAGGAGGATATCCATATTACGTCTAGTCTTCAGTGACCGGCGATCTCATAAATTTGTCTACGAACCCTGCTTATTATTTATTTAGTCTTATTAAACTATTCAAATAAAACATTATCTTTAATCTAACTTCAACATTAATATTTAAATATTAATTGTTTTGATGTTAATTTTCCTTTTTCTACATTAATTTATACTCTTGTCATTATTTCTGGATTTTCATTTTAACATTTCAATGATTTTTATATTACAATTTGCGCCATTTTTTTTTTGCGAAAATAATCTTGCAAAAGAGAAAATTAGAATGTTTTTCATAATAATCTGAAAAATCTACAAAAAAAGCATAGAAAAAAATGGAAAAATACATTAATAGTTGTTGGCATATATTGTTTATGTTTTTGCGTTAATTGCCATGGCTGTCAATTGTTTATATATTTTGATTATTCATGTGTATTATTGAGAGCATAAACGTACAAATACAAGAACATACGCAGTGCACGTAGATTATCGCACACACTACATATAGATATTTCCTACTTTGTTCATATTTAATATTTGTTTTCTTTTTTGCTAATTACATATGTATTATGGAAATTTTCCGTGCCGGTGTGTGTGTGTGTGTGTATGTGTGTACGCATTAGCTACTCTACGTTTATGGATACATCTGCATATTTAGATCATTGAGATAGTTTATTTGTTTTTATTGCCTATGTTTGATTTAGATTTTCGCGATTATTGCATTTTCACAACAAATTTATACATTTATGTAGATATGTAATAATAATAATTATTTTTATTTCAACTGCTGTTTACTGCAATAAGCAGCTTGGTAAATCTTTATTGAAATTTAAAAAGGCAAAAATTAAGTTCGATCATGAAATCGCGCATAATCATCATCAAATGGACGTTAAGTGAGCGATAGCTAATCGCATATAGAGTACAAATATATATAACATTCAATATATATCATCTTGGCTCGGAATTCCTATCGTAGAAAATCAATTTTTACAACGATTAAAGATGTTGGGCTCTGCGCTCGTAACAAGAAGAAGTGCGTATCAAAGCTTTCATAGAGTTCACATATTTTCTCTGATGGCATAACTTTCTGGGGAATGTATCATCTCCAATTGTTGCAGAGAGAGAACCAAATAAACTAAAACCTAGGCTCATAAGTATTTTAATCAGTAACATGCTGTCTTAAATTGGAAATTTTCTGTAAATATTTTCCATGGCCATATGAAGCATTCAACGCGAAAATGATTTTGATTCGCCTATTAACGCGCTTACAATTAATAAAGGGCTCTGAGGTTCTTATACGCGCCCCAGTAAATACAACTTTCCTATTTGTTGTTTGAGTAATCGTAAGAGATACAATGAAGATCGCGTGGGATTACATAAATTGGACAATCAACTTTATTACCACATTTCGTTTTTTTTTTAACATTCACACTAATTTGCTAACAATGTATCTAGTTTCTAACTGTCGTAAGGGGATTAAGTTAGTTCTCTTTGTAAGAGAGGCTTATCAATTGTGACTGAAATTTAATCTTTTAAAGTATTTGCAGAAATAAAAACATTTTGTTTCCTAAAATTAATTGATTTTTTTCATGCTTGATTTTGAAACTTTTTACCGCCTGAAGTTATTTCTACGAATGTAAAATTGTACGTACGCTCAGCAAGATTGCAACATGCCATCCGGCAAATAATCTTGCATATCCGGATGTTATATGATATGAATATGACAAATGAATGAACATAACGAATCGTGCGACTTGGCTGCCCTACACCTGAAGAATGACTATTAATAAATAAAAACACATCAAACTAGTGAACTCGCAATAAGATTGCCGTCAGCTTTTTAAAAACTGCTCAGAAAAATGCTTGCTTACACCAAACATCAAGTACATGTTCCCATTTATTTACTTATTTATTAATAAGAAATGTGTTCATTTTACTCATATAATTGTTTATATTTCTCGTATGTTTGCACACTCTTTTTGGACATCAATATTTAATCACAAAAGGTTTAAGAAAAATCATTATGCATGTCATTATACATATCCATACGTATATATTGACCATTACACTCAATACCATTTCCCTAACACAATGCTTTATTTATTGCGCTTGGCAATCGAGCAAAAGTTATTAGATGTGCAAATAAATTCTTTGTACTTCCCGATATATTTCAAATTTATTTAAAATATCCACTATGAAGTTTCCACTATGATTACCTATAATGTTTTGTCTCTGTATTTGTAACTTACGGAAGAACTCGTGGTAGAAATTTCGCAATTGACATTTTAGGTTACTTTCAAATTTTGTGTCTGCTAAATATGATTGCACCGGTCTGAATAAGTTGTAATCAGTGTGGGGTGGAACTGCGAATCGTGATTCCTTTCCAATGCCACTAAAGGGAGCTGCAGAACATTCGTTGTCTTCAATTCCAATTGTTTCACATCTTGCTGCATTTCCACGCCCAGCCAACTTAAATATTTCCGTAACTTCATGCAGCGCCATAAATGCTGCTTGTTGACATTCATTTGTTTACAGTTTGATATAGGTTGAACGACAGATTCTAAAACGGCCGAAACATTTACCGCGTAAGCACGGCAACGTTTGTGCGGATATATTTAACACCCAAAAGCACTTCAGATAGAGCCCGTTTTATAAGGTAAATCGATTTAAAATCATTCTCTGAACTGATTTAAGCTTGTCTGCTTACTTTTTCCTCCGCACTTCCCTCTGACATCTTTCCACGCATTCTTATGTCCGTCGTAAATAATTTGATTTTTAAGATATTTTAATGAAAGTTGTTCCACTTGCATGCTTTGGCCAGACGAACGCAATTGAAAATTGATTGTATCAGACTATTAATACATTCACTGCCTATATAATGACTCATTTGGAAAAATCGCTGAAGAATAGTGTGTTGGCGTACTAAAGTGAAATAAGAAATTCCTCCATAACTCTTCCTAAAAAGTAAATGTAAATGAAAAAATTAAACGTAAATGTGCTTATAGCAAAACCAGCCGACGATTTTGTTGTCGCTCTTTTAAAACAGAATGATCAGAGTTTATAATTCGGAACAGATGTAAAAAAAGTGGTATCTTATAAGGAACAAGATCCGCAGGAATTGCCACCAATTTTATGTTAAATTTTGTTTTTTGGCACGTAAAGTTAGATCCATTTGAGCTTTCTTTATAAAAGATCAAAATGTGAAATTGTTTTCAGATATTTTCAGCTGTCGAACACAATATAAAGTATATATACTACTATTACCGAAAAGTGAACAACACTTCGCTTATTATGGTGGGTTTATGGATATCTTCTGCAGGCACAGATTAAACGCGGAAATACACACGATCTCCACTACGGTTTACAATCCATTGTTCAAACTGATCCAATTCTATAAACAAGTATTTCCCCGGTACGTTGACTGGCTTGCTCGAAATTGTCGAAATACCTTACGCGTTTACTCAAGATAGTCGTTGCAGTATTCTACTATCAGCTTTAACCGATCCCTACTTTTGTTAATGAATCGGCGTGATTTTGTTGCGTTTGCTTCTTCAAAACGTAAACATATAAAATTCATTGGACTATTTCCCGCCAATAAGAAGCTAAGTATTACGTAAATCTGATGTTGCTATATATAAGACAACACCATTCCTATCGATCAATTCTGGTCTGTTTTTATTAAGAGTATTATCCAAGCTGATCAATCTGTTGACCGTGGAGATTAGCATCGTTCGTCCAGTGCATTAAGATCGTAGGTTTCAAAGATTTACTGCAATGTGAATATAATTCCTTCATCTCATTATTAATGTTTCTGCTAACGACACTGGCACAAGAGCTAACCGCCAGTTATAGCCATCATTCTTACGGTTTTCCTAGATTTTTTTTAAATTTTGGCCCAGATTCTGTTCTTAATAAAATCTCGGAGTGAAAATCGAGTACATCTCAAAACAATTTTAGATGATTCAAATGCATGCATTGGATCATGTTAGGCATCAAAAACATTGAAAGAAGCTTATTAGAAACTTGATTTGATTGACATCAACAGTGTTTGGCCAGAGCGCAGATAAATAATCGCAACAAAATTTTGCAAGCTCGTGTTACTCTCTTCATATAGAGTGGACTAGGTTTACTTTTGAAAAGTGAACATCGTACTGAACTATTTTAGGTGGAAAACTGTTATCTAAACAGATGTTTTGATAAGCAAATCTCCCTTTATACTCCAAAAATAATTTCGAATCTTATTATCATGATCTGGATTATCTTATTATTATGGTCTTGGTTTCACCTGTATTGCGATGTGTTTGTATTTAATCCATAAATGACGAAATGATGAAAATATGGTATGATGTTCATAACTCATTGAAATCTTTCTCATTTCTAAACAAGCTTATGGCTAATGGCTACAGTAAACTATTCGCAAAAAACGCAAAAAGCACTATGTGCTTGCGTCACTATGACTCTTCAAAACGTTTGGCATACGCATGCGTAAATATATAAATTTTATGTCAGCGAACAAACTGATTTTGGTCCTTGACCCAGTCTGCCTATTGTTTATATGCGAATTTAGTTTTTAAATCGCACTAATACGTTGCTAAAATCAGGTATGCCTTTTTTTCTCTGCGACTTTTTAATTATTCAAATTTTTTCATTCGTTTAAATTTTGCATTCTTTAAAAACTGTCTTTTATTTTCTCCAACATCTTCCTGATTTTTAAGTCGGATTTTTTATTCCCTTGGATTTCATTTTGAATATCGTAAATTTTCTATAACTTGGCCGTAAATCATAAATTTAAATTTGCTTTACTATATTCGTACGTATGTATAAATGTTTGTGTATTTATTTTTAGTTTTCCTTTACTGTAAACTATAACTTATGTTAATTCATGTTTTCTACCACTGGCGGTGCTGCTGCGAGAAAAGCTTACTTGTAATTTCTTTGGCAGCGAAAGAAATGTTAGAAATGAAAAGAAAACGAACCAAGAGAAAGTTTTGTAAACAGCATAAATAATTCAATTGAAATTTATAGCTAAAATTCACAAGAAAATTTGAAATTTTCTTCTTTACAGCATTTACATATGCGTACAAATGCACAGGCGTGTGTATGCAAACGAATGAATGAATGAATGATTGAAAACGAAAACATACATTTTCTTTAATAAGTCAAAATAAATTCAAAACGAAATTGAAAATTCGATAAAAAGTGTTTTGAGGAGCCCAGCTATGAATTATTTTTGATTTAAGGATAAAGCAGAACTTAAACCCTCAGGTAACTAAGAGATGCTTTAAAGAGCACGCCGATGCAATCGCTTAAAAAAAAAGAATTGTTATTATAACTCATTTAGCACAGGAAATAAATAATAGATTTGTTGAAAACGTTACCGCACCTGGGATTTCAAGCGACGCTCCATTGAGTTGTTAGTCGACCTCTGCCTAGTCAGCCACTCAGGCGAATAAAAACGAAATTATTTTTCAAAATTAAAAAGCAAGTAAACAGCATTACAGCCGAACAAGGACGAACGTTAAATACCATAAGCCATCTCGCATAATACGAATCTTTTCGTTATTTTCATAGTAAACATGGACTACCGTGATCCAAGCTCACAAAAATTAATCTTCTCCTATTATTATTTATCTATCTTCGACATTAACATCAGATTTGCTCTCAATATGTACCCGTATACGGAGTGAGATCAGCGAACTGAAGCTACTTAGATGCAATATTAGCGCAGTTAGCTTTTATTTGAACGTATAATTGCGGACTAATTCTCACTGCGAAATATCAAAGTTAGAGTTTTCTGTCATATTAAGGCCTGTTGCTCGTAGAAATTGCTACATAAGAGCAAGTTCAACACATTGGTTCACCTGTTCCAAATTTTTCTTATTAATTAAGATTGGCGACGTACTATTACTATTACTTTTCTCGACAAATTTTGAATTTTGCTAACTTTTTTTAATACAACGACTTTTGCAATAAATTTCGGTTTCCAATTAATTTATCAATTCTGTACTGTACTTGAAAATGTTGTTTTAAACATGCGCCGTTATGAGAAGTCTTGTTTTTTTATTAAGTTTTCGGTTAATATTTACCTTTAATTCGAAATCGCGAAATAACAGAAAAAAAGGCAAGAACATATATAATTCTTCGCCCGAATTAATAATAATTCATAATTAACACCAAAAACTACATTGAAAATTTTCAATTTACTGGCAGAAATGCTGAAAGATTTCGAATCGCTTTTAGACTCGCGGTACCTTCGTCGAAGGCTCCATTAACGCCCCTTTGTTTGAAACTACTTTTAAATAAGCTAAAACGCTTTCTAAACACATCCGTACAATACACACATACATACAATTATCGAACTGATTAAAATCAATAGCTAAAAGACACCAGGTTGTAATTTCTCGCCAAAGGTTCCATTGACACAGGATTTTCGGATTCCGAAGACTCCGGAGAAAAGTTAAAAATTTCGAAGGCGAAAGCTTTAAAGTTAACAAACAAAAAATCTTTCATGAAAAATTTGCATAAAGTTCTATACTTGTCTTTGATCATCAGAATGACCTTTCATGTCAATATTCCACGCTTAAATTACGTATGTTCAACTTGTGTATATCTAGATCAAAAAATGCCCATATTTTATGCATAAACTTTTGTTTAAATGACTTACAGAAAAAAACTGAGATTTCTTCGAACGAAATGTTTAGTTTTCTATTAACTGTGCGCATGTATGTTGTACATATACTTATGTACAGAAATTTTGGTCCATTTTCTCTCTTTAAATTAAAAAAAAAAATTTCATGAGAATACTTGACCTAAAGTCGAATATCATTGAAAATATATAGTAATGAACGCACGTCATCTCATTTTGGTGGATTACATTCACTTTCGAACTCGTTTTTAGACTGACTTTAAACAGGCCAAAATTACCAATTTTTAACAGATTGCTCAATAATTCCCGGGACTGGCAGAGAGCTATCTTTTCTGAAAAGAAATCTATATTACTATTTAGAGAGAGTGAATTTAAAGTAATGGAAAAATCCGGATTTTCTATGTTGTCTAAGATATGCGTCTAATAATATTCGGTAAAGGAAAATTATTTACTACCATTAATGCCCGCACATATTACGTATCCCTTTTTCTATCTTTTATATTTTCATAGAATTTTTCTTTATACTTTCTTACAAAGTTGGTTCCTTCTAATTCTGTTTAAATATTTTTTTGAGCATTAATTCTATTCTCTCGGTATTTAAAGAATCTATGAATCGGTCACACTTAAAACCGAATCACTTTAAAGCAAAAAAAACCAAACCGAAAGAAGTTTAAAAAAATAGTTTTGAATTATATGGGTTGATAGGTTTAACGGACGCTGTACTCAACAACCTACGCCTCTCTACATTATATCCACACATCAACACATACAATTCATGACCGCCATCAAGACCCCGAATGTCCGCAGTTCACAACACTTTACTACTACAATAGCAGCAGTAAATTTTCTTTGCACTGCAGTTGGTAATAAAGCAAGTGCTTTTCGTTAGTACGTTGCATCTTGGACTGCGCGCAAAAGTTTTTACTGACATTCTTTCGCTTTCCTAATGGTTGTTTTCTTCTCTGTAACAACATAACGTTTTGTTTACTTACCGCCAAAGTTTACAGCTACTCAAGTATCTTGCTTGTGTTAATTTTCATTATACGAAAGTGCGCGTTTGCGTGAATGTTTGCCTTAGTCTCGAAAACGTAAAAAAAACGAATAAAAATTTTTTACAAGTTGTGGAAGAAAATAGCGTAAAATTATGCGACATTTGAAAATTACATTAGTGTTCCACCATAAAGAGAAGAATGAGTAAAGAAAAATATATATATGTGAGGGCCAGCTGTGGAAGAAAGTTCTTTATCCCTCAAGCGGCATCATTGAAAGCTTGTGTACGATAGCAATTCCAACAAGCTGTAGGTGTTTATGGGGCAAACATGTTGCGCTATAGTTGAGATAAATGAAAAGTTGTGTTTAACGAAGAAAAAGTTTTAAGATAATTTTATTGATTGGAAATTTTTGTTATTGAAAATTAGATTTTGAGAAAGTTTCAGTTATATTAACAGTTTCTCCGCATAACACGTAAAAAAATTTTCTTCATGTTTCGTAATAAATTTGCCAAATGGATAATATTTTGCTTTTTCTTCTTAACCTCATTACCATTTGGTTTTTACCTTATACCTAATGATTTTAATATCCATACCCACTATACTTTTTGCGCGGCTGTTTTAAAGTCTAACGTATTTTCTGTCCCTCCAAATGTTAAATTTGATTCTTGAAATCACATGTCGCTTTATTCTTTGTCTTTTTTCTTCTCTTTTCTCTCATTTACTTTATTAAGCTGTTTCTGCAAGACTTTTTCGTTGTTTATCTTTTACTTGATATTTTCCAACATATTCTGGTAAATGGTGACAAGTGGATGCTTTAAAAACTTGAAAGCAAAGTGGTCGCTATTGCCAAGGCTCTGTTGGGTGGAGTTTTTACAAGTTGCTTCAACCAAACTAAACCCTTTCTAGGGAAAGCTACCAACAATAATAATAAAAGCGGTCTCAATATGTCATGAAGTTACCAATTTCCAGCATTATGAAGTTCAGCTCTATGAAAGAAAACTCGTTCTGGAAACGTCAGCAACGCTAAAAAGGAATTCCTTGTTATTCCCCTTAAATTGAATCGATGGTTTGCTATTCGTTTGAGTTTCTATTTTTATGATAATACCCAAAAAATGGATGATTTCATGGATAGCCCTTGAAAGCCAGATATCTTTTCGGTGTGAACTCCATATTTTGCTAATCAAATGAGAAAACTTTCCAATTATAGCGATATACAATACATTGAATAAAATATTTTTCGCTACTCTTTTTAATCAATCTCTTGAGAGAACACATAAAAACGCAAAAATTCACCACACAATGTATTTTATAACCAATAAATTCTCTTCCTGTCCCTGATCTTGTGAGCATGAGACACTTGTTTTGAACTTTTTTATATTACAAAAAATCCTCTTATTGATTTATAAATTCCTAAATTTTTGCTCTGTTAAACGATTTTCATTCCATTATGCTATCGGCTCCTACTTAAAGCATTGCAATTATATACAAACAAGCTTGCAACCATACGTCTATTATGTCAATAATTTCTACGATTCCTATGAATACTCCTTTTAAAGGACATATCTTTTACAATAGCATGCGACTATAAAATACTCAACTTGTTTGGTTCCTAGCTTGATATTCGCTTAAAACTAACCTAATGACGAGTACCGCTTTTGACTTTTCTCTGCCTGATGCAATGCTTTCACGGATTTGTGCAGATTAAAAATCGATGATGTTAGTGCTCTGATGGCTCCACGCAGGAGCACGGCAATCAGTTTCTCTTCGAAAGATTGGCTTTACCAATCGCTACAAAAGCCATATTCAAAATCAACTAATGCGGTTTCGAGTGCGATAACCCCTATCAACTTCCTGTCATACCATAACATTTTCTTAAATACTAAGGTGGAGCTTAACAATTTGGAAATTTACGTATTCCCAATAACTTAAAATTATATATTTAATCCAAAGGTATTTGTGCCTTCGGTGACAGTAAAATCCAGACGGGCTTAAGAACGATTTTTATTTGTTTATTTATTTATTTATTTACTTAATCAAATTCCGCTACAGAACAAGTCATTGGCCGAATGTAACCTAAAAAATAACTTAAAGTGTACTATTAAGAAGAAAAATAAATAAAAACAAGAGATCAATATATTATATACACCAAAATTCATCTAAGCCATAAATTAAGATACTGGGATATATATTAATGAATGAATATGTGCTTATTTATAGATTATTAATAGTAACAAATGAGAAAAAATCAAATACAAGGGAGCATTTTGATGCAATTTACCTGCACTTGTGGAAGACTCAAAAACGTTTAGCAAGTAGCTAAGCGATATAATGCTTTCCACCTTATTAAGGGACAAAACGGCAGATCAAGCAAGCGAAAATCATCGTTGAACATTTTACAAATTATCCGAAGCGGATTAAACAACTTATACGTTAGTACGGCATTGTAGCAACTGCAAGAGCGCAAAATGTCTTGAGACCCTACTGGGGATGTGCATATCAATAAGTTTTAATAAAGCCGGTGAATAAACACCTCTTTTTATTAGTTTAAAGATGAAGGTTGTGCCCAACATTTCACGCCTTTTTTCAAGGGTAGGCAAGTCAATGAGCTTCAATCGATTATTATACGATGGAAGAAGTAGGGCAGGATGCCATCCCGAACCTCACAAAGCAAACGTCAAGAAGTCCCGTTGAACAGACTCCTAGAGATCAACATGGCATCTACAACTAGGAAGCCAAACAACCCACGACTATTCAAGACTTGGTCTAGCTAAAGATGTATACAAGCACTTCGTAACGTATAGGCTCTTGAATTCTTTAGAACATCTAGAATCTAGACTGTCTAGCTTTTTTAAATGAAACTACTGTATGAGAACTTCAGTTTTGAATCAAAAACTACGCCTAAGTCTTTGCAATTGCAAACATTTTCCAGGATGTGATTGTCAATACGATAATAAGAGAACGTCGTATTATACCACGTAAAAGACATCTTCTTATGTTTTTTGAGTTCCGCGCCATACATTAATTGCACATGATGAACACAGGTTCTCAAGATCAGACTGAAAAAGTTTAGTACTATGTATGAAGTCAAAGGAAGGGTAAAAATTTCTCTGAGGATTTAATGTGAGTACACTACCATAAAAGTTTTATCCCACTGTGGCTGATGACATACGGATTAATTTTGTGTAATCGGTGCCCTCCGGAGAGTTAGACAGTCCCTATAAGTTAGGGATCTGAACTGCACTGGAGAAACCAAATCTATTTATTGTGTACGTTGCGACCTTTCATTGCAGAAGAGTAGTGGGTCAGTTTAACGTCCTCTGGAAACATTAAAACACGGGAATGTTTAATGCACTCCTGAAGGTCACTCGTGCACAAAAAAAAAAAGCGAGCGAAGGTGACTGCCCTAAAGAACACCAGAAGCGACGTCAGTTACTCTCGATTGACAAGAATTCAGCACAATCCGTTGGATACGACCAGAGAGATAGCTACTGAACCAGGCAGTCATACTACTCCAAAAACCAAGGCGATGTAATTTATTTACTAACAAAATTTGATCAACTTTGTTGAAAGCTTTGGAAAAGTCCGTGAAATTTGCAATCGGATAATGCCTTGTAAATTGCATTACAAAACTCCTAAAGTTTAGTAGTCGTTGATCTTCCTTTTAATAAACCCCGCTGACAGTGCGATATAATTGATCCTGAAACCGGGGTAAGCCTCTTTGCTACCACTAATTCAAATAGTTTGTGCGGGTTAGTAGGTTTGGCAATTCCCCTATAATTCTCAATAAGTTTTCGAGAACCACTTTTATAAAGAGGTAAAACGGTATTCTTCCCAACCGATGGAAAGTAATGTTTTTTCGAACAAACATTAAAAACATTAAGGCGACAACGAACCGTCAATATCTTTCGAGCGTAAGCTTCAGTCAATGCCACTCGGCAAGGGCCTAGGTTTCAAGTAATTCGTTTTAGCAAATGAACGCTGATCACTAAGGATCGTTTAATTACAAGGTGTCTTGCCAGTCAGAAAATTTACGGCCAGCAAAAACGACGGATCATGCCCATCTTCAGGCGAAACCAAGAAATCACCTCGAGATAAAGATATATTAGTATCCCAGTAAAACACGAAGTCAAGTAACCTACTATTGGCATTAAAGATGTTGTTAAGCTGACACAAACCTAACCCATGGAAGTACTCTTTGTAAGTTAATAGATAAGAAAAAATAATGTAATATCCACGGTCATCTTTAAGTACCCATGAAACATTGGACAGACTAAAGTCACCTGGCACTATTAACTTATCATTGAATTTGAGGCGAGAAGTAATATTTTTGATCAAGCTCTAAGTAAACTGCAATATCAGACGCTGGAGGAATGTAAGAGTATGTAAAGATCTACCTTTTATTATAAGGATCGATTCTTAATCTTGTCTATCCGACAGTCTGTTTAATGCCGAACCACCTATTTTTGTATTCAACTATGATTCGCAATTTTTGCGACATTTTGATGAAATGCACTAAAGTACTAAAGCGTCTTAGCCCAAGAACAAAACTTACTGAAACTGGATTGGATCGAAATTTTACGATCAGTTTGTATATAACACCTTATTTTGTTAAAGTTATATATACATATGAAAGAAATTGAAAAAGTTCAAAACATCTCGACAAGAATCGCAGACCCATACCATTTCGGTATAACACATTGATATAATAAATTTTGATCTGATGGGCAATTTTTTTAACACATCACATATATCCATTACTAGATACATGACAAAAAGATCTAAATACTAATATTTTATGAGAAAAATGATTCATTAAAGAAAGGAGACATGCAAACTAATTGTATCACGGCCACGTATGTCTATCTTTTCGATCCGTTCTAATGTAAGGGCTCCGACGCAAAGTGTATCAGGCGAAATCTCCTTACCGATTTTGATGTTTTTACCTGTTCATGTCTGGACATTCATCTGCCAAATCTGATCAAATTGAACACAAGGAGTGAGCCTATTGCGTTCATTGTACTCGCTATGTTAACTCGACACAATATAACTCTTGGATGGTACTTAGTACGCACCGTACGCTAACTTCGTCGCACTCATTACACTAGCTATGCCAATTATATCACTTACGCCGACAATGACAACTACAATAAATAAATTGGATAAGCTATAATAATGATTATGCAAATTTTGCTGATTATCCAGAGTATTTATGAGTGAAGCGCTGTAACGATTTCGTTTCTAGTAATAAATCATTCAAGTTATTGAACAAGCAAAATTAGTTAATTTCTTAAGCAATGCATTAATTAGAAAAAATTTCATTTTAAAAATTATTTCCTATATATTTTTTTGAAAATTTGTGTTATAAATACAAATTTTAACAATAACTTTACAACTTTATTCGTTTGAATTTTTAGGTTTTCATTTTTGTTTTTCTTTTTTTGTCTATTATTTTCCATAACCCGTATTACAATAAATAGTTTAGTATTTGTTTTTATTTTGTTTTGCTTACAATTTTTTTCGATTAAAACTTTTTTTTCAATGCATTTGGAATTTTAGAAATGTGTCACAGCCATGATCAGTCGATATTGAAACGCAGTCTGAAGCTTACAGCAACAATGGAGTAGACCAATACGTGAAGTCGTTGAACTCTTTTATCGAATGATCAACTATTATTAATGCGACTGATAACATTGCACTTATCATTACAGCAAATATCAACGATGGTAGGCAAGTAAAAATCGTTAATATTATCCACAGGAGGAATGTAAAACGCAGGTGAAACGTAAAGATGATGAACAACACACCACCCGAATAAGAATAATAACCCATGCGGAAGATTTGAAAGAAGCAAACGAAAATTTTAAAAATTCCAAAGTTCTGAAATTTTGAGTCACTTAAATGAACCGAAAAGTAAAAAATGGAAACGAAAACAAGTACCGGAAGAAAATGTTTTGCAGAACATAAAATGAAAATTTTCAGAAAAAAAAAAAAAAATTGTATTCAAAATCATATGAATTGATTGACAATTAAAACAAATTTAATTAATTTTTTTGCCATCGCTACAAGTGAAAGTGCGTATAAAGTAACAAAACATGTCATTTTATTTTAAGTTATACAAAGTTAAGCAAAAATTAACTTCAACCTTCGACTTGGCTTTTCTAAATAAATCCAAAACCAAATCATTTCTCTTAACCTTCTTTTCCCTTTCACGGTAATCATTGTGCCTTTAACTTTCACCTTATTGAGTAGGTATACACAGACCGATAAAATCGGAAGATTTCGGGATTAAATAGCTATGTCCGTACCGTCCCTATGCCTTTCCGTCTGCCTGTGCGCGTTTTGTTGTTCTCATTGACCGCCGTATACGCTTATGTTAGAAATCGTAGTTGATCTTCAATGTTCAAGTTGATAATTAGACTTAATCCGATCAAAAAAGAGCCCGTAATAAATAAAAAAAAAAAAATTAAATTAAAATTGACTTGCAATTCACTGCAAATATTTAGATGAAGCTCTGTACGTATGTATATCTAGAAAAAGACGCGTACGCACGCTATAACAACTTTTTTGAGCCAACAAAAGTAGTTTTGTTTGGTCAAATCCCTCACCTACACCTAATGAAATATTTTGTAATTATAAAATATAGGCCTAGCTTTTTCTAAGTAGCATGGATACGCCTTAAGGCAAATTTAATCTTTTCGCTCTATTTGATTAAGTAAACACAACATTTAGAGGATATTTACTGATAATTTAATAATCAAGCTTCTTTAAAATATCGGCCCAATATACAGAGTTACACGCCCGGTTTCATTTTTTATCATAATAAGTAAAATTCCTGCAGCAGTCCCTGAGCTTTGTTTTGAGCAGAAAGTAGAAGTTACACTTCTTTGCGATCCACCACACTTTGTGCATAGCCCATGTCGGCATAGTAGATGAAATGCGTAGTGGGATTAATGAAAAATCTATTTGTTCCCCTAAACGTCTCTACGCCAAATAATCGCCATAAAAGCTTTGTTTAAAAATTGTGAATTTATGCTATTCTTACGGAGAGAATATTTCTTGGGCTCCAGTCGGGATGTTTTACAGCAAAGATTAATACAAGTAGTGTTACAAGTTTGCCAAGAAATCAACCTTTTGATTCCCTTTATTTCTGCTTAAAAAATTTTCAAAAGGAAAATGAGCTTAATTTTTTCTTACATTCTTAATCATAATTTTGTTTTTTATTTTTGAGAAAATTTTTGGAAATATTGCATGATTTTATTTTCTTTTCCAATGTTATGGAATTAACCGAAAACGATTTACTTGCCCACTATTATTGTAGTTCGAGATAACCTCTTCGCACGCATACACTTAGCTACGAGTATGTATTTTTCAATAACAGAGAAATTGTTTACTGGCTAGAGGAGATGCTTGTTACACACCAATAATTCCTCATAAATAGATTCACACATACGTTCTCCAATTTGGAAAAACGCATACATTTCAACACTTTTGTAATCAAAGAAATAAATCATTTGCCACATGTGTGGTGTAGATGCCTATGCCTACGCCTATATGCCCTTTAACTAACGCCCAAAATGCTTATGTGTTCGTAACGTGCACACACGCTAACTGTGCTTAATGCCATTAAGCATTTGTACTTTCACGTTTTAAAAAACAACGATTAAAGATCTTTTGAAAAATTCTTGTTTGTAATACAAAATTTTTCAAAAGCCTAAAATGTAAAGCTCTGCATATGATAAGTCGTACAGATTCGTATACATACACTGACCGTAAAATTTGTTGATATGAAAAAATTCATTACGGAAAATGAAAGATTTCGAATGTGTAAATTAGTCGCTTATAGATTCATTTCTATTAAAAATTAATCAAATAATTGAAGTATAAAGAGAACCTTAATGGATTTTCCGAAAGATGCCTTAAGTATTTCCCAAACTTGCCCACGCAAAGCACTCCCCTTAAAGATTATGCAGCCACAGTTGCAGTTTTTGACGCTTCGAATAAACCGATCTTTCAGGATGAGAAACAACAAATAAAAGCTTTACAATATCGGTAACGTAAAAAACCATTAATTTCGAAATTAAAGCCGAACGTCGTAGCGTGATGAATTAGTTGGAGATAATATATGAGCTGTTTCAGCAAAACCTTTGACTTTCAGTATCGTTTCCCAAAGCCCGCTCAAGACAACGTTGACAGGTGTGAACTGAAACACTACTTTCTATCAGACATTACCTTTCCTAACGAAAAACTATTTTAACCTACGACTTTTTGTCTACCTGAAAAGGACTTCATTCCTTATGACGATACCGAAAGAGTGAATTCTTATGCAGATGGCTACAAAAAGACAACCTGTTCTTTCGGCCCGGAATTCCTAGCGAAATAGAAAAATGGAAAAATGAGTAGCTCTGGCGATCAAGGATATTTTTTACAATTCCTTTGAAACAAAAAATAATTTCTCGCAAAAAAGCCGCTCACGATTTATTTTTAATTAAATTTAGTTTATTTTATTAATTAACAAGAATAATTATTAATCATAATTCAATTATACAATACTAATCATTACTTTAATTAATAATTAATGTGCCGCTAAGACTGCAGACTAGCTTTGGCACAGCCGCGAACAACAGTAAAGATAAAAACACATACAATATAACTGTACTGTACCATATAAGAAATCAAGCCAAGATACATATATGACGTATACGTTATAAAAGACGTTTATAGCTCTTTTAAGCCTACTCGGGCAAGCAAAAATTTTGATATGGAGTGGTGCAAACTTCCATAACTTTACAACGTTAACAGATTACAATTAAAAGATAGCCTTGATCATGTTATGTATTTGTTGAAAGGTAGTGGAAAAAACTAGATATACACATACATCTACGCTTTTTTAAGACATACTTGACATACACACTTGAAGTTTTTTGTTAGAAACATTAAACAAAAATAATAAATTCCGAAAAAGGATTAGCGGGATGATTCCAGTGATTCCATTTATTGATGCTACGATGGAATCTCTTTAAAAATACGTTTTAAGATGCACACGAAAAAGCAAACTTAGATCGTATAAAAGTAAACCATAGTTAATACATAAATATTTATAATGGAATCAGATTTGGGGACTATTAAGGAAAAACATTTTATCCGGCTAATCTCTAATTATATTTTTTAAAATATTTATACATAACATTAATGAAAGTAACTACGTAATAGTAGTTATGCACTTTCACATCGTCAGTAGAATGAAAAATAGCAGAATAATCACTGGCGCTATGAATAAATTAAAAACGCTTCGAATACAGGGCCTCATTAGTGAATTAAAATATACAGTCATGAGTACCGAGATACAATGCAACAATATAAGGCTGATTCCATTGATGCAATGCACGAATTTCTATAAAGACAAGGTCAGTCTGTAATCGCTACATTAATTATTCGTATCAAAGCGTAACATAATCGCAACATCTGGCCCATTCTGTTATCATGTTATACGAACAACATTTAGGTTGTTATACGAGCACAATTCGAATTTTCCCGACAAGTTGTTATATGGGGGGTTTTTTGTTTTCTATACATTTTACCCTGTTTCAACATAACGATATCGTGTCGAAAGAACTTATATTGATTTGGCAGCGATCCATCCACAGACCCATTTTCGCACTTCTTCAACTTTGCGGACCCCCGTACACGTCAAGCCATCTGAACAATTGATAAACAGAAGTCGCCATGTGCGGTGATTGCATTGGGGGTGGCAGAACTTCCCATTCAGGCCGCGATAGTGGATCCCTAGGCAACTCCTGCAATAAGCCGCGAATATGGCGTTTTGAGTCAATTTGCGAGATTGCCATTTTTCCTCCTTTTCGACCTTCCCCATCGCATGTAAACGGCTAGAAACAGTCGGTTCATCAACTGACACATTGTTCGGATGTTCTTTAAGAGTTTGAGATGGGTTTTCGTTCAATAAGTTCTCCAATTCATTCTTTTAGAGCTTTTTTGGTCCTCCAGGCCGTTTTTTGTCATTGGGATATGAGAGAAAAGCACCAGCGTAAGTTTCCGAACGTGTTTGGTGGACTCAAATTATGTTCAAATTAAACAACAAAAGTAATGAAGCTCGGAAACGCAATTTTGAGTGGTCCATGATTAGCGTGGGCAAGCGTAAATAACTCAAAAATATTAAATGGAACACCGCTATTTTATGTAGAGAAAGGTCAAAAGCATCTAATTTCATCGTTGTGTACACTGTTATTTCCTATTTCGGTATCATTTTACCTAAAGAAGTCGGCGACCAAATTTTTGCTAGGTCCTAAAATATACATTAAGCGAAGACTTCCCAAGCGACAGATATTAGCTGGCAATAATTCATCACGTTGTGTATATCATTCAAAGTCAATTCAAAGTCAAAAATTTTGCAGCATCAGCCTCTGAGGCTATGGGCTTTATTGAAAAATCCACTACACTTGAGATTTGAACCAATGACCATTGAGAGTCTACTTGGCCGCTCAGACGGATTCTGATATTATTTAAATTAAAGCAAAGAAAAAAAATCATTATGAAGAGACGAGAAAAAATTTCGAAATTAAATTTCAGTAATCTCTCAGTGTAGAGTTAAGGTATTTAACGAACATTCACACATTTACATCGACTTCGATATATGCTTGCCGATATGCTTGCGTAGCAAAGTATTCATATCTACTAAACAAGAAACAATAGAAAGATTTTGTGTGGTAAATAAAAACGTAACTCTTCCTCTTTTTAGTTTATGTTACTGCAGCAAAGGAGCATAGAAAACAGTTTGATTGCAATTTGATGTTATTGGATTTGTAAAAGGACTAAACTACAAATTTTGACAACAACATCTTTTGTGTTTCCAAAAATTTATATGAATTAAATGTTTTTATATGCACCTGGCTGTGAGACCCTGCGTATATTTACGTTTAGTATTTTTCTGTAACATGTGATTATGAGAATGCTTAGATTTTACTTAAAATCGTCTTTTCTTTTTTCTTTCTATTACACAGAATGCTAACATTGTTCAAAACTTAATTAATTACTAAATTGATTAGTTTAACTAAAAATTAAATACAAAATTTTCCCTAAATTATTTTTCTACAGGAGGTGTTGGTAAGTAACTTGATTATAGCAAAATTTAATTTTATTAATTTAATAAAGTTATTTTACTAAGCAACCGTAAGTTTCCTTAACTGGCAGGCGAAAAGTTGACTGTTATTCTAATCCAATCACTGCAATTTTTTTCCATAAGAACCGGTACATATACACAGTTACAAGAGCCAGTCAACTAGTTGACCAAGCAAGCAAGCCATTTTTCGTTTCTGCCTTAAGACTCATTGCTTGTCTTTGTCTGCATTAGTGAGCGATTTTTTTCCATTTCATTGCTTCTTCCGTTTCTTTTTAATAAGCAACTTAACAGCAAACAACAATATTATCATAATAAATGTCACAGCAACGAACTGCTCTGTCTCTTCTTGTACAAGAAATGGATATTTCAAGAAACTCTTATTGAGTTGACACATTCTTTCGTTCGTTTTCTTTCATTTCTTCACTCAAGGTTAATACCTTTAGTAGAGACTTTACTCTTTATTGCCATTTACGACAACGATGCTATAGCTACACGCATATGGTATATAGAAAAGCCTTTGTAAAGTTTGAGAAGAATTTGAAATAAATTTAATTATTACAAAATTCCAAGTAATTAATTTGATTTGTATTTAAAGGATGAAAGATGTAACTTGACAGCTAATTTATAAGATTTTATACGAAATATTCGAAACCATTGGTTCGAAGAAAATATAAGAGAAAATAAATTAAAGAGAAAGCGTTCATTGACAACAATTTGTTACGAACGACTTAAAAGAATTTCTTATTTATAGCTTAAAACATTTTAATAATGAGTATCGAGATTTCAGTTCAAGATTTCTCCTACACTCGCCCCATTCTCATTATTTCAAAATGAATTTTAATAAATTTCTTAATAAAAAGTTCTCTTAATAAATTTTATGCAGGCAAATAAAAATTGTTTGTCATGCAAAAATCAGCTGACAATTTGAAAATTAAAATGAAGTAACTTTTGAAAACCGCAATAAGTTCTTTATTTGACAATCGATATGCTTTGATGTTATTAAACACACCCACGCGCGTAACCCTCTGCAAAAATCATTGCTTAGGTCTTTGTCACTGCATTAGTAGACATGTTGACTGATAACAACATTGGTGGCCCAAATTTTCACATTTAAAATGTTCAGCTCCTTAAGATTTATTGGAGAGCACTCGATCTTTAATGCAAAGGCGCAGAGAAAAATGTAATCGTGTTAATATACACAATCTTGGCGATAAATTTATATAAGATCGTGGGAAGCTGAAATGAACTTGAGTCTACGATAGTGGAATTTGTTTCATTGATGAAACCGGGATGTGCTTTAGAAATGACACATAATTCATTCATTCAAACTGAACCCAGCTCATACTATTGAAATCTTCATTTCATTACGTTGCACTCTCTTTTAAAAGGACTTGAAAATTTTTGTTTGACATTCTTAACATCTTCAGTAGAATTTGTTTTCCTATTTATATATAATTATATATACATATATATATATATATATATATATATCGTTATTATTACAATTTTGCATTTGTGTAATAACATACATATGATATATGATGATGTGTTATATTTTTACACTCTACTTCTTGTAAAGGTAAAATAAAGCCATTTTGTACCCCTTTACCAGAGGATGAGCGGTGTATTCATTTTCAAAACGTTTGCAACGCCCAGAAGGAAGCTAGAGAGAGTCCACAAAGTGTGTATATTCTTGATCAGCATCAAATTCTGAATCGATTTAAACATGTCCGCCTGTGCTCCTGATTGTCAATCTGTACGGCTGGTTGTCCGTTTAGTTGTCCGTCTCTCCGTCTGTGCAATGTCTACAGTGAACATTTTCCTGGCCGCAGAAATGAAGCTGCCCGGTTCAAATTTGACAAAAACATTGCAAGTCTTTGTACGCAGGTTGGTATTGAAATTGGTCAAATCGGTCGAAGGACATGGCTGTAGTACTGCGCAAAATCAAGACATGTCTGTTTTTCAAAGGAATAAAATATTGGTTTTTTGCTCATTACTCTTAAACTATAGCAAATAAATGTACAAAAATTTGAAAGCATATTCTATGGACGATTCTGTAGCATTTGTATACAAAAGTGGAAAAAATTGACCACGCCTATCCAATATTATAGTGTATCAAAATTTAATTGTTTTTGCAACACCTTTATAAAGCGCAAAAACAACCCTCAAAAACCCTATAAAGTAGCAGCGCCCATTTTTTTATCTTTTTTAGGATAAGAGTGATACAATTTTCTTACGTGTTATTTTTAGACTGAGTCTATTTGGTCGAATAGTTGTTCGAGAACAGTTCTAAGGTAGGGCATACAGGGCGACTGACTGAGAGAAAACTTCAATGAGTATGAAATTTTTATAAACAGTGATGTGTATAGATCACCAATACCATGCCATGTAATCCCCATTAGAATTTTTTCAACTAGATCATGTTAAACCATTTCTTTACTTCAATAAACCATAAACATGCTATATGATCACAAAATTAACATTCTTTGTTGTATTACGAAATAAGCATCAACTTATACTACAAAATGATAAAGAATGCCACAAATCACAATCAAAAATCAAAAAAAAAGACTACCGTTTACACTGAGGCGATTTCTACGATTTGGGGAATTATGGCAAATTATAGCCGATATTGAACGAAATAAAAAAAAAAGGAAAAAAAGAAAAAGAACTACATTTTTATACTCTATAATATGCAGGGGGCACTGCTGATTTTTTCTATTTTGAAATAAAAGGATTTGCCGCATAGACGTGTGGGCGTTGTAGGCTTGTTCTTTGAAAAGTTTAGATCGATTTCAAATTCTTTCGCAAATTTGTAGCCGATATATTCATTTTTGCTTACGGGGGAATGTTTATCACATACGCAACATAGTTGCTCAAACCGGCAAATGGACAGACGACCAGACGGACATGTTTAGGTGCATTCCAAGATTGAAACTGGCTAGGAATTATACTTAATGGGATTTTTGAAACTTGATACCGCGCGTTATGAAGGTATTGAAAAAACAATTAAATTTTGATATATTCTACTACTGGGTAGGTGTGGAATACTTTTTCAATTTTTGTACAAGTGCTATATCATCGCCCATAGTTTATGAGTGATAAGCAAAAACCTAACTTTTCATTCCTTTTGAACAACAGAGGTGTTCACAGTTTTCGTGGTGCTGTGGGTTTATTTTCATACCAATGTGCGTTCAAATACTTCCAATTTTTCAGCCAAATTTGAAATCGATAGCTTCGTTTTTGCGGCTAGAATAAGGTTTAGAACAGACATTACACAGACAGACATATGGTCAGATGCTTCAATCGGTTTAGAATTTGGTGCTGATACTTTGTTGGGCCCCTCATTCTTCCTTCTGGGCTTTGTATACGCTGTGAAAAATGAATATACTCCTCACCCTTCAGTGGTGGGTCTAAAAAAAATCGAGATTTAAAAAAATTATTAAATTAAATTGACGAAATATATCAATTTCAATAAAATAATATTTAAATTCATCAATTTATCCCTTTGTCTCTCTGATAAGTTAGTGGTCGATAATGCAGTTTTGCTGTCTATTTGCTCACGAAAAAAAAGAAAGAAAGGCAGCCAATAGCATAGAATGGCTAACATAGCGAACTGATTATATAGGAATGATTGAAGTTGTAGAGGCTAAATGATTTGACGAGATGATTAAAGTCGGGTTCAGTGTGAATACGGTTTTGTGCGATTTTTGTTTTTTTCCTAAGTTCAGCAAAACAAACTCTTATTTGATAACGCTTTGTCTCAACAGTATTGTTCAGTTGTATCGCGGCTTTACATAATTACTAACAGAAATAGGAATTGTTACAGATTTGCTTTAGATCTGTAATAAATATTTTATGCTACAAAGACTAAAAAAGATAGGTTAGAATATACTTTTAATATAAAAGAATTCATATTCATCTCTCGGCAAGTGTTATTTACGCGCGCCACTTTTTATGATTTACACCAAGGTAAACCTAAATAAACCTATGCTTAAAAAATATGTAACACGAAAAACTTGCCGGTACATAACACCAGGAATCTGGCAGACAGTGATCTTTTTCTTCGTACAGATTCGGCCAATATATGATATATGGCTGAACATGCAAATCGTATTTCTTATAAAATCTATCACTCACTGCAAGTGTTTTCCTTCTAGGTAAGGATTGGTTTGTTTGCCGAATATACCAATGACCTTCCATCGCATACCTTCAGATACGCTAATGATGTAAAACTATTCTGTTCCTTTAATTCAGAATCCTACTCTTTTTTCATCTGATCCGATTTAACCAACTTAATAACACGTAACGCTCATTCCATACTTTGGCATTAAATCTAAACAGAAAAAGAAATTACCGCTTTCAAGACAAAATTCCTTGGTAAACTAACATTTGAACTAAGTTTATAAAAACTAGTTCGGTGGAAGGGTTTATTACACTCTGGTCTAAAGAATTCGATGAGCCACACTGCGATATGAAAAACTGCCACGAAGTTGTATGTCAACTAAACTCAGTATAATTTTTATATGAAAAACTGCCCCGAAGTTGTATTTGAACCAAACTCAGTATAATTTTTATGTGAAAATCTGCCTCGAGGTTGTATTTGAACCAAATTCAGTATAATTTTTATATGAAAAACTGCCACGTAGTTGTATGTCAACCAAATTCAGTATAATTTTTATATATTTTAACCCCTTTTTGGCATGCCAACAGTACCGGACTACGTGTGAGCAGATGCAGAGGCAAAGATGATAAGAAAATTAATTTGCGATTTACTGAAATGAATCGAAATATATTTTGTTTAAATACCGTATAGACCAAACTACAACAGTCATTAATGGCTATATTTTTCAAACGTTTCTGATACTCATGTTTGCCATGGAGCTTTTTCCGTAAGTAAGCAACACTACTACGCTGAGAAATCCATTCCTCATAAGCTCCCCTAGGAATCGTCGGCTACATTAAATTCTTCTTGTCCGGGAGTCTGCAATTAGGCTATCTGTTCAGTTCCGACACAATGGATCCTTTGTTTTGACAAATGGTATGCCAGGGGCAATGATTTGGAATTCCTATTCTTGGTATCATTCCAGCTAATCATAAGAGTACATTGTTTGTGTCTCCCAAATCTGGAACATCTGCTGGCCTATTTCCTTTATCTTCTCGCCCGAAGCACACTTCTCAAGATATGTGTTCCCGAAGAGAGTACATAAAACGAATAGCTGGCAGCTTGTAGTAAATATATGGCTGCAGGAAATGACCTATCTTTTTAACTCATTTGTTCATCTATTGACCGGCGTTGGTCTATGGGAACAGACGAATATGTTTAATTGCTGTGGTCTATTAGAGTGTGTGACCGGTCGTGCCTTGGATGATCGCTGAGAAGACATTTTTCATAATATTTATAAATACGTCGCCTCGTAAGAAATTAGTGTCAAATTTATTCAACCACGTCGTAATTGTAAAATTATTAATACAACAATGCAATTACGTATAAAAGATTGCAAAGATATGAAATTAGCAATAAAGGTGTCACAAAATAACTTTAGGATTAGTGAATTTATGTAAAAACGATTTTCTATGTTGGTGTATCTTAATATCACAAAAAAACTTAATATTTTTTGGATAAATTTATCCGTATACGCAAAAATATAAACATCATTCGTTAATCTTATCTTATTATTATTCGAACATAATTTTTCCCATATGCTTTCATTACTTTTACATAAAGCAATAACAATACGTAACACCCGCGGAAATGAAACTTTACTCAGACTGAGCGCCAACAATGGCAATTGTCACAAGTAAAGAAATAAACTGTCAAAGATTTTAGATGCATTCAGAAATGATACAATAGCTTTGGTAACGTTAAAATTAATAAAAAACACTATGCAAAGGTTGCTATGCAAAGAGATGTGAGGTTTTAAACACACCAGAACGTTAGTTAATAGAAATGCAGCTTTAATATTAGACAACAAGAAATTGATTATCAAAAGCATATTTCACTCCTTCATGTTTTATGCTGTTCCATTTCGGTCCTCCATTACTTTTCACAAATTAAGTACTACATTGTGTTTCTTTTCTTTGTGTTTCTTATAATCTTATGAATATAAAGAAAACAAATTACGCAAAAAAAACTCTTAAAATGATCTATAATCTACTCTGGCATTTATGTACACTCAATTTCTAGTTTCGAAGAGAAGAAAATTATTTCTTCTTCCGTTTGTTTATTTTTCTTTTTTCTCCTTTCTCTTTTGTGATGCATAAGGTTTTCTTTATACTTTTTCATATTTTTAACCTTGTTGTTAATTTAAACACAGTATTAAGAGTATTGGATTGATGCGTGATTATCAGGCTTCTTTGTATTTCTTCTGGGATTTCTTTGTGTTTTAGTAAAAATTCACAACCTTTTATAAATTTCTGAATGAAAGCATCCTTCTACGTTTAAGTTGTAAAAATGAAAACAAAATTGAAAAATTCAAAAAGCTCAAAAGGAAAAGTAGTTCTATTTTTTATAGCATTCAAGCTTTTTATATATTGTATTATAAAGTTAATATAGTTACCATCCCCTTGCTTTTCCGTATTAACTCTTTCTGGAACGACTTGTTTTCTGCTGAATAAGGCATTTCTGATTACAAATGCAACAAGCAATCCCAAATTCGATCATTTGTCGTATAATGGTGAATAAAGATGATATTAGAGAATATAAAAAAATTGAAAATTTTGGGCAAGAAAGGTGATATTTGGGATTATAGTGCATTGTTATGTGCCTCCAGAAACTATCCCTGCTTTTTGCGCTAAAAAATGTAGGCTAAGATCTATTCGCCCCTATGTAGTAAAGTTGTAAAGTATATAGTAAAGAATGCTGCTTATTACTTACATCCTTATATGGAGCAACGCAAAGTTGAGAAATGGTGCGATTGATTCCCCGATTTTGATAAATAATAAAAGGAGTTGGCAGTTCTAGCGCTGATCTGTCGGTAAACTTTCATGTACACGTACAATAATAAAGTATTCTTGTGGTACGTACATCAAATATACGTGCTTAAACTTTTAGACTTTATTTCGTGAATCTTGTTGAGTGTAAGAATTGGAGTTTGGTGTTGGAAAAATGTGGCTTTGCCCTAGTTTACAAATTATATTGGGAATATTTGGAGAGCTGGTGTTCACAGTAAATACAGCAACAACTGATTAAAGAGATTTTCAATGCGAAAAGTGGTTGAGAGGAACTCGTGGAATTAGAACATTTTTTTATATGCAAACTTTAATTTCTACGATAATAGCTGCAAAATCATCATAACCATTAATAGTAGTAAGATAACATTGGTTTATTTCAACACGATTGCGCTTGATTTTGAGAGTGTGGAAATACGAATCGTCTTTTCAATCCTTGCCGGGTGAAAACTGGCTCCGGCCCCCACATAACTTGCTGCTTATGTGAGCGCTACGGGTGCCCTAAATGCGCAGGTTGGACTGGGAAAAAGACATCGACTTCGATAGATTGTTCACCAAGACGAAATTGTGGCTTGTAGAAGTCAAGATAATGTTAAAAACCTACACCAAGAAATAATTCAAGCCTACACCAAGAAATAATTTCAATCAAGTAAGTTTATTGTCGTTTTTCTGAACGTTCAGTATTTACCAAGGCGACCAAGGCGAAATTTTAAAAGAAAAAATCCGACAATTTATACCAGATCTACCAAATAATGACAACGGAGTAAGACCAAGAGGTCAAGGCACAATTGAAAAAATACGTTCCACTCTTTATAGCAATATTTGGGCACAAAGTAAGTTAATAGATATTAAATTAGTGTTGCATACATATTTACATAACATGTCTAATAATAGCAAAATATACCAGTGGCACATCATTGTCCGCTATATTCTATGTTGCTGTCACGAAAGAAGAAGGCTACAACAGAGCTTTAGCTTCGAG